>OX346252.1:12607879-13088782 GCA_947049275.1 Epinotia bilunana
AAACTTGACAGTATCCAATCCGAACTCTCAAGTGCTGTTCTGTCGGGCTCCTTGGATAAAGGAAATAAAAATATTGAGTTAATAACAGAAGCCACTACCGAACAAGTAATGCCAACATCTACAGCTACGACGACGTCTACATCATCTTTAAATATATTTACTTTAAAGAGTACGCAAGTTCCAGGGACAACGGAACGATCGGCGCCGGAACCTTTGCCAGTTATGATCAAAAAGTTTACTCCACGTGTAACTACTTCGACCTCACCTAGACCCAGAAAAAAACCATCATTGGTTACAGTGATGGATGATTTGTCAGGGGCTACTACCTCCCGGATACAAACCGAGACTGTCTTATAAAGACAAACGCATCAGTACCACTACAACCTCCACCACTACACCTACACCTACTCCTACGACAGAAGAACCAATTGCAAACATACGCAAGGTCGCTCGTCGGGTATAAATTCAAAGAATAAAGTTATACTTCTAGATATTAAATCTCTACGTCCTAAAGAATACAAGTCTAAAGAAAATAAACCTCAAGAAGTTTTGAAAGCCGTGCCAAACGACGATTTAAGTAAATTATTGGCCGCCGGGATACAAACTGCCTGCTAGTGAAAAAAGCACTAGCAAAGAAACTAGCCAACTAGATATTTTGGAAAAGGTGCCAATAGTTGACGTTTCTAGTTTCCTACCCGAACGATTTTAAAACTAAATTCGTCAACTGCCTCGAAAAAAGAAACTGCCTATAAAGGCGGCGCCAGTTGATATATCCGCTTTCTTACCTCCTGGTTTTACACTCAAATAAAACGAGTGATATCAATAGCGACATTCCGTTGGACATTAAGATTGCAGATATTTCTGATTTGCTTCCTCCTGGTTACAAATTGAACAACAGTGAAGAAACAGTGGTGCCTAGTTCCACTACGAAAGCTCCTGGGGGAATCAAATTAGTGTTTCCATCAAGACCAGGAAATAAACCCGCAAGAAAAACTACGCCCAGACCCCTTGGAGAAAGTGGACCAAGTCAAGTTACTCCAAAGATCCAGAAAGGCTGGCCAACAAGGTAATTTTGTACTAGATTTTTCTGTCTGAGGGATAATAGAAAATATATCAATTTATTGTTACCGTATTTATATGCCACTTTTAAGTAATTTCCTAGAAGTCGATATACAATAACGTAGAGCTCTATAGAATTACCTTGCATCAAAAAAAACTTGGTTGAATACTAGTATGTAGTACTTTCCTGGGGAGTTAGGAATAATAAAACATAATTGTTGATTTGTTGTTGTGGCCATTCCTTGAATCAGTATCAACTTCAATATTTATTTACGCTTGTCCTATATCTTAGAGCATCCACTGAGTTCACCGGTTGGCCTACACCTTCAACGACACCGTTTTCAATTGAGAAGTTGCTAGAGGCTCAGAGAAACGCTACAGCCACTAGCCCCTCTCCTGAATTGAGGACCGAAGCCACCACCCGTCGAGTCATTACGACAACGTCCACGACGCCAGCACCGCCGCCGTCTACTACCCCTGGCGTATGCCGCCATGAATGCGACATTGCTGCTACTATCAAGATTGTCTCTGGTAGTTACTTTTTTTTTTAAAGCGTCATATTTGTACTGATAGCTACTCTTGAGAATGAGCGTAATTCAATTCAAGACAGCTGAAGTTTGTCAACAGACTTATTTTATTGCCTGAAACCAATTTAATAATTCAGATCATTCAAAAGTGATCAGTTATATGTCAGTTTTATTTAATTTTCAGGCGTTAAATGGGTGCCTGAGTTGCTAGACCATCATACCGAGGAATGGCAAAGGCTGGCCGAAGATGTAAAACAAGAGGTATATAAAGATAATCGTAACTCTTCACTATTTATGCTCCACTTACTTTGCAACATAATAGTAATACAACCTTGGATGATTTTATAATTTATAATTAGTTATATCATACAATTAACTTCAATCATTTACGCTTCGTTTAAGTTACAACATTCTACTTAAAGTATGTTTCTAAACACAATGGAGAAATTGTTTTTTTTTGTGATTAAACAAAGTGAACTATTTTAATTAATCATTATGTAGAAATATAAAAACAATACGAGATACAGTGGAAGACTCGTTCTGAAATAATGGATTAATGGTGCAATGCAAATTGTCTGTTGTTCGTTGAGATCGCAGAATAATAATTCAATAGCAACGTAGCAGTACAGTCGTATCGAAAAAGAAAGTCCATTTTTTCACCTTGTTATATTTGTCTATCTCTGTTCTTTAATCCGCGGCTTAAGCAATCGCCAACTCTAACAGAAGTACGAACATTATTTAGACTGTGAAAAGTGTATAGTTTCATCCCATTAAAGCATTGCTAACCGTTAACCGTATTTTAACGCAATAATACCACCGTTTGGTCAAACTACTAGTATGTACTTCGTTCGCTGACTAGTACAAAGGCTTTCTTGGGTACGTTAAGGCCAAACTTTATAAATTAATAACAATGTTGTCAACTAAATCAAGCTTTGGCTTAATTTATTTGCTTTATTTACCATTTATATATTCAGACAATTATTTAGGCTTAAAATTAAGCTAACGAATAAAATATTTTTGTAATCTAACTGACTACCTATTGAAACGGCCTTTTCTCGGTTTGTTCTATCCTTGAAAAACAAACTAGTTTTTAGTAGACGCGAAATTTATTTTATAGCGGCCATTTTAAATTAGAGTTAATTATTAATATCTCGAGTTCTAAGACACTTAGAATCACAAACTTGGTGTATATATATACATGTCTGGGGTCAGGTAATTCAACTAGATAAGTATTTACCGATATAGCACTGCATATACCTACATGAAAAACATCTTTGTTCTTAGAGTTGGTTTAAGTTATGTTAAAAAACCAATTATTAACGTTATTATATTTTTATTACTCGTCGTTATAGAGGCCATAATCTGCGGAAATTTCAAGTGTCTACATATTACGGTTCTAAAGATATTATATATCGATTGTTATGGGCGGGAAAAGAAAACGCTTTAAATTACGTTTCATGTATTGAATGTACATTCATGTACTATTTAATTTTTAATTTAATTTAATTTTTATTAATGTATGTTAAAGCAGCAATAGAAAACAATTTCTGTGAAAATTTGAACTGTCTAGCTATTGCTGATACGCAGACAGCCTGACGGACAGCGGAAGCTTAGGAACAGGGTTCCGTTTGATATCCTAAAGTCGACTAAAAAATATCTAGTTGAATTACTTGACCACAAATATGTATATTTAGACACTAAGTTTGTGATTCTACGTTATTTAGAACTCGAGATATTAATAATATACGTATAATTCAAAATGACCGCTATAAAATTAAAGATAGCTGACGGAGGAGTTGGTCCATAGCTTTTTGTTTTTCCTATCAAAAACATAAAGCTATGGACCTAACAAGTACCTGGTGAAAAAATTGGTGCTTTTGTCCAGCGTGTCCATAATATCACCTGAAACTGCCCTACAATATGTTTATGTAACCCGCATTATAATACCACTCTTTATGGGAAAATTGTCTTACAGCTCAATTCTGTCTACTCGAAATCAAATCTTCTCAACAAATGGTACAAAGGCATAAGGATTGACGGATTCAGCAAAGGTTCTGTACTCGTGGACTATTTCATCGAGCTAAACGACGTGGAAAAGCGAGTAGACACATTAGAATTGAAGAAACTGTTTCATAAATCTCTAATCGAGGCCAAGCCGGGCTCCGTGCTGGAGACCGTGACGGACGAGCCACGGTCGCTGGACCCCGACGTGATGCTGGGAGACCAGCCCGAAGAAGAAAGGATGAAGAAAAGCAATGAAAAAATGACCAAAACTATTGACAAATCAGCTGGGAAATTAGAAATTGGTAAATTCGTCATGGACCCTGCGTACACGGAATTCATAGGTGTGTTGTATGACAGAAACATTTACCCATTCATTCATCAAAACTAACAAGCGTCAGTTAATTAATATATGTTTTAATCTTTCTTACAAACACTAATGTCGAAGCCATTTTTAGTTCAATATGGTTGACGTTTGTGCATCGGGGCACTCCAATTACGACAACTATATTTCATGTAAAAAGAATGCCATAAACGAGTGATGTTAAAGATCACCACTTTATATATAACAAAATTTAAACAGTAGCTACATGCTTAAATGCAGTAACGGGTGAGTGGTATGGCTGTAGCGGTAGCGGGTTCAAACCCCAGCTCGCCCTCACTGGGTTTTTCTAAAAAACCACCAATATTTTACGAAATATCATTAGTTATTTAAAAGTGGCTTTCCCGTGAAGGAAAACATAGGTCTAATCCCAATAAAGTCTAGTTTTCCCTCTGTGTTGAAGGGTTTGATAGCAGTCGCTTTCGTAAAACTAGTGCCTACGCCAAACCTTAGGACAAGGTGCCAAAGCGGGTCCTGGGCTCGTTTGGGCACTACCGGGAGAAACGCTAGCTACATGCTGACATGCAAAACTGCTGACTTACTCATCATTTTTCAGTACTGCCAAAACGAGATGAGCCAACGCCTGTCACCCCAGAAGAGGAATCCTTCTTGCCGCAGTGGGGTATAGCAGTAATTGTTATAGCAATGGCATCATTGCTTTTCGTGATTATTTTCGGCGTCACAGTGGTCGGTATTATTTTTTACTTCTGTTAACTTACCGTGAAACACATTGAATTAATACATAAATCGTTCTACGTATTTTAGCTAGTGAACCGGCAGAAAAGCTCCAAAGCGAAGCAGCCCATACCGCTTAGTGAGGATATGCTCCGCGAGTTAGATAAGAGTCACATGGGAGGCTTCGACGACATGCATCAAATGAAAGAACGAGACCTGCCGTACTTACCTTCGGGAAAGGTTATTACCAAAACTACTATATCATCTCCATTTAAACTTCAATACTCTTGTTAGAAAGTATAACGCATTGAAAACGTGTGTGTAGTTGTATGGGATAATGTAATGTAAACAATATGATCAATAACAATTCAATTATGTTTACATGCTGGGAACACGTTCACGTAGTTACATCATAGCCTTGTCAATATTAATATGTAGGTACAGTAATGATTACATAGGAGCGTTAGATCGCATGTTTCGTTGCTAAATCGTAAGTGCTAATGTAAGGTTGAAAAAGACATTGTGTTGACTGTCCCTTACCAAGTATTTAATAACGGTTTACGCTACACATTATGATGAAGGGAATGATGAATGTGGCGCAAGAAAAAGGGGTTTGGAGGGGATGACGTAGTGGTCAGTAGTCTCGGGGTCCTTCACAACGTAATTATAGGTAATTACGTTATGAAAGACCCCGAGTATTATAGCCCTATTACTATTGAAAGGATAACAGAACTACAGTACTCCAGGAAAAATAGGGTTTTTAATAACATTAATTTATAATAGCGTTTTTTTGTTAATTTCATTTTAAAATGTTATCCTAATGCAAGAATCCGACAAACTTTCCACCTGGAAATAATTATGTAGGTTTAAATGAAGCATGCATGGTCTTTTTTTGTATGATTTATCTCGAATATTATAGAGCAAATGTAAATGAACCAAAATAAAGACGAAGATATTTATTAATATTTTTTCTGACTTTTCTGAAGCTAGTTAATTTATAATTTTTTGAGGTCTGAAATTTTGTGGGATTCTGTCGGTGGGTAACTATTTAATTGATAATATATCCGTTACACAGAAAAAAGAAGCTATTATAAATTATTTCCAAAATTGATTTTTTTTCCATACAAGGTGTCAGTTCATTGACTGGACTAAGGACTAGTTGAAATTTTATACTAAGGCACTGGTCCCACCGCCGGCTAGTAAGCTAGAAAAGTTGGGCGAGTAACGGTTCATTGCGTGCTGACACAGTGTGATCAATCGACCTTTACAGATCTGCAATGTAATGCTACTCGCCCAACTTTTCTAGCGTACTAGTCGGCGGTGGGACCAGTGCCTAAGGTCGTTTGTTTATTTTTTTACTCATTATCGTGCAACCATTTGATATTGTGACTAGTTGAATTTCCGGACTAGCGTAAGGGATGTTAGGCCCAGGCCGATTTGCTGAATTTTAGGTTTCATTGTAATCGCAACCTTAAAGCGAATTAGCGAAACTACCTAATAATGGTTACAAGATTACATGAAGTTCACTCGATGATCGAAATGGATCCGAGTACTCCACAAACTGAGAAAGTAGAAACCCAACCACAAATAGGCCGGGTATACCTCGTCTTAGATTCTTAAGACACTGTTGATTTCGAGACATTTCAAGACCCGCTTTTCTTACAACGAACTCAACCGTGTATATTTAACTGTACCCGTCATAATTATGTTAAACGAAAAACGGACATATTAGCTTATAAGTCTTTTCACCTCATCACCTCGAACAAGCATATTTTGTTGCGTGAAAACAGTTGGCAAAATGCTTTGTCATCACATTTCAATTTTGAGGCAAAGCACTGTCATTTTATAGTGTGACAAATTCAAAGTGTTTGAATTTTACTAGCTTTGTCCACAATGTTAGCATAATACCATAAGTTTCTGAACGCATGATAATGACCTCTCACTTAATTTACAGAAAAAAGAAAAGTAGATCTCGCGTTAGAGCGTCACGTCCGAAATTCAAATTCACTTTCAGAGCGGATAAAATTGACTTTTGGGCGCAGATTTTGAGCGATAAAGTAAGCCTTTCCGAGCTGCTGAGGTGAAAATTACTATTATTGCACTGTTTTTATCGAAGCGACAACTGTTACGTATACTTAAACTTCAAAAATAAGAATGTATTGAGTGACTGCTGTCATTCGCACCAAAGAACAGTGTAAAAGATCAGTATTCCAAATTGGCAGCGAATGTCGACGGCGTTCATCGAGCAGCTGGCGTTCCCGACACCGGGCGACTCGTGGCGTTCGGAGTGGACGCCGCAGCTCCAGAAGTACATGCAGCACTACACGCCAGATTCCGGCCGCGGTTCTCAGATCTACGGTGCGGGAGGAAACGCTTACGGGTATGCATAAAGTCAGGGCGTTAGGATGGGGCGGTCACCCGTGGCGCCGAGGTGTTTAGGGCGCTACGATACTAGCAGGTCGATCAAGTCCTAACGCGCGTTTGAAACGTTACCTGATCACCCTTCAGGTGTACAGGGAGATATAAAACATAAAACGAGGCCTATATAGGGGCGCCTAATATATGACTCGCTCGGGGCACCTATTTAGTTGAGGCCTGAATAAACTGTCAAATTCACGTGTTTTAAGTTCCAAAATGTAGGCTTATTCAAAGTGTTTTATTTAATTAGTGGATTTATTGTAATGATTGTGACTCATAAATCAAATGCTATATATGCACTTAAAAATATAGGCATTATAACTATTTAATTAAATATAGGTAATAAAAGGTTTTTTTGAAATACAAACTTGACACAGCATTACCTAATGCCTAACCTCACATTTCATTCATATGATGGCATTCACCAATACAAAGTTTATTTTATACTTGTGACTCGTTAAGAAACCTCATTTTTTGATGATAAAAAGGCTATTAAACGACGTAAGGATTAGGAAGCCACGACGCGGCGGTTAGCCGGTATAACTCCACGTCGTCGGATCATTGTAACCCGGCGACTAAGGGTCTGGAACGTTTTGTTGGCAGGTACGGCGGCGGATCGCAGATTTACGGGCAGACGGGCGGTTCCCAAGTGTACGGGTACACGGGCGAGTACCCGCGCTCGCACCACTCGCGCCGCCGCTCCGACTACGACACCAACTTCTAGAATGTCCCTTGTAGCCATCCCTCATATATGAGCTCTCTTGACTCAATCTTGACAATACCCTTTCATTGTACCTATAGTTCACACAGATTGTATGTCATAATTATTAATAGTGAAGGCCGATCCCGTCGCTTTATAGTGGGAACCTACCGTGTTACATTCCCTTTTTTGTCAATCACGATAAAGGAAATTTATCTACGTAGAAAGGGCAACCCCACCCCACCATACCTACACGTGCTCTAATTTATTGTAGTTATCCAGTTCGTGTGGATATAAACAATCCTAATGTATCTTCTTGAAATATTAAAATGTTTGTTACCTACCGTACCTATAACTTTGGTTATCCATAGTTACCCGCGTATTTAAAATAGATAAGCTTCTTAGACCGGCCTATAAAGTATTCAAAACTGTGGCACAAAAAAACACTTTTTCGAGGTAACCTATTTAATCGATAAATAAAGGATGTAGCTGCCAAATTTTTCGTAACTGTATAATTACGACTGATTGTGAAATGTAAATAAGTAGAATAAGTACTCACCAACATATTGTAAGAAAAGAATAGAACGTGGAATAATGAAATAATATTTCTGTAGATATCTCTATGCATACCTATATTTGCTCAGATTTGTAGTGGCGCGCCTCTGGTTAGAGTGCGAGCGTGAGACGCATCATTGTGCCAAATGTTCATGGGAAGTGTGCTTAGAGTGCACTCGTGTGCCACACGGTTTACGAGCGTGTGCGCGTGAGTTGAACGAGCTTTAGCGGCGTCGTCGGCCGCGACCGGCGCCGTTCCGAGGAATCGACTTCGTCTCACATACCTAGTTGATAGTGTTTACCTTGATAACAGTCAATTTTGATCATTGCTATACCTATCAAAAAGATCATTATTCGCATTCGTGCAATTGTTGTGTACCTACCTACATAGGTATTAATAGACATCGGTTATTCGTAAACAACTTATCAATATTCGTAACAATATTTTAACTAAGGTTTTCTTCATATTGCGTGTCTCAATGTTAAAAATCCATCGTAAATGTTTATTCTTAATTACAAAAACGTTTTTAATTATTACATTATTAGGTACCTATATTATATTTTAGACGATTGGGTACGCACCTGCATGAAAATTTATGTATATAAACCATTTTTGTACATGTAGTTTTTTAATTTAGTTTTTTTAGTAATAGATACAAATTTAACCTCTAAGACCCTGAGTATAATAGAATAAATAAATATGAAAAGATTTTCTCGTCTTAATTTATATTTCCTTGCTTTTAATACACTCCAACCCTGCTCCCTTAATCGACTTTTACGACACCCACGGGGAGAAAGGGCGTGGTGGTGGTCATTAATATACGTACATAAATAAGGAAATAAATATCTATACACGCCTTTTTAACATTGACAATAGTCCTGTACCTAAAGATCATTACGCCCCTATTTATGTACGTAGGTATATTAATACCCTCCTGGCTGTTTTACCTATCTATTTATTATTTTATTTAAATATAAAAGCATTGGTAACATTCGTGGTTGTAAAAAAATAACTTAACTGTGCTGATTCCGGAGTTTACCTACCTACTTACACTTTGGTGATATTGTACGGAGCCAGGAATCGGAATTGTTCGGTAAAGCACGATTGAAGTAGCGATTAGCAATCTGAAGTTATCCCAATGATGATAAATGGCAGAGCTCAAAATTGATTGCTTTTCGAGCCGTAATGTAGAAGCTAAATCTAGAACATTTCCACAAGCTGCAGGCCCGACATTTTTGAACCCTACAAAGTGAATTGGTGTTGTTTGAACTTGCTTCGAGTTCGTTGCAGTGGGTTTCCAGACTGTAATTAATTAATAATTACGAGTTCGACAGGTGGCATTGCGATTTATTAATAGACACTGTGTGGAGAATGGCGAGGCGTGTCAATGCATCTCGTTGTTTCCGATTTTCGCTTTGACGTATCCAATTCCATATCTTTTGATATGATAACCATTGATACCTATTTCATTTATCCGGCCAGCGCGTTGACCTAGTTGCTAGTTACTTATCGGTAATGCTGCAATATGTCTGCGATCTATGTCTATATTCAAGGTAACAAAGGATTGATTGAATGCAACAGTGGCGTATGCACGTCAGGGCTGTTATTCGCTACGCGTTAATGCGTCTCACCCCGCCGGTCGCCCGTCACGAAACTAGAGCTCTACTTACGCATAGTTACTACGCATCGCGGTGTCAAGATATATTTGTGGGTGAGCGTTGAGGTGAGCTTAAAACAAGTTACTGAATAGGGGGGTTGACGTCGAGCATTCAGACGCCCTTTGTTAAGAGAGAGAGAGAGCTAACTCGTCTCATCTTCTAAGCATTGGGTTTTGCATTATTAGGTATCACAACACAATACCACATTACAAACAGAATTTCCCAATGATGTCCCATTAGCAAAATTGTTGTACTTATATATATGTCGCAGTGGAATAGTACAATCCGCCGTTTTACATAACAGCTAGCTGTTTCACAAAATAGCGCTGTTATGTAATCTGGCGGGTTGACGATCAGGCGAATTGAATACCGCTGAATGAAAATCCGCTGGAATGTGTTCGGCGCTAAACGTTTTCCAATACGACTAGTGGTAATGTAATACAGCGGGTCTTTAGCCGTCGGTTTGGAAATGTTAAATTCCCATTTTTAATACTCGCGGCGCTATCTCACATAAAAACAACAATGGCGTCGGCGAGTTTGAAAGGTTATAATGCAAATGAAAACATCAAAAATGCCTATGGATTCTGGTGTTCAGCGGATAACAACATATTAGCGGGATTGTTATTACGATACGTTCTACAATATAGCGGCAATTTGCCCTACGGGGTTCTGCCTTTTTCCGAATTTGTTATGTCCGAATTTCACTTGCCAACCAACTTTTCGCCGATGATTCCCTTTGACAACTAACTAATGACAAATTTATATATACAATATGACAACGTTTCATTTGGTAGAATTATTGTAAGGCGGATGTCACACTGCGCCGCATCTCCGGACGGAGGTGCGGAGCTGCATACAAATTTCGCCGGACGGAGGTGCGGTGCAATGTGTCGTACCACACGGAATTTATATACAAACTGAGGTACTTGCATACAACGAGCTCCGCATCTCCGTCCGAAGATGCGGCGCAGTGTGACATTCACCTAAAGTCGATTATTACAATGACTTAAAATGTTTGGTATACCTATCATTTGGCAAATCTTTCAGTTGGACAAACAACTATTAACCGAATAACGTTTCGTCAGTGCAACAGTCCCTTTTCTTACATTAGCCAACTTTTTACATCAAAGAACAAGACATCACAACATAGTCAGACTTTTATTCAACGTGTATATGTTACAAGGATGGAAGGGGGGATGGCTCGGGATCGGGGGCGAAGCCCCCCGCAGAAAAAAAACAACAAATAATTGTAAGAGTGGTATTATTTGTAGGTTAGGTTAGGGTTAGCTCGTGTCGCTTAGAGCGAAAATATGCACCCCGCGTAGCGGGGTGATGTCGACACGCTGGCGGTTAGGTTAGGTTTAGGTTCATCATCATCTTCATCATCATATCAGCCGAAAGACGTCCACCGCTGGAGATAGGTCTCCCCCAAAGAGTGCCAGAATGACCGGTCCTGCGCCACCCGCATCCAGCGGACTCCCGCGACCTTTACCAGGTCATCAGTCCACCTTGTGGGGGGCCTACCCACGCTGCGCCTTCCGGTACATGGTCGTCACTCGAGAATCTTTCCGCCCCAACGGCCATCGATTCTACGTGCATGTTTAGGTTAAGTTAAAATATTTGGCGGGTGTTTGTTTAAAAAAAAACATACGTCATTCCACCAAGCAACAGTCCAAAAGTAATGATGTAAACACTTATCTCCAATGATGCGATTCATTCAGTTCATTGTCATAAAAACAATTGAGCGGTTGCGCTTACCCACTTTATGAATATAGTTACTAAATCAAACCTTACTAAATAAAACATTTGGTAAGCGTTATACTACGAAAAAGCATATAACCGAGTCCAACACAATATTCTCTTGTCCAAGTTATATGGAATTGGAATCCGAGGTACTGCACATAACTGGTTCAAATCATATTTGGAAAATAGAGTTCAGTTTGTTGAACTAGACTGCTATGACCGTAAAATGAATACTGTCAGTAAAATACTTTCCCAAAAAAAGCAAATCACGAGCTCAATACCGCAGGGTAGCGTACTAGGCTGTATTTTATTCTTAATCTACATTAATGATCTGCCAAAAATAATAAATACAAGTAATCTTAAGTGTTTCATATATGCCGACGACATTTCCGTAGTGCTATCCAGTCAAAATAATAATGACACAGCTCTTAAATTAAACGCCTTATTGGATGACGTAACAACATGGCTTAAGGATCATAACCTACAAGTTAACTTAAAAAAGACCAATTTAATTCAATTCCGACCCCATCAAAGACGCCCTCTCCAGTTTAATTACACATACTTAGATCACGATTTTGAATCAGTTACTAATTGCAGTCTTTTGGGCATCAGTATTGACGAAAATATCAATTGGAAGGCACACATTGAAAAAAATTGTACAAAACTGTCTCGTTTCGCTTATGCCCTCAGAAATAATAAAAAAACTACAGACTTAAATACGGCCACAAATGCTTATTATGCGTTTACCCAGTCCTGGCTGCAATATGGGATCATATTGTGGGGTAACAGCACTGATGTGATGGACTTGTTCCTACTACAAAAACGTTGTATACGGATTTTAGCTAATATTAAAAAATATGATAGTTGCAGACCTTACTTTAAGAAATTAAACATTTTAACTTTACCATTCCTATATATTTTAGAAGTTTGTGTACGTAAGCATCCATATTTATATTCAAAAGCCAAAGACCATTACACCAGCACCATGAACCTGCGACATCAAAATAGAATAGCCTTACCTACTAGTAACTTGCAAATGAGTAACAAAAGCCCCCATATGGCCACAATAAGAATATATAATAATCTCCCTAAAGAAATTAGCGAAGAGCTGAAATACACAAAATTTGTTGACAATTTAAAAACATAACTAGCATGTAACAGTTTCTATTCATTACAAGAATTCTTTGACTTAAATAAATATTATAAATAGTATTCAGACTGAAATTCAGAGATTTATATTATAATATAAAGTGTGTTACCTAGAGGTATATTACTATAGTTTTAAGTTTTAGATTTTAAGTTGCAATACCCTTACGGGGTCCCATGTTGTACTGTTAATTTTGTAAGACCACCTGTATGCCAACATGAAAGCAATAAAGTTATTCTATTCTATTCTATTCTATGTATATAAGTCAAACTGAACCATTCTGCTACTCGAAAGGTGGCCTTTTGAAAAGTGACTATAAAACAAAGTCCAAGCATACAGTTGGTAACCGTGAGGTTGGGAAATAAAACTAAAACTTTTGATAAGTTGACACATGATCATTCGGTGAAATGTAATTATGCGAAGTTGGTTGGGAAGTGATAATCGGCAATACAATTTTCGGCGACATATTAGAGAACCCTGCCCTACTCATTCCAGCGGAATTTCATTTAGCGGTATTCAATCTGCCTGATCGCCGCCACTGTTTTTTGAAACAGCTAGCTGTTATGTAAAACGGCGGATTATACAATATACCTGCGACATATATATGTAATAATAAGTATGTTCTGAGAACCCGTAACAGTAAGAACGTGACAAAATGCCCATTGATGAACGACCTGTAAAGAAATATGACGATTCGGGAACCTCCTTCTTTCAGTTAAAAATACCAGTCATTGAACATCCACTGTTTGCAGGCCAAAATAATAAATGCTTCAAAAATTTTAATCAATGAATTAACTATGCGCTTTCAATTGTCTCTCACTGTTGGGGTTGTTTCTCTCTCTCCGACATTTATTAAACCATAAATGCTGGGCCGACTTTTCTATCGCTGTTTTACTTTTTTGACAGAATTGTATCAAATTTGGGAGTAAGAGCTCGTGAGTCTATGCAATATACATACAAAATATCCTAATATGTCCCTATAATTTCGAACTAAAAAACACATTGAGTTACGAAAATGCCATACTTTGCTGACTACCTCATATCTATTTTATAGCAGTAGTGGACCTGAAAGTATTAATTGCAAGTTGGCGCTTTGTCGATCGATATACTTATATCTGTACTGTAACTGTTGTATACTTAAACACCTTTAGGGATCTCTTTCCGAAACAGAGACTGGCAGTTAATAAGTTTTGGAATCATAACTATCTCTGTGTTATGGATAAATTCCCAATTGCCAATACAGGCATATACCATAATTCATTCTAAACTTGCCAAGTGCCGCTCATTCGTTGATGGAATGGACATTCCTAAGATATAGCTATTATTTCATGATTATTTTTAACCGACTTCAAAAAAAAAGGAGGTTCTCAATTCGGTTGTATTTTTTTTTTTTCAATGTTTGTTACCTCAGAACTCCGTCATTGATGAGCCGATTCGTAAATATTTTTTTTATTTGTATGTATATGCTTCAAGGTGGGTCCCATTTTTTCAAAAATTCAATTGGATGATGGGATCCATGAGGAATTGAGGGAACTCCTCAATTATATTAGGCACGCGTGTAGTGATTTTTGTATTTTCTATTATAACTCGTGTATTTACACCCGGAAATCATAAATTTGGTGGAGTGGAATTGATGATGAAGACCACAGATGACTTATGGAATTCCTCAATTATGTACATGAAATTGAAAAAGTATATCACAGATTCTGATAAGATTCCGTTGAAATAGCAACTAATGAAGTGCCAAAGGTGATCCTTGTTGAATTGACGTAAGTCCTCAAATATTATCGGCCCACATACAGCGATTGGGTTTTTTTCTCTAAAAATTAACGCATTTGCTCTCGGAAATCAGTTCATGTGGTAATTGGGAAAAGAAATGTGGAAATGTTCTCGTGGCTTGGTGGAGTACTAAATTGAAGTCGGTTAAAACTTTGTTTTTAAAGTAAATTATATGTACCTCAGGTCACACATCGTATAAAATAACATAAAAGCCCAGCTAGCACGTTAGCTTTTATCGTCAAGTTTGACAGCGAAAATGTACTGTTGAAACGTCACTTAAAACGTGAATGTAAAACCTATCGTGCTAGAGCCTCCGGTGCATTTAGGCCATAAAACGTGACCATAAAACATATCGTGTTAGCCAGGCAGCAGGTGTTACTTTTGGATGCGTATTGCAGCGGCCCCTTTGACCAAGGCGGTGTCCCTACTAATCGGTTTTGAGCAGTAGAAGCGCCAGGGCGCGCAAACAGGATGATTAACTTAAGATAAGTAGGAAAATAAAATTACTTTGTTTCCTTTATAAAGACTCGTTCGCATCTTGTTTTTCATCGTGAGCAATGTTTACTAATCGAAACACTGGAGTTTTATTATTAAGTTCAAAGGTAAGGATATAAGTCTCCGTCTTATTTATTTTCGATATTAGGACAAATTAAAAGTACCGTACGTGGGCGACTGCATCCTTTATGCGCACTTCACATTTAAATTACATCATCAATGCGTTGAATTTACCTTTCACGATCTCCTCATAGTATTTCTATTAAACGGGACTTGATCGTGTATAATTGAATATATAAATTAGTGCTAGCGGTACACCCCGTAATTCAGTAATATGTGGCAAATGGTGTTAAAGTTTTGAAAATCGGTACGATTGATCTTTAGGCCAAACGAATCAATTTGACCCGTAGCCCGACAAAAAAAACGCAAAAGGAGAGGAGTTATTCGAAATCTTTTTTTTGTATGGAAAAAAATATATTTTGTTCTGAAACCTATCGAGTGTGGTACCTAATGAAAGGGCAAATTGATTCGTTTGGCCTAAGATCAATCGTACCGATTTTTAAAACTTTAACACCATTTGCCACATATTTTGGCGTACCGCTAGCACTAAATCCCAATGCTGGGCACAGGCCTCCTCTCACGGAGGGGAGGGAACCGGCAGTAGTACCTCCCTACGCTGGTCCAGTGCGGGCTGGGAACTAAATCAGAAATTAAATATATTTTGAAAGGGCATGGCAGGATAACCCAAGAAAAATTGCCCCCAGCGTTTTTGGGTCGAAACTATAATCAAACGATAGCTTTTGAGGACGTAATACCCTGCACAAAGTTTCATCCCTCTGTTACCCCCTGAAGGTGAAAAAATCTCGATTAACCCCAAAACTGTTTTATTTATTTTTTCCTAAACTATGAAAGTTACGAATTTCAGATAACGTCAACTCAAGGGGGTTAATAAATAAAAATAATACGCTATTAAAGTCCCGTTCACTAAAAAAAACTAATAAATGCTTATCACCTACTTATATTATATCGTATGTAGTGCTATGATACCTAACAGGACAGTGATGAGATGTACCTATCAAGAAAATTTATTAAAGACAGCGCCTATATTAACAACATAGCAGTAACACTGTTTCTTTGCATTACACTGTTAATAATATCAGGGATTAATCAAAGACGTTTCGAATTATATTATGATATCACAGCGTTTTGCGTGCTCGTTTCCAAAGTGCCAAGTAATTATACATGTATTTATATTACTGAAATGCACCATAATTTACTTTAAAAACAAAGTTTTAACCGACTTCAATTTAATACTCCGCCAAGCCACTAGAACATTTCCACGTTTATTTTCCAATTTACCACATGAACTGATTTCCGAGAGCAATTATTTGCGTTGATTATTAGAGAAACAAACCGAATCGCTGTATGTGGGCCGATAATATTTGAGGAATTCCGTCGATTCCACAAGGATCACCTTTTGGAGGATTAGTTGTTATTAAATCTCTGACGTAGGTACTTTTAAGTACATAAATGAGGAATTCCATAAGTCATTTCTGGCGTTCATCATCAATTATCCACTCCGCCAAATTAATGATTTCCGGGTGTAAATACACGAGTTATAATAGAAAATAACCCTCTCATCCATGAGAGGAGGCCTGTGCCCACCAGTGGGACACATTATATAGGCTGATTCATGATCATGTTTCATAGAAAATACCGAAATCACTACACGCGTGCCTAATATAACTGAGGAGTTCCATCAATTCCTCATGGATCCCATCATTCAACTGGATTTTTGAAAAAAATGGGAGGAACCTGGAAGCATATAATTACAAACAAAAAAAAAGATCATTTCGATAACAAACATAGGAAATAAAATAGTTATCATTTTGGATATTCAGTTATGTGATTCGATGAGCTCTGTGATTGTCTATTGCAAAACAATGACAGCTAACGTGACTTAGGCAGTGGACCTTCTGTCCCTTTAAATTAATAGTACCTATTAAATATTCTGTGGTACGAATGCGGCAAAGCATGCGTACCGCCGCGTCCACGCTATGTAATATTACAGCGGCGCTAACGTAATACTGACAGTAGATAATACGTATTCGTATAGTATACAGACAGTGAGGAAAGTATGTTTTCTATTGGGAAACAGTATGAAATGAAGGAGTACAGCAATGACATTTGGTACGAATATTGTATACACGTCCACCTTACAAAACGCTCGGTAGCCAGTTTAAATTCCGCGATAGTTGGCGGGAGGGGGACACAAAATACAAAGCACGCAAGCTCTCAAAAAAAAAATCTGGCGGATTAGTTTGGTCCATTGAGGCAAGTCTGGTGTCGTTATCAGGTAACTGGATGATGCTCAATTCCTTCCCCGTACTAGTTTTTTAGGGTTCCGTAATAGCAAAATATGACGGAAACCTTAAAATAATAAACTATTAGTAGTGACACAATGCAAACAAACCCGTATAGTTTTAAATATTTTTGTATTAAACTTGGTTTATAAAAAAAAACTGTCTGAAAGCCCATTTAATGAAGATTATAAAAACATTAACCTTACATTTAACTATTTTCAATCAATGTAAAATAAAATATTTAAAGTACTGCGACGTTCGTCAGCTCAGCGTAGGGGACGGCAAAAAGACCCGAAAAACAAATGCTACTAACAAAAAAAAAACCAGCCAAGTGCGAGTCTGACTCGCGTACCGAGTTCCGTATATTTTTTTTCTTATCCCATCCCTTAACTGGTAGGGCCCGGTTTACAGTAAGTAAGTTTAGAAACCCATAATATTTTAGAACAAGCTTTCTAACGACACGCCACACCATGGGCTTAACAAGAAAAAAAAATACATCCCCACTTCACGTGTAGGGGTGCCTCATCCAAAAATCATTATTTTCAAAATTTAATTCTATCATTTTGTCGGTATGATTGATTTGTATATCCATGTTGAATTACAGCTTTCGACTAATAAGGGTCACTGAGCTAAGCCGCAGATGGACAGACGGACAGACGGTCATGGCGATAAGGGTTCCTTGTTGACTACCGAACCCTAAAAAGCACCATGAAGACGACCTGAAAACCTCTTTGCTTTTATTGAAGTCCCTTATAATTACTAGGTATTTGCAGTCACAAACATTTAGCTTCACAAAGATTCTCCCTCCAATTTAGTATTGCTCTATGCGTACAAAGAGAATTCTTTATGCATTCCAGTTTTCAAACAGCATAAACTGGAAATAATTTTTGACTGTCATTTGGAGTGGGGAATATGTCCAAAGGCTACATGTGTTGCTCTTTTTAACCGACTTCAAAAAAAAGGAGGAGGTTCTCAATTCGGTTGTATTTTTTTTTTTTTCATTGTTTGTTACCTCAGAACTCCGTCATTGATGAGCCGATTCATAAAAAAATTTTTTTGTTGGTAAGTATATACTTCCAGGGGGGTCCCATTTTTTTGAAAATTCAATTGGATGATGGGTTCCACGAGGAATTGAGGGAACTCCTCAATTATATCAGGCACGTGTGTAGTGATTTTGATATTTTCTATTATAACTCGTGTATTTACATCCGGAAATCATAAATTGGTGGAGTGGAATTGATGATGAAGACCACAGATGACTTATGGAATGAGGTAAATTGGAAAATAAATGTTCTCGTGGCTTGGCGGAGTACTAAATTGAAGTCGGTTAAAACTTTGTTTTTAAAGTAAATTATTGCAATGTAATATTGATTTCTTAAGTGACAAGGTGTAATGTCGCTATTTGAAGAGCATGTGATCGTAATATGTTTTTTTGGTTGTAAAATAAATTGGGTCTTAAAGTTGCCAATTAAGTATTAAAAATTCAATCCGACTTATGAAAACATTTTATGTGATTTTAAAATCAAAATAGTAATTTACTAGTTTCAGTATGAAACTCCATTCTTGTTGGTTGTAATTGTCTTTATCAATACACAAGCCATTCCTAAATTCTTACATCATATTAAAGATAAAATGGAGTCCAACAAAAATAAAAGCTAACACATACTCAAAGTATCTTTTTTCCGTATTTGAGGGAAGTCGTTGTTTAAGAATCCCGCCCAAAAGCCTACTGGCAACCCAATCTCATCATATTTATTTTGAACGCTGTTTGAACTTAGCGCTTGCCACTTATAAAAGCTTTTTTCCGTACCCTACCCGCATTAATATAAATTCTCTCTTTTCGATTTGTGTAGCATCCCGCCCGGCCGACTTATCGCCGAGCTCGTATTATACCTATTCCTACGACGCAAAAATATAAATGTATCGAATGGCGACATTGGCGACAAGGAACAGTGTTGTAGGAAGAGCTAGCCTTTGGGGAGTGATTGTTATGGTTCCAACTCTTATTGAAAATGGTGCTGAATAAAACTTTCAAAAAACAAAAATTCTTTAAATTCAAAGTTTAGTTCCTTATCTACTCATAGAGTTTATTGTTTGTAAAATTATAAATGAGCTTGAAGTGCAAAAATATTTTTTGTCGAACCTGAACTTCTAAAACGTACCTAAGCTCAAACATTACAGTCAAGTGCAAAAATATGTATCGATAACATCCTCTCACCAAAACCTTAATCCACTGACACTGATATAAGAGTTATGGGACACATTTATGAGTAAGTTGTATGCACCCATATTTTTACACTTGACTGTACATGTAAAGTAAAAGTAATAGTACCTGAATGACCCAGCTTGCCAGCATCGCTCGCCATTTTTACGTGCTTCCCCGGAAAAATTGAATTTTCCCGGCAGTAAGATCTAGTTCAAAATTCATTCTTGTTCCCACTATTCTTAATCTCTTTGCAATAGTTAAAACCGTTTTAAAAACCATTTATAGAACAAAAATATACAAATGTTGCTCGTTTAATATTTCTGATAAGCTTTTATTAACAAACGCACAAATTAAATTTTTTGTGATATATTTTTATCAGAAGTATAAGGTTCAAATACTGAAAGTGCCTATATTACGATTTAGGTTTCGTTTCGTTATTAAAAAAAAATATATATATTTTAACAAAACTATTTCTTAAAAGGTTAAAAAAGCGCTACTTGTACGAAGTAGCGCTTTTTTAACCTTTGTTAACTATAGTAGGGCAGTTTCAGGTGATAATGTGGACACGCTGGACAATAGCACCAATTTTTTTTAGGCACTTTTTAGGTTCATAGCTTTGTTTAAGTAAGAGCACTCTGCCCCACTACAACCCATAATTTCGACTACAGAAAATAAGGAGGCCTTTTTTAAATTATATCACTACTATTATTTTAATAAGGATACACGATACATTTAAGCCGAATTGTAAAGTTAAAAATATATAAGCAGCATAATCATTTGGGCGCTTTTCTCAAGTCCAGCGAGACCACAATGAGCCATAACGAAATTGCCTGCGGAAAAATCTAGTAACAAAGAGTTGTTTGCTTCATTTGTTGTTACGATCAATCGTCTATTTTTATGACGAGGTAAATTTCTGCAACATCGAATTGGCTCGGAGCTATTTTCGCCAGCATTTAATTCCCCGAGGACCCTCACCTTTTCCCTATTCTTCCACTATCTGAGAACGGGACCCGGGCAGGATTCGAAATTGCAAATCAACTGGGAGGTTACGCAACAGCTTCATGTTTACAGTTACAGCCCCTAATTGGAGTAAACGTAGGTACTTAATATATTACGTTTACTGGTCTCTATACGGATTATTGTATTTCCTTGGCCACTGGGTACCCCTTTCCACAGTGGATATCATTACGATAAAGTATAGAGATAAGGAAAGGATTGTTGCCCTACCGGAGCGCGGGATAAATGCGGATGTTAATATAAAATATTGAGAGAACCGTTTCTGGGGCGGCGAGAGAAAAATATTTTCACGAGTTCTTATGCTATAGCACAAATAGTTACGCAGCCTGAATTTCACATAATACACAGGTTTTGAAAGACCCATTCTGCTTTGCCCAGAAAAAGTATCATTTTGTTATTTATTTAACATACTGATGTTATCATTATGGTTCTATTAGGTAACCTATCGCAATCAATAAGTTTTCTTGGCCGTACATTGTTTGTCCGAAATCTTTTCGTGTTTTGATACACAATTATGATATTGGACTCCGTTAAGTTGTTGGCGGGTCGTTGTGGTGGTCAAAGCATACAAAATATCTTGTTTCCCCCGATCCCTTTTATTTTAAACAAAATTCGTCTTTCTTGTGGTCAATAGTTAAGAGCTTTCGCCCATATAATGGATGTTTTTATCGCATAATAATATAAAAGAGGAAGCCAACAATTAGACTGTAGCCCGCCCTTGAGTCCTTACTCTACTTCTTACAGACGTGCGTATTTTGCAAAATGCTTCCTTTTTCATTCGAGATTACGACGTAACTATACAAAAACGTATAAAAATGTACGTAAACGTATTTATTCAAAAACTGATAACTTACTTAAATAACCATTTCTTAAACTAACAATTGTTTAAATAAAAAAATCGGCAGAAACAAAGCGCGTGGCGTCGGTGCAGCGTGATTTATACGTCTTAAAAAAATAGTGCGGCAACGTAGGTTCTATAATAATGTTTTTTTTTCTACTCCTGTACTTTTATCTGTAATTTACATAGTCACGAACACTAATATCTAAATCATATATCACTATAAATAAGTCTGCAGAAAAGTCTATACTCTATTCCCCATAACAGTACGGCACAGCCGTGCTGTTTAGTCGCCAAAACGATATTACGTGATCAACACTAATTTAACAACAAAATACATTAGGTACTACCAACTTAACAAAGCACTGAATGTATTTCTTTAAATTTTTGAATTAAAGGCATTGCTGTCAACATAGGAAAAACCCTATTTTTAATATGACTTGCCAGTACAGTAGTTGATATCATGAACACCAAAAACAGAATTGATCGCACGTTTACAGTTACGTGAAAGTATTATGGAATATGCAAGAAATATTTAGACCTCCGCCCAAATCCATATAACAGTCCCAACTGGTTCTTGAAATATATCAAAGGTAAGTGCATAGCACAGAATATTGGAATATACACCTTCGGCCAGATGGGCAAAACTGTTGCAGCTTATCTTAATCTTCCAAAAAGTGATATATGGGGCATTGCTTCCGAAAAACATCGGCAACATTAAGTATTTATTAGTGGATGCAGGCGGGGCGATGTCACTGCCTTGAAAAGACATGGTGCATGGAAGTCCACAACCGTGGCTGAAGGTTGCATTGACAACTCCATAAACAGTAGAAAAAAGGTGTCCAATCTTCTCATGACATCAATAGAAAAAACAGCAGAAACGGAAGCACAGAATAATATTTCACCAACTTTTACACCTCAAACTGAACCACAATGCAATCCCTCCGACTACTGTACCAGAAATGCAGCCAATTTCAAGTCCAACTTTATCTTTTTTCATATTTTATTTTATTACTTTAATTTATTTATAAGAATACAGTTTCATACATAATAACTTAAGATATATAAAATACAAAAGTACATTAAAACTAGATTTAAAATTAAAACTAAAACTAACTTAAAAACGACCTAACAAAAACTAAATAATTCCTAAATTTGGACCCTTTGGCAGGGTACCCATCACGCAGGCAGCATTCCCGCGCTGAATTGCGATTGCAAGTCTTTGCGCGAGAAAGCTGCCCGCGCGAGGGTCGCCTGTTGCCTCTATCAGGCGTTTGCTGAGCGCCCCGTGAAGCCCACGCGCGCCTTTACCCCACGAGCCAAGAGTCTCGACACCAAACGGAACGAACTCGTACAGGGTGCCGAGACAACTGTACTTCACCGCCTTTGCTCGTTCCCGCGTATCTGCCGCCGCGCCAGCACGTCTGCTAGTCGAAAGAAGATAGGACGCAGCCAAGGTGTCAGCGCAAGTGGCGTCCCACACCAGCGCACGTCCCATCTTCCACGGAATCAACGACATCCCGTCGGGGCGCTTACCATCGCTCCGCACGATCTGGGGCTCCAGAGTTGCGGGAACATTGGCACTGACGAGCGCCCTTCTAAGGATGTCGTTGAGAGCGGCATGGCGGGACAGGCGGCCGGCGCCTGAGGAACAGGCGAGTCCGTGGTGGCCGAAGCAGTCTACGGCGGCCCCACAGGATGCGCAGCTGTGGGCGACACAAACCTCTGACCCGAGCCGGAGACCGACGGCTATACGGAGTATGGATGGGTCTATGAATGTTCCGGTATTAGGCGATGGATATGCATGTAGCCAGTGTCCTGACTCTGGACTGGATACAGCCAAAAGTCTGGCTCGATCCCTGCCTGTCGCGTCGTCGATGAGTGAATTTCTGACTGAAATAGAGGCTATGGTATCCCAGGCCCTTTGTATTTTAGGTCGGGACGGATAATTTGGGCTCGGTCCAGCCAGCCAGGCATTGGAGGCTTCAACCAGGCACGCAATCTCGCAGTTTGTAGCCGGGGAGGCCTTAAGGATCTTACCTGCGAGATCTGAGGTGCTATGGATAGAAGCCAAGAATGCCGGCAGAGCAATACTGGAGATTTTGCGAGTACCCAAACCACCGTACCTTATCGGTAAGGAGGCTTGGGTCCATGCCTGCTCTCTGAGACGGATGTTAAGAATGGATTCTATTTGGAATTTTAAAAGAAGATCGATAGGTTGGATAAGGTGGGGGTATTTCCAAACAGGGCAGCAGCGTAGCAGGTACGTAAATTTGGGGATGAGTAAACAAAATTTTAAGACAAAAAGAGCAGAGTGACTGCTAATTTTGGTAAGGCGGTCCGAATGGTCTTTAAATTTGGAAATAGATTTACTCAAAAGGGGTGGGATGGCTTCATCAAAGATGGGTGAACCTAAGAGATGTAAACTTTCTTTAGGCATGATTTGTATGTTTGCGGAAATGATGTTGAAATTTTGTATAATTTGTGAAGCCGATGACGAATCCACTATATCAGAAATATACAACTCGCATTTGTTTAGGTTTAATTCGAGGCCAATATCTGCGAATTTGTTTTTAATTTGGACTAAATCTGCCAGAACAGTCTGTGAATCACCTCCTAGGGTTCCATCGTCGAGGTACCATACATTTAATTTCGAATTTAGGCTGTGAATTACCGAATTAATAGCTAAACTAAAAATGGCTGGACCGAGGGAATCACCCTGCTGACAACCCACTGCCGAAAGAATCTCATTGTTTTTGTGCATTAATTTAGAAGGTGACTGATAACATTGGAACATAAAGTTGTACATTTCCGGAACATGAAGTTTAATTTCGTTTAGCAGGGTGTCCCGGTTGACCGAATTAAAAGCATTTTTGACATCTAATTTCATAAGTACCTCACATGAGCTGCTGTGCACAAAGGTGCGCACGGCATGAACCGCAGCCTCGCAGCCCCCGCGGGTTCCGAAGCCAACCTGTATGGGTTCAAAGAGGGCTTGTAATTTTGAACGTGTGAAACGCACGCAGACTTTGGCAGCCAAACGGCGGAAGGTTGACCCTACTGCAATAGGGCGCACCCCACCATCCTTCTTAGTGAGGGCTATGAGATTCGCCCCGTATATCACAGGCGTTACTTCTTGGCAGACATCTCCCTGGAGCATAAGATTTACCAGCTTGGTGATGCTTTTAATAAGCTGCTCGCCAGCAACGCCCGTGCCGTGACTGGAGAGGTCTATGAGGTGCTGTGGGGAGATGCCGTCCAGGCCAGACGCCGAACCCTTAGGGAAGGATGCGAGGGCTGCTAATACATCTCGCTCAGTTGCATGAATACAGGCTGATGAGTCGGTTGGAGGGTCTACAAAAAAGGGGGTGGTCGGGCCTGGGGGGTGCTTAGAGTGTAACGCCGCAGCGGTCTCCGGAGTGTCGGGTGCGAGGGTATCGCTTGAAAAGAGAAGTCGTGTCGCTCCCTTAAGGTCTCCGTCGTGAATTTTCTCCTCGACCTTGTCAAACAAATCATATTTATTTGTATGGGATCTAGGATGTAGGTTGGGGGTGGGTAAATTAGCCGTTTGAATATTGTTTTTAATTTTTTGGGTCAGGGAAATGTTATTTGCTTTATCTTCGGCAACGTGCAGAATTTTATATGAAAAAGTTAGTAGGTTGTGCCATTTCTCGGTGGTATTGTCCCGAACACAGATATTTACAGTATCGGTAAGTGCTTGTGCCAACGTTGATCTCGCACCACGAGGCACGCGTTTTATTAGGGACGTTGATTGTTTGAGCCGGCCGAGGAGAACGTGAAGAGGAGTCGCTGTGACTGATGAGATACTGAGGTTTACGGGACTTGGAGTAGAAGTGGCGGGAAGAATACGAACCTGATGAATGCGAGACTGGTGTATGTGTAGGCCTCTTGTTGTTGTAAATGTTTTGCTGCACACGCAACATGCCATCGGAAGCAACAGGCACGATATAAAAAGTAATATACAAACACTGAACCTAAATTCGTAAGAAATTTAAAAACTATTACAATCCAAAACTAATTATTAATATCACAAATTGTCTGTCAAAATAATTATAAACAAGAAAAATATATGACACTAAGGCGAAACTTGTCAAAGGCGCAGGCGTAGCTCGGTGTTTCCCTTGGAAACGCAGTCACTTGGCCAATACTGGCGCAGGGAAGTCTGGTTGCCGTTAGAAACGCTTCTTGTGAAACTTTTGTATACACAAACGTCAGATATGGCGATCTTTCAAAGGCGAGCTGGGGGATGTTTGCCTTGAAAACCAACTTTATCTTTACTTTATTAATACCACCATATCTCACAATCGTATTCAACATGTACATCGACATTTTCATAAATATAATTTTTCTTTGTATAATTTAGCATTTTATTTCATAGTAGCTAGTCGTTACGGCCCACTCGCCTTTTTTGACCTCTACAACTATTGCATATGGTACTGTAATGGGTTAACATACTTAAAGTTAGTTTGCTGTAATATTATTTTTAGGGCAAAATATAAGTACAATTTGCGGTAAAAAAAAAAATTTAATCCTGTTTTCACCAAAAAAAGTAAGAAAACTCGGCACTCGTTTTTTTTAAAGAATATTAGATTTTTCCATCATATTAGCCCCTCGTACAAGATATTGTGAATTGAATTGTAATCATTCATGTACCAAATGATTCTTGTTTACTGCAAAATTGAGAACCGCAACAACACTTGTCACTGCAAAATTTGAAAAACTCCCAGGAAAACTCATTTACGGTTTAGAAAGAGAAAATGAAAATTTGAACTTTTTAGCCCCTGGTTTAAGAAATGATTGTGTAAGTAGCTCAGTTTCTGAATAAATACTAATAGTTACGTCGTAATCATGAATGAAAAGGGGAGCATTTTTCAAAATACGCACGTCTGTATTAGTAAGGACTCTTAACTTAGACAATGTCCACAGGAACGACGTGAACCTACATCTGTGTCTGACCCAATTATATGGAAATCAAAATCTGGTGAAATCTGTTTTGGTTGGTTATCAATAATATGTTTCCACTCCTGAGGGGTAGTCACGTAACGTTTCAAACGTGCGTTGGGACACTAAGTGTAATCAATCCATATAAAAAGTTACATTTAGCGCGTACTATGCGTTACTTGATCGACCTGCTCATCACGGATTAACATAAAAAGGATTGACGCCAAATTGAATTAGCGCCAACCTGATATCTACGTCATAAAATACAAAGAGAGAAATAATGTGTTTTCGTTGTCCCTGACAAATGATTCGTCGCAACGCTTTCAGCGTATGAGTAGGTAGATGGGAACAAACGATAGGCGTCGGGGGCAATAAATATTGGCACGTCGGAACCCCGCACCGGGACCTGAGGCCAAAGGTCGGTCAAATGTTGATGACGAGAGACACATTAGCATTGCAAATACCCTACGCCCCGCGCTGCTCGTATTGATAAGTCATGAACTAAGCTCCCCTGAATTATGTCAGCCGTAATGCCACTATGTGACAAATTGTAGCAAACAAACGCGGAACGATCGCCTATTCCGAATGAGTTATGCTGCCTTTCACGTCAGATGTAAGTAGTCAAACTGTTTTTACCAGGGAAACTTCATCAAGAGCCATTATTACTTCGTGAAGTGCAGTAAAAGTAAGTAAAGCGCTCATTAGTCGTAGTAAGGGCTGTTATTACTCTAAAAAGACATTTCCGAGGCTATTATTGCAAAATTTGAGCTACTCTAAACCAGACCTCCATTTACTGCCTTATGAGATATGCATCAATTCTCGTGAAACTACCTTTAAGTTCCGTTTATTACGGTATCCATTATTAACTTCGCAAATGTTTATTTTTTAAATAGAGCTAGTCATTATATAACTAGTCTTACAATTCAAAGGTAATTAATAAAATTCCAATATGAGGCAAAAATTGGTAGGTAGGTTACCTATAGACGAAGCGAAGATCGCAGCACGCAAGCACCTCTATTGTGATCGTCATTTCATAAGTCGAAGACTCACAAATTTAAAATTCTAAGTGTCCCTTTATTTCGTTAAATGGTTAAAATTGTTTAACCATTTAAAAAAAAATATATATATATATATATATATATATATATATATATATGGTAAATAATTTATAAAACATTGGTTTTATAAATTATTTACCTACTAATTGACTGGTTTAATATAACACCCAGATAGCACACGGAACAAAATAACAAATATATTTAACCCCGTGTTTTCTGCGTTTGATCGTTAAATACTATTGATAAGTAAGTACCTACTGACTGTCAGACAGTTCATTCGCTTTAATTAATCTAACAAATACCACACATTGAACGAAATCAGCTTATATACTTCTGCTTAAGTACTACGTTAACGAGGGGCTTGAAAAAA
Organism: Epinotia bilunana; assembly: GCA_947049275.1. Classification (NCBI taxonomy): domain Eukaryota; kingdom Metazoa; phylum Arthropoda; class Insecta; order Lepidoptera; family Tortricidae; genus Epinotia; species Epinotia bilunana. The sequence continues at coordinate 12,635,834 of OX346252.1, forward strand.
ATTCTTACACACCCATATATTTCCCAACAAAATAGCAGCCGAAAATAAATCGAGTAAGCCTGCTACACTCCTTACGTTGATGAGGATTTAAGGTAATAATGAGGTGGGATTTGTCGCAATAATGTCGCTTTGTACAACAGCGCGATGCCGGCGCAAAGTGAAATTAATCTTTATTCTGCAGCGCACTCCGCATTACTCCTAAATCGTCCCGACAACACCGGTGAAATTAAAGTGTTGGCGGAAAATATTTTTATTATGTATTATGTTAAGTAGGTATGACGCACAGCACACCGTCCGGGGCCGTCGACGTGTTATAATTTGACTAGATCATTCTCATTTTATAAATGCGTCTTGCGTAAAGACGGTGTGATATATATTATACATACCTATGTAAAGTAATGGTAAGGTACATCTGAGTAGGGTAGTTATACCATACTCATGTTTTTTTCAAATTACCTACTTATATATTCCTTTACTTTAAAACTTCCTATCCTTATATTTTTTTAACTATACCTATAGCGAGCGAAGCGAACGTAATTCTCCGTTTCAGCTTGGCTTGGGCCAATATTATGTCTTATGTCCGGCTGTCCGGCTGGTCTACTTCTCAACTGATTCTCGTGAAATTTTGTAAGCAGGTTCGATAACGATATTATGTTTTCTTTTGTCCATCCAGTTTATGAAAATTAAAAACTAAAAGATTATTAAAAAACCCATTTGCTTTTTTCAAATATTATAGCCTATATCACTCACACGATTATGAGTAATCCAATAACACCTCATATGGCAAAATCCATGAAGCCGTTTGGACTGTAGGTAGATGCAGAGATGTGATGTTTGTATATGTGGGTACTTACGTAAATCTATATATGTATACATACCGCCATTCAGTTGTAATAAAGCATCAGGGGCCGTAGACAAGGTTACAATCGACAAGCGCTAACGCCAATAGAAAATAATAAAATGTAGGAGAATGACAGATGCCGACGAAAACTTTTCGTTAACATCTGTCATTCCCATACATCACAGTTATTCTAAATGCAAGTTTAAAGGTTATATATGTAGCATGTGCCATGCGACGGGGCACCTGCGTCGAGTATGTCCCGGGTGGTCGTCCGGCAACCGGCAGGCGACTGGAGGGCGCAGTGGAGGTCGACCACAGACCCACTTTGTTACTGAAGAGGAAGAAGAAGAACAAAGTGACTCCGAGGAAGAGGAAGCGGTCTACAGAATGTCCTTAAGCCAGTACAAACCGGTGAGTTTACCTGCGTAAGTTAATGGCCGACAATTAGTGATGGAGGTGGACACGGGAGCTTCTAGTTCGTTTATAAGTAAAAAAACGTTTGATTTGTATTTTAAAGATGAGGAGTTAAAAGGTACCAATACCGTGTTCAAGTTTTATGATGGTACAAAAATAAAACCATGTGGGGTCATTACGCCATCTGTAAGGTACGAATCGATCACAAAGAGACTAGATTTATATATAGTAGAGAAAGGTGAAACCAATTTAATGGGTAGGCAATGGCTTGCTGAGTTATGTATAAAAAATACCGATACTAAAGTGTAGCTCGGTCAGCAAAATCAACTCCGTTAGCGACGTTAATAGCGAATTGGATGTAATTCTCGACAGATATAAACAAGTGTTTGATGGGGGCCTGGGGTGCTACAGCGGAGGGACGGCCACGCTGCGCGTGCGCGAGGGCGCGGCGCCGGTGTTGCGACGCGCGCGGCCCCTGCCATTCGCACTGCGCGGCCGCGTCGACGCCGAGCTGGATGGCATGCTGCGGAGCGGCGTCATCGAGCCCGTCGACTGCGCGAACTGGGCGACACCCCTGTGGATAGGTATCCGTTGCCAAAGGTGGAGGAATTATTTACTAACTTATCGGGCGGAGAAATGTTTACCAAAATAGACTTGTCCCAAGCGTGTAATCAGATTTGTTTATCTGAGGAGTCGAAGATGTTAACTGTAATAAATACTCATCGAGGGCTGTTCAGGTATAATAGGTTACCAAAAACCTCTATCATACGGTAAACTCCTACTTGGAGGATCGAAAGGTAGAGGTACACTACGCGGGCGAGGTCAGCGGGAAGCCAACGACAAAGGGATGTGTACAGGGTTCCATAGGAGGTCCGATATTCTGGAATATAATTCTGGATGACCTCTTAGAGCAACTCAGTGGCACAGGCGCCCATTGTCAGGCTTTCGCAGACGACGTAACCCTAGTGTTCTCGGGCAGCAGCTCAGACGCCGTAAAAGCACAAGCAGAAGACACCCTCCAGAAAGTAGTAGAATGGGGCTCCCAGAATAAGCTAAACTTCGCTGCTCACAAGACCGCAGCCATGCTTATAACGAGGAAGCTGAAATGGGAGCCCCATTCGAATCTCAATGGACGGAATCGGAGTAGAGCTCGTCGACGAAATCAAACTGTTGGGACTAACCATCGACCGCAAACTCACCTTCAACGCACATGTAGCGAAAACGTGCCAAAAGGCAACGGATATCTACAGACAGTTGTCACGTGCGGCAAGGGTGTCATGGGGTCTCAACAGCGAGATAGTGAAAACCATCTACATGGCGGTGATAGAGCCAATCGTCCTGTATGCGGCAAGCGCCTGGCACACAGCTGCCAGCAAGGTGATGGTGCGGAACCAGCTCGACTCAATACAGCGTGGTTTCGCCCAGAAGATCTGCAAGGCATACAGGACGGTTTCTCTAACATCGGCGCTGATCCTGTCGGGGACTCTCCCCCTGGATCTGCGCGTTCACGAAGCGGCGAAGCTCTACGAAGAAAAGAGGGGATTCAGCGACGATCACGTACCACCTGGAAGGGAACTTGAGAATAGGACTGACGCTCTGGCGAGACCACACCCGTCAAAGGCTTTCTCTATTGATTACGTCTGTTTGGAGGAATTCAACCAGGACGTGGTCGATAGGCATGGCCTAGAAGGCCCTCAAATTTACACCGATGGTAGTAAAATTGAAGGCAAGACGGGAGCGGCACTCACATGGTGGGAGGGTGGTGGAGAAATCCGCCACTCAACCTTCAAACTTGCACCCTACAACACGGTGTTTCAAACCGAAATGTACGCGCTCCTCAGGGCAGTACAGATCGCGATGAAACACAAGGTGCAAAGCGTCAGTATTCTCAGTGACTCCAAGTCGTCGCTGGAACTCCTCAAATCACCGGATTTGACACACCCCCTGGTCCAAAAGATCAAAGACCAGGTAAGAGAAGCGCGGAGGAACGGGAAGGAACTTAAATTCTTTTGGCTGCGAGCTCACGTAGGAACGCCAGGAAATGAGAGGGCAGATGAACTGGCAAAGCAAGCAGCTCTGAAGAAAAAGACCGCGCCCGCGTACGACAGGGTGCCGATATCATACGTCAAAAGGTCGATAAGAGACGAAACGGTCGAAAAGTGGCAGGCACGCTACGACGCCTCCGAAACTGGAGCAGTAACCAAGAAGTTTTTTCCACGAGTGAGGGACGCAAACAGCGTAATAAAGAAACTCAAACTCACAAACTTCTTGGTTCAAGCCTTCACCGGACACGGAGGATTCGCAGCCTACCTACACCGCTTCAAAATCAAAGACGCACCCTCGTGCGTCTGCGACCCGGCCATTGACGAAGATATCTGGCACCTTGTGTGCGACTGCCCGCGCTTCTACAGGGAAAGGCTCGAGCTTGAGCAAAAGACCGGAGTGAAAGTCACTCCGGATAGCACAAGCTGGAGAGAACTGCTGGGGTCGGAAGAGAACCGAGAAAACACGAAAAAGTTCGTAGAAAAAGTAGTCCGCGTAGCATGCTTATGGAACAAATAGTCCGGCGGCCGGAACTACCACAGTTCAGGCAACCGGAAGATTTGGAGAAAGAGCTGCGCGGCTGAAGAATAGCACACACCGAACGTCGTTTCCACTTCCACCCCCACCCCCCTTCCCCCCCCCCCCCCCCGGAACCCAAGTATATAAGTACACATGTCAAGAACGAACTAAGGCACAAAACTAACGTAATTTCATACCCTCCCCCCCCCCCCTTTTCCCCAACCCCACTTTATCTTCACACACTTAGTCTAAACACTTCAAACTTTACAGGAATGTCACCCTTGCCACCCCCCCGTCGAAGCAGGAGCCAGTCAGGCGAAGCCAAGTACTTCCGTACGACGGCCTCCCAAGCGAGCCCCGAGGATCTGACCCGGACGGACACCGAACCGGTTAAAGTTCATCCGGGAGGACGGATTACGAAGGTCAAACCAGACCTCGGGGCCACTAGGGAAGTGACCTTTGACGGTCGGAAGTTCCGGGAACCCAAGCTGGCACGTTCAGTCGGAACGACGACCAGCAAGGAAGACCCCGCACCTCCTCCCACCGTCAGAGGTCAAGAGTGCCACATGGACTATGGCGGAGAGTCTTTCAGAGACAAGTTTGCCTTAAGCTACTTGTCCAAAAATAACGTTTTTCAAAGGGCCAGGCTTCACCTGGCCTTTTTTAAGCACAACAAAGACGCCGCCATAGACCTAAACTCGTACGTTGCGGGAAAGGTCTTCCTAATAAACAGTGGGCTGCCGGGGGACGACGAGGAGCTGGAGAGATTATATTTCAGGTTCTGCTTGGAAAAAGGTTTGGACCGGGAACTCGTCGAGAAGGATCTGGCGAAGGTCAAGGCTGAGCTTAGCTCGAAGCACCTTGCCCAAAAGAACTCAGCCAGACGAAACTTCGACGAGTTCCACGGCGTAAACCGGAGCGGAGTGTCGGGCTCGCGGCCACAAACAGCTACGCAGGCTGGATGTGACCCCGAGTGCGTCATCCTCTGAGAGCGGAACTTGGAACGGACGGAACTTGGAGCGGAACTTGGAAAATTTTACGTTTCATCCCCTCCCCTAGTACTTATCAAAATAAAATCCCTAAAGCTAAGTCACCCTTTTTCTAATTCAGTCAATTGTTTTGTTCTTTTTTCTCAACTTTATGTACCCTGTTTGCATGTATAAAAAAAAAAAAATTAGCATTAAAAATTTCTGATGCAAGCATCTCCCTCACCTGACGGGTGTTTGTCGGACGGAAGGAGCACGTAACGGCAAGGGGGAAGACCCACCGGCCGGCAAGCCACGCGCGGATCACCCCAGCAGAAGCCTAAACGGAGGAATGAAATTCTTCTCCGGCCCTTCAGCACTGGCTGGGGTAAGGATCTGCCGGGGCCCGCAGTGGCTGAAAGCCGGTCGAGGGTCGACCTGAAGGCACGTGCGAGTGTTTGTCCGTCCGACAAACTTCTGTCCCCCCCCCCCCCCCCTTAATTATAGCAGTGTAACTACCGATGGAATGGAAACGAAAAGAGGGCAGCGCGAGGAGACACGCGAAAAAAGTGTCCAAGGCAAAAAGAGCAGGCCTTGTAGGGAAGCCCCCCCTTAAAGATGGTATCAACAGCCACACAAGCGGTCCAAAAAGATCTCCGACCCACCATTCCACCGGCGGGCAAAAGAAAGGTAGCCCGTAGTTCATAAGTTATGCATGCATCAGAAATCCCCACGCCCCCAACGACTCAGTAGATTAAGAACCGGGTGACGGTCGAGCAAGGAAAGGCTGGAAACAGCATCGCCATGTCCGATCAGCGCACCCCGCAGAAACCAAACGGGAGAAAGCATGTTTTCTCTCCCGGCCTTCCAGCACTGGCTGAGGCAAGGATCTCGCGGGTAGTTTTAAGACCTCTTCCCAATTTCCCCTTCTATCCCCTCCGAAAATGTTGAGCAAGTCGAGAGCGATGTAGAGAGTGATGACCGAGGTTTTTAGTCGGTAAGAGTCCGACACTGTCTGGGTCCCCTTCCCAGTCGTCCATGATGGATTTTCCTCGGTCCGCACTCTATACATCTTTTAAAACTTCGTAAACAAAAGCAAGGACTCTCGTCTTTGGCCCTTCAGGCGTCTCACCAACAAAAAAAAAAAAAAAAATAGGTTACCATACGGCTTGTCGTCCAGTTCGGGGATATTCTGTAGAATTAGTGAGTCCATAGTAAAGGATATACCTAATGCTCAAACATTCTGTGACGATATCTTGGTATTTGGTAAAACTCGGAAGGCACATTTAGCTACGTTGGAGGCTGTGTTAAAAAAGTTGAGAGACTTAGGTTTAAAACTAAATAAAAGTAAGTGTACGTTTCTTGCTGACGAAGTTTGTTCAGCAAGGACGGTATCAAGCCCGACCCCAACAAGGTCGCGGCTGTGGCGAAGATGCCACCGCCATCAAGTGTATCTGAGGTCGGTCATTTTTAGCCTATACACTGTTTACTAAAAAAGGGTGCGCGATGGAACTGGACTGCGGAGTGCGAGGCGTCGTTCAACAAGGTTAAAGCCTTGTTGCTCGGTAAGCAGATACTAGCCCACTACGATCCTGGTAACATGTGATGCCAGTCCACGTGCGGGGTCGCCGGGGTTCTCAGCCAGCCGGATCGGCAGGAGCGAGAGCGCCCGGTGGCGTACATATCGAGGAAACTCAATGCGGCGGAGCAGAATTACTCACAAATTCATAGGGAAGCGCTTGCAATAATATTTTGCAGTCAGAAATTTCACCAGTATCTGTACGGTAGGCAGTTTACTCTGAAAACAGATCATAAGCCTTTAATAAGCATTTTTGGTCCGCAAACCGGTGTGCCAAGCATGACTTCGAGTCGTATGCAGCGATGGGCGTTGCTGTTGATGGCTTATGACTTTGATATCAAGTACGTAAACACGGCACACAATTGCGCCGACGCAATGACGCGTCTGCCGATAAGACAGAATAAAGAGGTTGACCCGCCGGAGCAGTCTTACTTGCACTTCGCATCCGACGCGCTTTTTCTAGATTGCAACGAAATACGCTTAATGACGTCCAAAGATCCATTGTTAGGTAGGATAGTTAATTATATAAAAAATGGGTGGCCTGCCAGTGCCGATATAAGAGAAATTCAGCCATATTTTAATAGGCAGAAGGAGTTATATTTAGAACTCGATTGTGTCATGTGGGGGCACCGCATTGTAGTGCCGGGGGCGTGCCGCGAAGTGGTGTTGCGTGAACTGCACGAGCCACACATGGGAATCGTGAAGACCAAAGCCATGACCAGGAGTTATGTATGGTGGCCCAGGGTGGACGAGGCCATCGAGGCGCGGTGCCGCGCGTGCGACGCGTGTGCGGCGGTTGCCCCCGCTCCGCCGGCGAGTGCGCCCGTGCCATGGCATTGGCCGTCACGAGCCTATGAACGAGTCCATATAGATTTTTTGCGACCTATTGACGGACGCACGTATATGGTATCAATTGACGCTAGGTCCAAGTGGATAGATAGAAGTATCGAAGATGGTACGAACCACGGCCGATAATGTTATAGACAGGTTAATGGACTCGTGGTCAAGGTGGGGCATTCCAAAACAAATGGTTTCGGACAATGGCCCACCATTTTCGAGCCAGGGGTTTAACCGCTTTCTAGAAATAAACAGTGTGCGTCACATTTATTCAGCACCTTACCACCCGGCGTCTAATGGGGCGGCTGAAGGAGCTGTAAAGTTAATAAAAAACGAAATTAAGAAGGCTAAACACGAGGCGGTTAACCCCGACCGGGCCATTTTAAAATTTCTACTGCAATATCACAATACACCTCACAGTACCACGGGTGAATCTCCGGCCCGGCTATTGCAGGGCCGCGATTTACGAATTCGCCTAGATGCTATAAAACCTGATAGGACTGCAAAGGTAATAAACGAACAGTATTAAGCAGTAGAACGGTCGCGCAAACCCTCTAGGCATTTAGATGTAGGTGAGCCTGTACCAATATCGAACGTTCCGAACGGGCACAAAGTGGTCGGACGGTCATATAACTAAGAAGCTAGGAAAGTCTGATTATACGGTTGTGACAAGTGACGGATCTACGCATCATCGCCATATAGACCAAATGAAGCGGCGGCACTTGAGAAATTCGAACGTTTGTCCTCCACCTCCCTCCTACGTTGAGACCGAACCGGGGAGCGCCGCCGACGGTGTTACTGTTACCCCGCCTAACGAGCCCGGTAATGTCGCGGCGCCCGCGCCCGCGACAGCGATGGCGCCGGAGCAGCCGGCGCCAGCACCGGCCGCGCCCGAGGCCCCACTCGTGCCGCGCGAAGAGGGTGAGCCGATGGCAGTCGAAGGGGAAGTCGCGAAGTGTCCCAAACGCGCCTTTACCGGCATTACACAAGAGAATTCCTAAGGCGGTTAAACGCTACGGATTCGATTTTGACTGTGTTTATATGTTAGTTTTTTATTTAGATTTACCTAATATTGTTTTCAGTTCACATTAGTCACTCCGCCCTGAATAATACCATATGAACAGAGTTATGTAATCCAATAATGTTTCACAGTAGTCTAACTGTACAATCATTAATAGTTACTTGCTTACCTACTTATTATTACGCTAATCGTATAGTAACTAACGTAAATCATATAGTAACGCACAAGGGTGAAATTTAGAATGTAGATATAATATTGTCATCAGTACTGTTAGCGGCCGCGTTGAGCGTGAGCCTAGTGATAGTCATTTTTGTTAAAAACCGTTCATCTGTATTGAGATGCAGCCTATACCTTATATAGATACATTGTTACTCCATTGTGTCATTTGATTGAATATTATTACTTATCATGTAATATTGGAATAAGTGCGAGGGTGTGATGTTTGTATATGTGGGTACTTACGTAAATCTATATATGTATGCATACCGCCATTCAGTTGTAATAAAGCATCAGATGTGTTAACGTACTTGCGCTGTTTCATTTCTCAAATATCTCAGTTTTGGATTTGCGGAAATTGTTATTGCGGCAACTTTAAATCGTTATAAATCTTAGATCATTATTTTAACTAATCCCTAAATGATATAAGAAACCCAATAATGATTTTCAATCAATCAATCAATCAATCAAAACATTTATTCGTGACAAACACAACACAGATAATAATAAAAAAACACATTTCCTTTTTGTCACGAAATGGACCCAGCTCAGCATGTTGCTAGCTTTGCAGCCAGCGCTGGTCTTCCGCAGGGTCCATTCGGTGAGAGGACGGAGAGTAACAAACAAAACAATTAAAAGGAAATACCTATATACTTAACTAAAATACAAACATAAAAAACAAAAAATAAAAATAAAAAATACACAAATAAGCAATGAACGGTTTTTTTAATAATATTAAATAATAAATGTTTGTTGGCCTGTCAGTAGTTTCATCCCAACAAACCACTACGTGCGTATGGGCCTTAATGGTAAAAATGAACGCAGCCCATACATGAACAGTACCACTAGCGCCAGTGAAGAGAAGACAAGACAAACTAAACTCTAAACGTCAAACAAAACAGCATGGACATGAAATTGGGCTTACAAAAACAATACTTAATTATAAATTAAACTACGTTGACAAATTACATATTAAATTACGTTGTCCAGCAACCGTATGGCAATGAAATGAATGAATTGCAGAAGGGGCATAACCAACAGGTGAGGGAGTGTTAAATGCAGCTAGTTTCAAGACAGAGATTCTCCTGTTTATGCTGATGTTCTTGCATGAATTTTTTGAGATTAATTCTAAATCTATTAACGTCCGACAGCCTTCTGAGCGGCGGCGGGACATTGTTCCAGCACTTCGTGGCTGTTTCTTACAATATGGCGTCTGGTGGCCGCCATTTTTAATTTTAATTACGAATCGATTGACGTATGGTTCATTAAAAACGACTCACGCTTTTGATCTCTAGAGTGCCATAAAGGAAGAAACAAACAAACAGACTGGTAAACACGTTATCCTCTTTTGAGTCGCGTAGTTGGGTGAAAAGGTGTTCATCACAGTCACATATTGCACCCACTAATTATTAACATTCTGTTTCCACGAGATATTTAAGGATGTCACCGTTTGATGAATGTTAATATTTTTCCATTGAGTCTAGGTGAACAGCGCCGGCGCTCTCGTTCCGGTCTCCTCAGCATCCTAAACAACAATTGGGCAAAGTTCGACACATTTCTCCATCTCGTTAGGTAGGTCCGGTACATCTTTTTCCTTACATCTTACTCGTATTAACAACGGTAGTTTGCCACTGATTATGGATCGGCAATCCATAAGTTCCATACCATAAATGGCGCGTTTAAGCTGTGAAAGCTATATAAAACACATTTGTGAAGGCCATCCTGATCGTATTTCTCCCCTTTTAATACGGCAATAAAAAAATATCTAATGAGAGTCGATTATCGTCCAGGGCTATCATTTTCTCATCACTTCACACATGCGGCGGCCGCAGATTAATCACAGTTTTTACGTAACCTCTCGGCTCGGAGCTTTTATTTGGATCTAATTTCTGGCTTGTTTGTTCGCTGAATGCGACTCTAACGAGACTTCCATTGACGCCGGAAATGGAGTTCATCCATCACATACTAAATGAATGCTAAAATTACTCAAGCGTTTTACTTCGTAGACAGCTAGCTCATGTTCACCTTAAATGCTTTGGTATGCTCTATCCGAAACTGTCAGACTAAATTCTGTCAAACGATCGCAAGCAAAATACGAGTTTGTATCCTGATTATGAGGTTGTTTTCTGCTTTTGTTTTTGACAGCATTAACTGACAATATCGAACGTACGATACCTCATACAATCTCGTGATCTGAGGGGTGATCACGTAACTACGCAAACGCGCGTTAGGTCAACTCAACTGTTTCTAATACAAAGTGATTTTTAGATTTACCTGCCATAGTGCAGGCAAAAAGTACCATAAAAAAATGCTACAAGTAGCATGTTACGTTTTTTGGACATGTTTCTCGTGACGTTTCAGTACATTTGGGCCGTAAAAGGTGACGATAAACTGACGTACACATTCACAATGCGTTATAATAGACCAACTGATCACGTCTTTCAAAATTGCTGTTTGTCAGCTATCGTTTTCGGAGAAACGTATCCATACTAATATTAAAGCGAAAGTGTGTCTGTCTGTCTGTGTCCGTTACCTCTTCACGCTTAACCCGCTGATCCGATTTAAATGAAATTTGGAATAGAGATAGTTTGAGTCCCGAGGAAGGACATAGAATAGTTTTTATCCCGGAAATTGAGTTACGATATAACGAGTTCCACGCCGACGGAGTCGCGGGCAGAAGCTAATAATTTAATAAAGTTTTCAACCGAACTATGATAAATTGATAATTACTTCTAGGCACGAGTATCAAAACGTTCAAAGTCATACGTAATACAAACATATTAAACGTACGTGTTTATAAGTCAAAATTAAATAATGTGAATACATTGAATCACGCCAACGATTGGTTCAGGCGAGGCATTGCCTTAGAGTCCCAGGAGAGCGTTTCTCGTATCCCTTTGATGGAAAATGTATGTTGCGGCCGGCCTCCAGTTACTGTACAATTAATTTGTGCTAAATTTCGCGCCGCTGAATAATTCATAGACCGCACCGCCGGCTCGGCTGCGCACAAAAACGGATAACGACGGAGGCGTATTGAGCTCCGCGACACTAATAACTCTTACTCCTACTTACATTTGATTTTAACACATTCCCTGCCAATCTTTTTGTAGTGCTACGTGCCTTACCGATTCCTGTGTTATACCGCCTTGTTGCGAACACTGGCTACGAACAGAGGACTCTACTAGCGAGCCTTTAACAGCGATAGTAATACACACACATCACATATAATTACTTGCAGGCACTTAATTTGAATAGAGAAAAATCCTGACTTAATAAAAAAAAAGTCGTCCTAGCATATTATATATTTAAATTTTGATGTGACTATACTGTTAAATAAAAGCTTTCGTTTTGATTCTTTTTGTCGTGACAGTTGCCGCTGAAGTTCGAAACTAAAATAAAACCTTCACCGAAATGATCCTACAAAAATAATAAGTATCTCTAATAGACTTATTATGTTGACGATTTAGGCTGAAATGTTTTTGAATAATTATTTAATAACGTATACAAATACACTTGGGCCCGGTTTCATAAAGATGCGTTTGATAAGTTTTTTGACATACCTAACTTACCAACATAAGGTTCAAATTTAAAATTTCGTGAAACATGTAAAAAAGTATGGTAGATTCCACCGTGGGTCTCATGTGTCGCAGACTTAGGCGAACGTCTAGGTACTTACAATATTGATGAAATTAAATCGTATGCCTGGTAATTAGTTGAGCAAACCTTGGCTTGTCTGCAGAATTAGAATCCCGATCACGCGCGAGGAGGAGTATTATCATTCCATTATGGGGTCCCCGCGATGGTGTGGATGGCTTAGCGGTAATTACCGGCACGCACGTGATCCTACCGAATTCCTCATATTTACTTTGCTTACATGATACAAGTTTAATTAGTTGAGCTGAAACAGTCCGCTCAAGTACCTTTTAAACAATACCATCTGCTCGAGCGCTAATTGATGGGAAGCGTTTTCGTTTAATATTTAAGTTTTATATATTTAGATAGTGTTTTATCATAACTTTATATTATCATACTTGGCGTTATTGTCAGCTTCGTTGGCAACAAATGTCTATAGCAGATAGCGTTCTTTAATACCGACGCAATTCAACTGCCTACGCGTTTTGTAAATAAAATAATAAAATCGGATAATTTACATATCAAATATTACGTAAGCATTATTTTAATTCTACGAGATATTTATTCCAAATATGACAACCACATTGGCCCAGTTGGTATAGTGACTCTGCTTATGAATCCCTAGGGTCCTGGATTCGAATAACACACATATTATATACCCATTTATATGACGAGCATAAATATTTGTTCCAGAGTTTTAGTTTTTATTTGACTCAGACTGTACATTGTTCAATCCACGAACAAACGCTTCACCGCTACGGTAATTGAGCGGTAAGGTACCACGAAACGCCAAATTCGTTCATTCGTGTTTCTCCATCAGTACGGCTACCATGAGTTTGACATTGTCATTTTTCGTTAACGAGAATCGAGTTTTCTATCTGTGCATCTCTATTGCACTTTGACAGTACGAGCGGGATGCACAGATAGAAAACTCGATACTCGTTAGCGTAAGCCGTCATTGTCAAATTCATGGTAAGCGTACAGTACATCACTATCCCCAAGTAGCCTAATATTTCGTAACCACCCTTATTTTTGCAGTAATAAAGACGTCTATTACCGAAATATTTGGCTACCTTGGCTGCTACTAACTATATGACGCTGACTTTACTATAGGCGGATTGTTCGACCTGTAACAGATGTTTGTATGTTTGTTACTCAATCACGCTTAAACGGCTGAACCGATTTGAATGAAAATTTGCGAAGATAGTTTATAGCCTGGATTAAAATATAGGACAGTATTTATCCCGGGTCCACGCGGACGAAGTCGCGGGCGGAAGCTAGTACCTTATAAATGTTGGTATGAATTGTAATTCTAATCTAATCTTTAAAAACGTATGGTTGCTGATACACGCATATCTCTTCAAAGGTCGGTAGTTTTTAATTATTTTCCAGCCTACTGATCTATCATTCTGCTAACTACCTATTAAGATTATTTGCCGACCACGCACATTATGATTACAGTTATAGTAAATTCCGTTCAATGTATACTTACTTGTTACTCAACATATTATTTGAATATAATTCCTAATTTTAGTATTATCGTGACACTATATTGTTATGCTCTCTTATTATAAGTTGTTTTTACAAGTTTTTATAATAAATTTGGTTAGGTTTAGGTCAGTCAATAATCAGGCACCTACTCGTAGGACCATGCAATTATTTAGTAGATCAATTACCTTTTTTATTTTATTTGTCAATTCACATTTTTTAAGCCACAAACCGTTTCTTAAGTTGATTGTACAATGTTTAACTATTTAAATAACAAGTAATACACAAACGTGTTAAAACCGAGCATACAGGTCTGTATTTACAAATAAAAATGTGTTTCGCCATGATTAAATGCGGCTCCAAGTCATTAATCACAGAAAGGATTTCAGAGATATTGTGCTGAGTGGCGTGCGCAGGAACGCTAGGTATATAACTCGACATGACAAATGTTATTAAAGCTTTAACTTAAATCCATTATGTGAATAATCCTTATATTTTGTTTAGTTATGTATGTGGTCGTTCTAAGTACAGTGAAGTGCAAAAATATGTATCGATTTAATCCTCCCATAATTATGTACCGAAACCTTAATCCGCTGACATAAGAGCGATGGGACATATTTATGAGTAAGTTGTATGCACCCATATTTTACACTTGACTGTACAATATGGCCATCGTAATTTTGTATTTAGGTTCAGTAAGTTGGAAGCGTTTTCCGTAGAATGTCCAATCTATACTAATACTACAAGAGGATAAGGTCTGTGAAATTATAGCTTTGTATGTTGGTACGTTTGTTTGGGGTCACATCCGGTGCCGCGCAGGCATAGCTGCCTTATATAAAACACAAGATTAATTTAAATAACTTGATAATTTCATCGGATATCGCCCCGCAACTAGAAACATACAAAGTGAGTTAACCCCCCCTTCTGTTTCTCTGGCCCGGATTGCATGGAGCTTTCTCACCGATCAATCTATTGATTGATTTCAAAGGAACCCAGATGTTCCGTGATAACTAATAAAATCCCCATTCAGACAAATCCCCTGTTTATCTGCGACTTGAAATGAGTTTGTAATGAAAGCTGTCCCACTAATGAGGCAATTATTTATCCCTTTATCCCAGCCAAAACGGATTAAATGCAATTAAATCACTGTTTAGTTAATTAAATATAATGATAATTGATAGTATTAACACTAATGTTCACTGAGTTTTTGCTCACCCTACATTTCTTGAAGTTAAGTAGATACTAAAGACACACTTAATCTCATGTCTGGGAAAATTAGTTTTCTCCGTTTTTAGGGTTCCGTAGTCAACAAGGAACCTTTATAGTTTCGCCATGTCCGTCCGTCTGTCCGTCCGTCTTCGGCTTAGCTCAGTAACCATTCCTACTAGAAAACTGTGATTCGGCATGGGTATATAAATCAATCACGCCGACAAAACAGTACAATAAAATTAGGAAAAAGATTTTTTTAGGGTACCTCCCCTAAAGCGGGGATGTAATTTTTTTTTTCGCGTTAAACCCATGGTGTGGTATATCGTTGGATAGCTCGTTCAAAAATATTATAGGTTTTCTAAAACCATTTAATAAATGAGTAATTTGTTTGCGAGATATTGGGCTTTAAAGCCCTAATTTTAGTTCGAGTCATGTGTGTCTGTGTGTGTCCCCCCCTCCCCCCCGGCTAAATGGCTACTACTGGGGATTTAAAAGGAAAACTATCACGGACAAGTACGCAAAAGTCGTTACCGAGTAATAGTCGACCAACTTAATGTGTAATTGAAAAGGTCAATTCTCGTACAAATTCGGCCGACGCAACCGCACCGCACGTCGATGTAACTAAGACAGACAGGCGACTACGGAACCCTTCACTGCGCGTGGCCCGACACGCACTTGGCCGGTTTTTTTTTTTCTATTTTTACGCCGGTCGGCCAGGGATTCGATACTAATCTAAGTAAACCTAATACCTACTATAGAGAGGAAAAGTCTGAGATTGTACATTTGTAAGTTTGTAGGGGATAATCTCCGGTACCAATAATCCGATTTCAAATGGGAACTATTTTTTTATATTACCAATTTCTTAACAACTTCCCTGTCCAAAGTGTAATATGTGACTCATACAAACCTTTTGGAATAAGCTCTTGACCCATATGCGACTCATTCTTTTAATAAAGTTCATCCTAATTGCTTAAACTGAACGTGGACCAATCTCTTGGTGTTTGTAGCACGAACGTCGTGCTAAAACGCTTATTTTTCAAAACCAAAACTAAAAATACGTGATATGTTGTAGTTTGTACCTTTGATAGCAGAAAGTCCGTTTTTGCATTTATTTTTTGGATTCATTATTTATTATCTACCTACCTACATTTCTCATTGGTAAAGAGTAAAATAGTCAACATTATATAAATTAAATTATAAAAATACAGGTCATCACTCCCGCTGCTAAAATCTTCACATCACTCTTCCAAATATCGTATTATTTCTTGCGTACTGTAAATTTTTCGAAACAATAACGAACTTTTTGATACCCTGCTGGGAATAGTGCAATAGGTATAGTTATTTGTGCCACAAGGGAGCAAAATAGTATATTTACGGCGAGGGCGGTGTATTGAATCCTGAACGTAGCGAGGGATCCTGCAATAGAATCCTAAGCGTAGCGAGGGATCAAAAATAATTGTGCTTGTATGTGACTCATTGGACTTGGTCGAATAAAGTTTATGTGCCACGTTCATGAGACAAACTGAGTTAAAATTAATTGTGCTTGTATGACTTGCACTTGGTGGAATAAAGTGTATGTGCCGAGTTTATGAGTCAAAAGACATAACTCCTCATATCAGACTCATTGAACTTAGGTGAAAAATAATGTAAGTGCCGTGCCACGTTCGTGAGCCGCATTTGAATAAAAAAATATATAAAAAAGGAAAAAATAAGAACTACTTTCATTTGTTATGATTAATTACAATTTGATGCGGACGTGCGGATAGTTTGAAAAAGCCTTGTATGGGGACGGTGAAGTTGTTGGACCTTTCTTTAGTTTTTGTCCCATACCTACCACGCTAGCAATGGCCAGTATCGCGTTTATGTTAGACATAAAGCACTCTTCCCACTTGCACTTACATACCAGCTAGTAATTGGGCTGGTATAGTATGTTGAATCCGCGACTTCGCGTACAGGTAGACGTGTGTGTCAAAGATTTATTTACACTTTTGCACCTCCTTCATTTATACTCATTTTAAATGCGAAAAATATGAACAGTCAAGTGTAAAAATATGGGTGCGTGAAACTTACTCATAAATATGTCCCATAACTCTTATGTCAGCGGATTAAGGGGCTCCCATGCTCCAATGACCTTCGATCTGAATCCCTTAGTTCTAATGTTTTTTGTAGCTTATTATATGAACAAGCAATATAGTAGCAATATATATTTACTTCAAAGTTTGTTTTCGAGATATTTGGCATCAAAGTTGAACAATTTTAGGCCAAAAAACTGGTTTTCTGTCCATAACTTTTGTGTTAATTGGTTTAAAATTAAAACCCTAAACCAGTTTCTAGAGACGTCACAGACGAACCCAAATATGTAGATTTCATATATGTTAGATATTTCAAGCCAATAGAGATACGAAATAAGTGTTTTTTTTAGACAACGTTAAAAAAAATCGTACAAAATTAAGTATTCATTTGTTTCAAAATCCGGTAGATGAAAATGGAGATAAAAGATTGAAGAACCGATAGCCGGTTGATTTATAATTATATCTGTAGTGCAAAAGTAGGAGATACGATTTAAAAACTTGTCAAAAATCGATGAAAACCTCGGGTAGCCCTTTAAGGTTTTGGTACTTATATATCAGAGGATGTTATCGATACATATTTTTGCACTTGACTGTACCTACATTTAGTTGACGTTGACTCTAGGATACCTACACCATTAGAGGGATATCGTCAACGAAGAGAATTTCATCCAGAGTTTCTTGCACGGGCTTAGCGCGCTCAAATATCCGGCATAGTATATCTCGGTGATCGTGTCAGCGCCAGCCGGATGCCCGCCCCGCCGGCGCCGGCTCGGTGTGCGCCCGCCCTTACGTCTCCGAGTATTTTTGAACAAATTGTATCTCGTAAATATACGCCTGCGGCGAAATATAATGTTGTAATGTCTACGCCATAAATCAGTTTACCACGTGGTGCGTACCCAGGTACAACATGCCTAGCTTGGGTCTTTAATTATGCGCGGAATGGGTTCAATTGTTCGGAGTAATTTCAAATGTTTTAATTTTTCCGAGACAACAAGGGGTTTAGAACGTTCGTGCTTCAAAATTACATCGTATTTGATTAATGATTATGAATGAATTATGTATATATGTTATGTGATAATTTATAACGGTGCGTAAGTATCACTGTAGAAAGGTACGTACTTAGTTCATTTCTTTTGTTCGGCAAAGTTAGCGTGACTTATAAATAGCTTAAATCTTTCGAAGTCGAGAAGAGTGCCGAAAGCTACGACAAAATGAATAATCAATATCGGAAACCAAAAAAGTCACTCTAGGGCTCGGAATTTTTTAATGCAAATATTGATGGAACAGCAGTCATGGAGTTGGAACTAGGATTACATTTTTTTTTTTACTGGGCGTTGCCAAATTCTCATTCAACAATGGAACAAGTCAACAACAATGAAGCATTCGTACAATACGGGAAAAAAGTGACATGCGTTAAAAGAAACTAAATCAACGATATTTCTCCGATTCCCTACAAAATCGTGCGCCATCTGCTTAACTAGTGAACAATATTTGCAAATGTAGAGTGCGAAAATTTGATAATTATACGGAGTAGTTTTGTTAATATGAGAGTCTGACATACATGCTTACTTTTATAGTCCTTTTCCTTCTTTCGTTCTTTCATTAATTTTTTAATTCATTTAACGGTAACATTTTTTTCAAGACGTTACTGAAGTTATATTTGTAGATATCAAAACGAAGAAAAATAAGAAGTATAATGCTGTTTTCGCCTCCATGTACATACTCATTTCTTGACTCCTGTTCCATCTAAAAATTGCATCAAAGATACCGAGCTAAATGTTCTCCTTGCACGTACGAGTACGCACCTGTAGATCGGGCTCAGCTCGCTTTTGTAGTCTCGTCTAGCAGCTGATTTAAGGGCATTCAGCTAATCAACAACAAAACAGAAATAACATCTATTTGAATCAAAAATATCGACGTCAGCGCTCGCTGGCTTTTCCGATAATTTGTGCCTTTTTATTAACTTTAGTCAAGCTCGCCTCATAATTAGATAAAACTGTTTTTCCCAAGAGGCGAGGAGCGCCGTAACGTTCAATGTATTTTACTGGGTTCACTTCTGCTACAGACATTGTAGCGTCGACTTAAACTAATGGTCGTAGATACCACTAAATTCCAAACGCTTAGTTTCGCCAGGCCCGAGACATCCGTATGTCACAGATATTTTTGTCAAAAACTGTAAGGTAAACAGCCTTCGGAGATAATCGCTCTGAAAGTCACGATAATGTGTCCTCTCATTTTCCAAGCCGTGGAATCGAAAACTATAAAAATATCATTCAACACGATACCTACATCTAAAGGATTTCTAGTTAATGCCCAAAAATTTTAGCCCTAAAGTGTATATAAAAAGCCGGAGGCGCGGTGGGGGAGCAGCCCTCGCCGCTGTGACAAAGCGCGGAAGCCGTGCAAAGCGGAGCAGCTGAGGCAGCAAGCCGAAGCCGCGGAGCGGAGCACGGGCGACTGTGCTTTGTCACGCGAGGGCGAAAGGGCTGCTCTCCCCGCAGCGCCGGAGCTAAGGCGGAGTCCCGTCAGTGTCCAGTCGACCCTGTCGCAGCGTTTTATAATTCGGATCTTGGTACTTAATTCGTGTTTGTTAGCTGATGGTTATCTACTATTTTCTATGTTTCTCATTAACTGCCTGGTGTGCCTCACTTTATTCAGCTCTTCTTCTAATTTTCTCCATTCGCCTCCAACACCACATCTCGAACGCTTCTAAGGAGATACCGTATCTTTTTGGGCCAAGGTCCATATTTCACTTCCGTACAATGCTATGGTCCATTAGAAATTACATACCGTAAAACCCCGTGACTTCGCCTGGGATACCTATCATCGCCTAATTTTATGAAAGTTGAAATTCGCGCCTAGTTTTTAGGGCAGGTTCCACACAAAACTACTAAATAGAAAGTGTTTTTCATCAATTGTGGCTAACTTAACGCCATTTACGATCAGTGCCGTTTTGTCGTTGAAGTGGCAGCACGTGTTTTTTTACCTTGTCGGAACTTTGCTATAAATAGTGGCAAAAGAAGAGATAAAAGTAAACTTTTTCTAGTATTATTATTGTTTACGGTATTAGCTTTATTTAAATAAAGAGACATAATCAAAAAAAAAAACAACTTTAATAAGCCAAATCACATGTAATATTCAGTTATCGACAAGCTCTAGTAATCGATTCGAACATTATTTAAAGATATGTACTTAAAGGAATCCATAAAGTAAACTAAAATTCAAATATCTTTTATATCTAGTAAGTTATCGGCAAAAGAATAGGTATACAGGTGGTCCAAGCCTCGACGTCCAAATATTTTTTTAGATTCCTCACGTCTTGAGCTATCAGAATATGTATGTTAGCCGATTTTAGGTAATTTTTTAAATATTTACTTTTGTTAAGAAAATTGGGGGTGTAAACTTAATTAAATAAAAAAAGTTATGGAACTTTTTGAATGTTTCTTTTTGTAAGATAATCCTTTACAAACGGCGCAGGTATTGAAAAAAAGTCATCAGCTTGGCTGCGAGTTGGAAAAAAAGATAAAAGTTATTTTTTTAGGATTAAGCATGTCTAGCTCGGATTTTGCGGTTAAATAAAAAAGTACAAGCGACTTTTGGTTAATTTAGAAACTGCTATACCCTACGTTTTTTAAAAGGTCAAAAAGTGACACTTAATAGCCATAATTTGACAGAGTCACCGAGATTTTTCAAATAAATTAATTGCTTCACCCCGGAATTTCATAACAAAAGTTAAAAGTTGAAAAATTCGTAATTCGATAATAGTTCACATTCCCCGTATTAGCGTTGATTGTTAATCTAACTAACAATTAAAAGATTTGCTATCAGATCGCAGGGTGGAGTGAGACCCGGATCTGTTCCAGCGAGGCTCGTTCAATTCTGGAACATGTGTGTTGACATCAGATTAATGACCGTTTGGAACTTCTTTTCCCGGCTTAGCTCCTAACGAAGATAAAGGAGACAAAAAATAAATAGCTTGATGGCTATGTAAATCTTAGCTAGCGGATTCTTATGCTGACAGTAACGTATCAACATATATTATTCAGATATAAAGGATCGCGAAATAACTAGGAAATGTGCCGACAAATTGTCTCAATCGAGAATACAAAACCGCTAATAGCTGTACAGTCATTTGCGTAACACAACACAGAGGCTCTAGTATAAGTTTTACCGAAACAAAACGTTACGATCGCGTTTGCGTGTTACCCTCAATTTGTATGGGATTTGACAGCTAAACGCAAACGCGGTCGTAACGTTTTATTTCGGTAAAACGTATACTAGAGCCTCAGGTAACTATACAACCATAAGGGCTGTACACACGTTCACAGTGTGTACTTACAATTATTTCACAAATGGACAAAGGTTGTATTTTATCCCGCGGGTTTATTGTTGTTTGCAGTGCGGGCAGCTAGTCACAAAACTGACACTGACTTATTATTTTTAAGAAATCTTTTAGTACGGGTATAAGTGAAAATGACCCTAACATGACAATGGCTAATCAAATGTGAGAGCCATAAAAAAAATGACCCTAGACTTATATGATAACGAGTAGAGCGTTTATGAGCGTGTAGCTTTGTTTAATTTATTTCATTTATCTCATTGCACAATTTTCACGTAATACAGGACATTTGGCTTAGGTACTTATAAAACGTCGAAGATATTTTGCTGCAGTAATACATATAATTTGTGACATAAAAACGCCTAAGTAAGGACGGTATAACCTGACGCTAATATTCATTTGAATATTTTGTATACCTCGCGCGTAATTTTGATTACGACGAAGATCAATGACTAACAAAATATCCTTTGTCATGTGTTGAGCGAATTTGTTGGGCTAAATAAATATCCAATTACACAAGCACGGGGAAATAAGGTGAGGGGTATATACCTAACACAAAGAATCTGGATTAACATTTGCCGTCGGAAAGAAAACAAATTTATTTTTCTCTTTATCCTTTGAACATTTTCGAACTGAGATAAGTCATCAAATTTAGGAATGCCACGTTGTTTACCGATTGTTTCTGAAAAGAGTCGCGTCTCTGTACAAAGGCAGGCGGAAGATGACGGATATTTTAATAAAACCCCGTGTATTGAAAATGAACGTTTGGTAGTCCTTTACCTCATAAGCACGAAAATGGTTTATTTTTCAATATATTTGTTCTCTATATCATATCATCCTATATATGTATAGGTACTGGAAACAAACAAAATAAAATAAAAAACAAAATTGATTAAGTACAATATTAAATTGTGTATATGTCTAATAAATTTTTTGTTTGTCACGATTACACACTTTTTTCTTTCTCTATTTATAATCATGTGGAACCAGATCATTTTTTTTTTTTTTAAGTATTTTATAAAGGCGTGATAGATAAACCGTTTACACTGGTGAGTTTGTGGACATAACAAATACCGTAAACTTCCCAATATTTGACACCTTAATTGCAATACATACTTGACACCCTGTACATCACCTGTATGAATTAAAATTCAAGGTGGTAAGTAGCGGGCCAGGCTCGAGCACTGGGACGTTTTCGACGTCAAACACATAACTAGCACTATGTAATATGTACTTTCTGAAGCTACGAAAGAAAATTCAGGGTCTCTTTAACTACCTATATAATTATATATTTTGTTCGTAACACACTAAGTTTTATGTCCGACGTAAAGCATTCGTCCCTCTTGCACCCGCCTATTTGCCAGAATGGGACGAATGCTTTATGTCCGACATAAATCTTAGCGTACTAGCCCCCCTGCGTGTGCTTTATTTCTTTCTCGTTGACTGTATGTATGATGTTTGGGGGAGGCCTATGTCCAGCAGTGGACGTATTTCGGCGGATACGATGACGATGATGATTATCTAAAAGGTTGTCACAAAATTGACTGTCAATATAATCAAGCGCATACTTTCGTCACAAAACTGACAGGTTAGACGTGACTTCAATTACTTTCGTAAATTTTTTTTGATAATGATCTATCTGAAATGATCAAAATTATGACGCATCATGACATTCATAACAATGTAACGCAGTTGTTTTTATTCATATCACTTCGAGATCGAACAGACCGAAATGCTTTCAGTGGCAACACCCTGTAAACAATGGGACGATTGTTCGCCCGGGATGGATATACTTATGAAATTGAGCAAAAAAAGTGCGAGCGTCGAAATTCTAAAGCAATCCATTATGTGGAGTAAAAGCGAATCCCACCGAACGACGTGCAATAAATTCCACCACGTTGACAGATCTCGCGGCCCAGCCGCTCGGACGCGTTGTTTTAACTCTTTAAAAGGTAATTTAAAATACAACCTGTATATGACGAGGTCACGAGCTTTTTGGGGAAGGTTAAGTACATGTGTTTTATTGGGGGATGATTTTCGGAATGGTATCACAAAGTAATGCCAAGGAGCGTAAAGTAACGGATTGCCTAAAGAGGTGAGTGGAAAGCAGAGTTTTGCCGAAGCCTAACTAGAGAATCAGATTATCCCGGTTACCACCAATGGAAATATAGTACTTTTGTCAAACAATTTGAGGAAATAATTCAAAGCTGAAACGTATTTCAGCCAACTCATACAATACCATTAGATATGTTAAACAAAATACAGGGAGCAGAGAATCCAAATATTTACTTGTTAAAAATACGTACACGTTACACGTACACACGTACACACGTTACATTACATAGATTGTCACAACACCAGCACTGTGAAAAAATCTTCAGTTCAGTTCGGATTTATTTATTTCTCTAAGATTTCAAATCACTTAAGCAAGAAACAAACAACATTTGAGTAAACATTCATTAAAAATAATATAAATTAGTAGGTATGTGTTAAGAAAGTGAATGACGGTATTTTCAATTCAATTTCTAACAACTCAGTTAGACGCATGCATAAATGTTTGCACTTGGTTCTTTAGCCGAGTGCAGCCTGGTAACAAGTGACACGCATGCGTTGAACCGGTTGAGGTAAGTATTGTAAAAAAATTAGTATTTATAAATGTATTGTATGTATAGGTATGTATGTATAGTATTGTATTGATATGTATTGTTAATGTAATTATGTTTATATAGACCTAAATCTCAATAACTACAAAATTACTACTTAGATATCAAACTACTAAAGTCGCAACTGAGTCTTGCAATAAGCCTTATGTGGCTTTTTATATTTTGAATAAATGAAAGTAATAAGTGATAAACATTAATTTAAATATTTGTCGACATTTATCTAAATAAAGGCATTCCCACAGGATGTTGCATCCCTTTCTCTCGCGAGCCGAAGACTTATCACTGTCACGTGTCACTTTCATGCTGGCTTTATTTAAAGGAAGGTAGTAAGAAAGTACGCAAACGACACTACAGGTACTTATATAAAATAATGTAACCGTGTAAAGCAGATAAGCTAGATTTGCAATTAAATTTCGCAATCTTTACAGTTCCATAGACACTTATGATATTATATTGGGTACACATACCTATAGTATATTTGTAGATATTAACTGTTAGGGTGGTCCTTAAAAATCGAAAAGTGGAAATTTAATTGAGGCGTACGTTATTTTTTCACGTATTAGATATATAAGGGGGTGATGAAATTTCAAGTTTTCGGTTTTTAAGGACCACCCCGATACATGTGTTGCCAGGTTGTTCCATGCAGTTCACAGACTATAAGTATATCAAGTAGGTAGGTAATATCTGCATGGCAACTGCCGTCCGACCAGTCCGTCCAAGCTAGATTTGCAATTAAATTTCGCAATCGTTACAGACTCTCATGGTGCTGCCAATTATTGATTATGGTGATGTGTGCACTACCAATGTCAATACCTTAATAAATTAGACCGTCTCCTCAATAATTGCATACGCTTAATCCGCCCTCCGCAAATTAAATATGACCACGTTGCCGTCAGGTTATAAAACTGGCTCTTAATTCGCCGTCGTAGGTCCCTTAGGATCCCTAAACCCACTTCCACTTTCCACTTGTCCAAGATCTTTGTCCAATGAGCATTGCGTCTCATTCACTATTTGAGCGAAATGTGAGACGCAAATACACATTGGACTAAGATCTTGGACAAGTGAAATACCACTTAAGTAGTAGGTATGTAATAGTCCTGTATATACTTCTATTTATTAATTTTCTTTTTATGTCTATATGCGACGTATATAGACTTTTTATACAATACGTATATTATATTGATTTAAACTTTCACGATTCTCACACATTATTTATACTAAACGGGACTTACCAAATACGTGAAGCCGTTGAAATCAGAAAACATCGTAATTTCAACCGGGATGACGGTTTTAAGATGTCATCTTCGTGGAATCCTGTTATAAGTAAATGCCAGAGTCGAAAAACATCGTCCGTTATATCACCGGACATTATTAGTGTTTTGTGTCGGCCGGGTGACAACCCTAGTGTACAATAGTGGTTAATAAAGACCAAATGCGGGTAGTTCGGAAAACCCGCGCAGCAAAAAGATGTTGATACCCGCTCAAGCCAGTTGTCCAGTGACCATGGATGTTGCAACACATCCGAAACGTCGGGAGACCTCAGTAAGGTAAATAAATAATTTAAGTATACGCGATTAAGTCCCGTTTAGTATAAATAATACGTATATTATACGTATTGTATAAAAAAGTGCTTGATATTTAAAGTGCTAGTGCCTATGCCAAATCTTGGGATTAGGTGTTAAAGCAGACCCCGGGCTCCGTTAGGGGCACAACCGGGAACAACGCTAGGAGGATGATACATATTGTATAAAAACATCACTTTTTGTTTCACCATATTCTCTCAACAGATATTATCATACTTTTTTCTATGCGCCTGGTAGGGGATGCCATTTGGCATTAAGCTCGCCATTTGTACCTTTTTGTGCCTTGTGTTGTATAAATAAATAATTATATTATAGAAACGAGCGACCTAAGCGAACGAAGTTCTACGCTTCAGTGGGCCGAAAATCGTTTGTCCGGTGTCCGGTGTTTGTCCCGCTGGCACGCTGTCCTGCTGACCCACTGTTCTTCTCTATAGGTCGCATTTCTCAACCGATTCTCATATTTTGTGAGCAGGTGCAGGTTCGTTGTTTTTTTTGGTCAAGTCTTCATTTAAATTCGGTTTTTTTTTTAAAGATTGGCTCGCGAGTTATATTTATAACTCACGAAGCCACTCTATTGGG
Organism: Epinotia bilunana; assembly: GCA_947049275.1. NCBI lineage: Eukaryota > Metazoa > Arthropoda > Insecta > Lepidoptera > Tortricidae > Epinotia > Epinotia bilunana. The sequence continues at coordinate 12,661,835 of OX346252.1, forward strand.
TACATACTCGTATAAGTTAAGTAAAAAGATAAGTATACATGTGTTGCCAAGTTATTCGATGCAGTTCACAGACTATGAGTAGCTCTATCAAGTAGATTACGCAAACGCACATAATTCGTGTATAGAGATGCAGTAAAGTGTCAATGAGAGGACGAGTGCCGTGGAGTACAATTTGATCCACAGGTCACTGGTTCATATCCGGTTCGAAGGACCAAAAAAACTGTATAGAGATGCATTAAAGTGTCAATGAGAGGACGAGTGCCGAGGAGTAAAAGACCGCGAATAATGGAGAGGTGATTTATTCTAACTGGTCAATAGTACACTGACTTATTGCTACAGTTATATTTATAATTACACGTCTGATACAGCGCTGCGTGTGCGAGGTTGCGAGGTATTTTGGGCTAGTGCAAAGTGCACGTGCATCGTTGGAGAAACAATGTACATCTTTGTACAATTCGCATGCGATATTAATCAATCCATACATTTATGGCCGAACTCAAATCAAACCTCTTTAAACTTTGACTGAATGCAGATTCAATATAATCCACACAAATATAAATTAATATCTATGATTAAGGGTGTTATAATTTCATTCGGCAATTTACTAAAGAACTAAAGATAAAGAACCCTAGTTTATCGATGTGCCTAATTATCGAGTACGGCACGTTACTTTTCTGTCGTAAGTCTAACCTAAAACAACATTTCAGATTCCATTCTCGACTTGCTTCACCTGAGCGCCAGTAGCGCCACGCCCGCGCCCTGTTGCTCGTCGCGACTGTACTGCGTGATCTGTTCACTTTTCTGTTTGATATTTAAAATGCGAACGTATTTTCAATATCCGAGCGTTCTGAGAAAATACATATAAATCGTAGCAGGGATGCCAGGGATTGCCTGACTCGCATTTATAACAACGGAATTATTGAGAAATTCCTTGGATTTCAAATTTTTTGTAGTTCGACTGTTTGTATCGACGTCCAAGCTGACATAGCCACCACACATATCTAGTTCGTCATCTACTAAAATCACAACAAACATTTTTTTAGAAACTAAGTACCTTGATTATTATAAACTTCAAACAATCCGCTACCGTTATATGACCTAGATATACGAGTGTACCAAAAATGGGGTGTGAACCGATCAAGGGCATAACAGGTATCGTGTTCTGATAAGAAAAAGCTAAGTTTTTTTTGACGCGTTTTTTTTTACATTTGTATGGAGCAGGTTGTCCCAGTCGGCCAACGCTCCATACAAATGTAAAACGCGTAATAGAAAAAAGTCTTTCAGGGTTTTCTTATCAAAACACGATACCTGTTATGCCCTTGATCGGTTCACATCCCATTTTTGGTACATTCTGTAGACATAAGCTGCTGATCGTCGGTTAATTGTCTGGGCCGAAAATTGGAAATGGCTGGACCGAAATAGAAACTAAATTAAAACGTGTTTAACGCGCGTTCCCAGCTATGTTCATTCATGCCAAATAATAATTTGCAAACAATGTTACAGTTTTAGTGGATCATTGCATCCACATCGTGTTAAACAATAATTAGATTCAGTATATTCATAAAGATATTTACAGTTTAGTTGATCTTGACAAACAATCTTCACAACGGCCCTGCTATTCTGTAACTCGTTTTAACCTCACCTCGCACATCACGTACTAATATATCTTGACGCCGCGATTCCTCGTAACTAAGTGTAATCAGAGGTTTCTAGTTTCGGGTAGTAGTAGTAGTGGGCGTATGGGCGCGTTCCGAATAACAGCCCTGGGATCAATCTGACACCTACATTTTTTAAGTGGTGGATTTCATTGGGGAGGAATAAAATTGAATGTTAATTAGTTCTATAATTTTAAATTAAAGTTAAATAAATGGTAAGGGTTTTATTTAACAAAACAACATCGACCAAAGTGGTATAAAAACATCGCTGCACATGCATGAAAAAAAGGAAATATGAAGGCGGTAAAAATATCCAATGTCAGGACAGCAGGTCGATCACGTAACGCACTGTACGTACGTTAGTTAGATTTAAATGTCAATTTTTAGGGTTCCGTACTCAACAAGGAACCCTTATAGTTTCGCCATGTCCGTCTGTCCGTCCATCTTCGGCTTAGCTCAGTCATTACTACTAGAAAACTGTAATTCGGCATGGATATATAAATCAATCACGCCGTCAAAACAGTACAAAAAAAATCATGAAAAATTATTTTTTTAGGGTACCTCCCCTACACCTAAAGCGGGGATGTAATTTTTTTTCTTGTTAATTCCATGGTGTGCGATATCGTTGGATAGCTCGTTCAAAAATATTATGGGTTTCCTAAAACCATGTAGTTACCGAGTTATAATAGTCGACCAACTAAATGTGTACTTAGAAAGGCCAATTTTCGTACAAATTCGGCCGACGCAACCGCACCGCACGTCGATGTAACTAAGACAGACATGCAACTACGGAACCCTACACTGCGCGTGGCCCGACACGCACTTGGCCGGTTTTTATATGGAAAAATGACGATTGGATCTAACTAACGTGCGTTGAAAATGTTACGGAAACGTTATAAAATTTTACATTTAGTTCTACCTAACGTACAAACTACAACACTGTTAACTGACCATCCTGTGTTTATATAGAACCTTATTACAATGCACTTAAGGTGCAAAGATGGTCAGTTAGCTGTGTTGTCGATAGTACGTACAGTCGCCATTACATACATCCGAGCCATCAAGGTGTTCACAAAAATCTGAATACGGCTTTCTTGTCAAAGCCATAGAGTGCATGTTCAGATATTTTTGAACACCCTGAAGAGTACAGATGTATGTGACGCTGACTGCACAATGTGTTACGTGATTGACCGGCAGAACTAAACACCTATTATCACATTTATTTTGATATTTATTACAGACTTAGATGAAACGACTAACTAATAGGAACATTAATAGAATAAGGTAAGATAAAAAAAGTGGTCACTCCCATTCTAATTCAAAGAAGTTTGATTTCGCGATAGTCTAGGAGTACTTAGTAGTCCAAATCACTTTCCACGCTTTTATAAAATTAAATTTTGCGCGCAGATTTTGCACTATAAAGTTATTTTTTCCGTGCGTGTGAGGTAAATATACAAAAAAAATATTCATAGATATATAGATGGTGGTAAATGAATCAGGAAATATCGGTTCCCACGGGTGAAGGCATACTTACATTTGCAAAATATGTAGGTATTCTTGGTAACATTTTCCTAAAACACGATGAAACTCTTTCTTCATTTACCTGAAAGCAGTTTTTCTATGGCTTGCTGTTGTACTTAGAAAAAGAAAACATTTACAATGTAAACCACACCACTTTGCGAATGATTTTCTTGGCTGAATGTAATTAAATTATCAAAAGTTTGACGTAGCAAGAAAAAACGGGCTTTCATACGGTTGTACTTCAGAGGGGTAATCAGTCACGTAACGTTTCGGACGCGCGTTAGGACATTTTAATTGTCATTTTTCCAAATAAAATTTGTCATGTTCGTACAATGCGTTACGTGATCGACCTGCTGGTACAAACCAATATTTAAAGTTGAAACAAAAATTAGGTCCTTGACTTGAAAACAAAAAAAGTGTATTAATTCTAAAACGGTCGGTAACGCGGATATGAAACCCCTGGAACTACAAGCGTCCATAGCCTAGGGTGACCGCTTACCTCCAGGCGGTATGCTTGTTTCTCTGGGGGCACGGTAGTGCCCCCGCCAAGACGAGCCAAGGGAAGCGCAACGCAAGGGCACTACCTACTTTTCCTCGAAGCGGTTCGTCGTTTTTTTGAACCCTCGTAACTTGGGTTTAGATTATACCAGATAAACAAAATTCTCTGGATATGATATCAATAGTGGACTTATTAAACATATAAAGTTTCAGTAGCATAGCTCTTATACTTAAGATTTTATTGATATCTAAAACACGCCGATTTCGTCACTGACTCACTGACTCACTGACTAGTGATCAACATCAGTCAGTGGACTGATGTTGATCATCAAATTTGGTATGTAAGCTAGTATTAGTACACAATCAACAAAATAATTCAAAAAATTTGAACTTCTACCCCACAACCCCTCAAAGTAGGGGATGGAACTTTGTATAAGACTTCTGCAAATTTTGATGCTAGGGGTCTGAAAATGTATATAGGGACTCCTTGTTATAAATAATAAAATACGTAATCCAGAATTTTTAGTAAATCACCCCCCACCCTTTAAATTAGGGGATGGAAGTTTGCATGGGTTTTACCATTCACTTTTTTAGAAATTACCTTACCAAAAGGAATGAGATCCCACCAAAAACATTACATGTAAAGTGATGCCAAAACTCCATAGCTCATACAGCTTTCAGCGTGAAAAAGAAATCAGATCGAAATTAGCGCCAAGCTTCCTACTCCACACGGCGTAACTCTACCACTACCAGCCACGCTCTACAAATTCTATATATCTTGGGTAAAAAGTATGTGGCAGTGGCCGCTCATCCAAAAAAAAAGACGTTTTTACCCAAACCCCCTTATGACAGTTCTCAATTTATTATTCTCGTTCAAAATATTTTACAATGCATGTGCTCGAAAAGAGCGTTTTCCAAGCACCCAAATCGTGCGGAAAGTGCTACTTTTTCACACTAGTGCTTTTTACTTTTCAATTTTTTTTTAATTTTTAAGTCGATCGTCAGCCCGACGCAACGAGTTTTTATTACTTGAAAAAAGTTTTACAAATATTACAATTACACTTTTTCTTTCATATAAAAGGAACATAAATACTAATAATGTATAAAATAATTTATTAATCTTTTTAATTTTTAAATTTGGTCAATAAATTAATTAATTTTAAATATTCACTTAATGTGTTTGGCTGAACGCATATCTTTCTCATGCCTTTTGCGATACGACAATATGGCGACTTGCACATGCGCATATGTTGACCGCGCATGTATTTAAAACTAAAAAGCCCGCCATTGTTGTGATTGTTGTTTACTTTGAAGTTGTTTTATGTAAATATGTTAAAAATGTCGAGTGAAAGTGACTAATCAATAATAATAATAATAATTTATTGCGTTTCAATAGTGTCAGTTTCTTTCTTAGAACTACGACGGTACAGCGTCTTTTTGTTGTGGAATATATTGAGTTAGTACCTACTCAAAATTAATTGTGTTCCAAAACCACAATACAATGGTTTGAACTTTTAAGTGAATAAGCTTCACAGCAAAAGATGTGGAGAAGTTGTTAAATGCAGTTCCAGGTTCCAGATAATAAGTAGGTATAGTCACGGAATTTGATTGTTGAGCCATTTAGGGGTCACTTTATATTGGACAATTCATATCATATGTATTGTTAACCATATAAGCTTCATCCCTAAATGGCTCAACAATCAAATTCCGTGTCTGTACCTACCTGACAATCTACCTAGGTTCTTCAATTTTAACCTATTTTAAACTGACATTTAATTTTCAAGATTTAATCTATTTCCTCACACAAGGCATAATAAAACGTTAAATGCATACACGCGCGTAAAATTGATTTCCGACTCGTGTCGAATTATACATTCGCTCGCTTCACTCGCTCATGTATAAAAATGACACTCGTCGGAAATCACCTACTTTCCACACTTGTAGCATAAATAACTATTTTGACATTATATTGTTTTTCTAGAAACATTCTAGACTAGTATTTTATATAATTTTTACTTTATATAATTTTTATTTTTTATGGTTAATAAATTGCTCTAAGAAATCGAGAAACTGACGATTTGAAAGTGCTTGTTACTAGGCCTACTTGAATAAAGATTATTTTGAGTTTGAGTTGAGTTAGAGTTTGAAAAGTCTTTGTTTCTAAAACATGCTGGGCGACATATTTTGTGCATAAAAATTGCTGGCAGTTCTGCAAGTTAATATTAGTCCAGTGCTCTTGTCCAGTTGTCCACTATCCATCCGCACATCCCGTAGATTGCGAACAGTATCGGCTTTACTGCACTGTGCACTACTCAATCATAGTTGTTACTCAACAAACACTTGGCAAACGAGGCAGGTCAGGTGAGCAACTTGCTCGATTGGGGAAGTTGGGAACAACTCGGCAAACCGTACAATATCGGGATAGTGAGCGTTAGCTGCCAAACTCAGCACGAGGCGGGGCTTACCCGCTTGTCAATACGTTTATGGCGACGTTAAAGTGACAGAGAAAGCTTTAGCGTTGGAAACCTAGAAGATAGATTGAATATAGGCAACGGCGAGGCTTTGGTATTTGGATAACAGTTACCTAATTGTTCCCGTGGTCTGTGATTGCATTGGCGCAAGTATAAACGCCAACACGCAATCCTACTAATATTATAAATGCGAAAGTTTAGATGTTTGGATGTTTGGATGTTTGGATGTGTGTTACTCAATCACGCTTAAACGGCTGAACCGATTTGAATGAAATTTTGCACGAAGATAGTTTATTACCTGGATTCAAATATAGGATAGTTTTTTATCCCGGGTCCACGCAGACGAAGTCGCGGGCGGAAGCTAGTTCATAATTAATGTACAAATTACTGCACATTCCCTGTAGTATTTATTTTTTCATTTAATATTTGCGAAAAGTCAATTTTGTTCGTTATAATGGAAAAGCAATTCATGCACGTGACAAACTAGGTAAATATAAACGCGCCTCGATTCCACGCGAACGTTCCAGAAAGCTATGATGATATTTTTGTGCACTAAATAAAACTTTATTTTTCTAGGCCTATTGCGGTGTCCCGCTGCTGCCCAAGGCCTCCTTGAATACAATGTCTCCCGTGTCTGCGCTTCTGCCGGCCAATTGTCAAAAAATGCGTCTGTCATTCCGCAATCTCAGTCTAGTCTATGCCTACCCCGTCAGCGTTACTCTTGCGGCATCCACTTGGTCTCCATAATAGCTGACCTATCCAGATGCATGCGACATAATGTAATTTAGCAAAATTATTATGTTTAGCAGGTTGAGTAATGTAAAAGTTCGACAAAAACGCACTTTACACTCATGATGCGCTTTTATGATTTATTGTCATACTAGGACGAAGCAGCTTGTGATGTTTTGCATGGGTAATATATATTTTTGGTAATTCACGAAATACATTTGTAGTATTGTAACATTTTAGTAACGTTTTTTAGCATGGTTGAGGATAAAATAGAAAGAGAAACTCAATTAGTTGGACTTTAAAAATTTAGAGCGCGCTAGAAAAAATACTAAAGGCAACACTCTAAATGTTCAGTTCTTTGAGGTAATCTGCTTTCAATACAAAGTATCTACTCCTTTCTACCAGTTGCGGCTTACTTTATACGACATCTTTTACTAACAAGCTCAATTTTATACGTAACTAAGATACGATAAGTACCAAAAAATAACCCACCATATCACTAAAAGACAGGACGGTGAGCAAGAGGGGCGATAGGGAGAAGCCAAACTGCACTTCAAGCCATACATTCTCGGAGTAACGCAAACACCTGCCACCGCGGCTTTGAGTGGAATTGTTTGCCTAATATAACTCGACGTGCTTACGTAACTCCGCACACGTGCACAAAGTTTCTTACAACTCAAATGGGTGTGACACGTGCAGTTTTTCACGTATCGATCGATACTAGAAACTCCTTCAAGATTAACATAAAGCCAACACTCTTTTATTCTATAGCCAGCATTTCGTCCACCAAGGCTTAAATCGAGTATTACAGGTACAAATGTGGTTTTTAAAAGTGTCTTTTCTGGTCTAATGCTCATATTAATGCTTAAATCAGCACCACTATTTTGAGGTTTTATGGTACAAGTTTATGCAATAATGTAGATTAGTAGTTTCGGAAAAATGATTGTCGAGACTTAGCGGCACTTATAACGCTCCGCTTTAATCTCCCAAAGTCGCTTCTGCGAATCACCTGTCGTATATTGCGATATCATGTGCGAGCTAACTCCGTAAACTATCGTCCACAAATCCTCGATGTAAGTCGAAGCTGGGTCTTCACCTGTCCCATTATTCCGCCCCGCGTTTAGGAGGCTTTTGCGGATTATGTCACGGCAGAATTCCGCGAAAGTAGGCAGATGCTCGTTTATCCACTGACAGATCTTTACTTTGTTTTACTTTTCAAGTCACGCGTCGGCCCGTGCGTTCGTTTGGCTCAAGGTTAATACCAGCTGTTGACTTGACAATTTATATTGAGATGTTTGACTTATTTTTGGCTGGCGCTACTGATCTCAAACGTTATCATCATTGTCAAACGAATAACGAACTACACAAGCTTTTAAAATTCCCTTTACTTTTATTGGTTAAAAACGATTTTGTCTCTTACATTTGTTGATTACTTTTATGTAAGTCAACATGTTTACGAATAAGTAGACAGTTTATTTCAGTTCAGATCGAAGTACAGTCGTACCTACTTTTGCATTTCGCTTATTTTCGCATGGCAGTAGCAGGCATAGGCAACGTAAAAACTATTAAACAAATCTTGGTAATGCTCAGTGTCACTAGCAAGCTCTTAGTAATAAGCCCCAATTAACCCCATAAAGTGCTCTTGATTTGTGTTTTTCGAGATTTGCACGCGACGTCGTAGTTCCGGCGCACTTGTTGGGGCTTTAATTAACTTCGTTAGTCATCCACTGCGTAAAGTTGTCGGAATGTTCCGGAACGCGAACCCAGTAAAATAAATTCCAATTGCAACAGACAGCCGCTATGAATTCTAGTGGGAAACGCATTCATACATGATAACGTATGAATACGTACGTTACGTAACTAAAACTCATAGATCCCAAAATAATCTTATGCTGTAAGAAATATTCCACTTAAAAGTTAAAAGGCACGAGTGGCTATGTTTATCACACTGGATTTAATGTACTTAAGCTCATAATAAGTACAGCGTGTTGAGTACCAATTACTTATGAATCTTTTCATTTATCTTTTAAACTTTGCAAATACATAAAGCGTTTAAAGATTAGCCTGACGATTCCCGTTCGAGCAAGTAATCCGAGCTTCGCATCTGCAACAATCGCTGAGCAAACAAGCAAGCACCGATGTAAGCCCTTTAAGCCGTCTTTGCCGCATATTAACTGCACTAAACTTCGCCCTAAATCACAGCAACAGTATCACAAGCAGTACGTTTTATCAAAAACAATAGTGTCTTTAAAAACTCATTGCAAACAGGACAAAACAATGTAACATTGGTCAAGATAATTAACGTTAAACGTTTATTTAGGACGCTTATTCGGAACAATATCCTGCATATAATTTTATATTGTAGTTACGTCTTCAAATATCCTGTATAATATGTTTAGTGAACCATTAAATCTGAGCGCATATGTAACTTCAAAGGAAGCTAGGGCACTCCTGGAAGATAATTGGAATACTTTGACGTGTGGTATTTACTGGAGATTCATTATTGGAAATCTTTGTGAAATATTATTCATCGCGATTTATTTATGGCATATTCTATCAGTCATAAGAAGAATAGCGTGTTAAAACACATTCATAAACTACACCTCCATAAATGCTCAATGATAACCATGTTCAAATTGTGTAGTACCTACCGATACTGCAAACACACGATATTTACCATTTTGTGTAAAAATATGTCATTTCGTTCCGTATATAATCTACTTTCTGCTACTCAGTGATGTGATCATTTGTTTCTCTTTTTAACAGGATTGTTGTTACGAGGTGACCTGGACTATTCTGATTGCCGATGTTGCTTAGTTGGCCAGTATTATAACTTCCGTTGGACCTCTGTTTAACTGGCGTGGCACAATCCCCGCAATATTGTCCCGGGAGAATGGTTTGACAATGTTTTTTTAATGCGCTTCTGCACGCTCGACGGCTATTATTGCAGTGGCAGTTGTTATTTCAGCGTCGGTGCAATAAACAATGACACGAATGAGCTTTTTCAAAGCGCTGTGGAACTCTAGGCGTGATATTAAAGTATATGTATGCGATTAATTATTCTTAATTATTTTGTGCAATTTTCTTAGGCCCGGTTTTATAAAGGTCTGTTAGATCTGTCAATGAGCAATCTGAAACTAAAAACGGACTGATTTACTAAAATATTCTGCTCAAAACAAAATAAGGGCCACTTACATTTTTCTGTTTTATTGTTAATTATTGTACATAAACTAATTGATAAGTGGCTAATTAATGAACTCCCGTATCCTTCAGAATCTAACCTCTTTCATGCTGGAGTTTAAGTCTAAAAGCTAGAAAAAATATATATTACTGTTTAATATAATTTTCACGTAACGATCACCGTACTTGTGGCCCCTATTTTCTTTTGAGTAGTATATTATCAGACATTATAACCTGGTAAATGGTAATGAATGTTCCTTGTCAAGGTTTGTGCTTGACACAAATATCTGATGCAAGATCGAGTTCGATAAGTGATAACGATAGACAGCCGATAGCTATTAAGATATAAACATACAAGATAACAAGTTCCTGATATATTATTACGCTGCTACAGCTTATTGGACTGATACTGCGTGGGTATAAAATTGAATTATGAAAAATAATACTACAATTCCTAACTTAAGTAGCTAAAGACAGTTGACGTCAAATATATGAATAAATTTTTCGCCTTATTACAATCGAACTAGGAGCAAAATCCTATTAGTCCAGTAAATGAACTGACAACTCGTATGGAAAAAATGTCAATTTTGGAAATAATTTATAATAGCTTACTTTTTATGTGTAACGGATATATTATCAATTAAATAGTTACCCAGCGACAAAATCCGACAAAATTTCAGACATCAAAAAAATGATAAATTAACTAACTTCTGAAAAGTCTGAAAAAATATTAATAAATATTTTTGTCTTTATTTTGGTTTATTTACATTTGCTCTATAATATTCAAGATAAATCGTATAAAAAAAGACAATGCATGCTTCATTGAAATCGACATAATTACTTCCGGGTGGAAAGTTTGTCGGATTCTTGAATATATCATCTTAGAATAACATTTTCAAATGAAATCAACAAAAAAAACGCTATTATAAATTAATGTTTTTCAAAACCGTATTTTGCCTGGAGTATATGTATATCTTTGATGTTGAAAGTGCCTATAAAAAAATAAATTAGCCGGTATATTTCAGTGGTTACCATAGCAGTAGACGTCCCGGGAGTGATTGGGCTCAGCTTAGTGTTTAATCTGGCTTTTACGCGGCCGACCAGCTGACAGTTGATTGGCACAAACGTTCTGAAAGGAAACGTACCCCGGGCCATGAGCATTTATCTGCAGTTGCTTGTCTAAACTCTACGAACTACAGTTAAAGTAGATTTATCCATTTCTGTGGAGAAATAATAACAGTGTAGGAGTCAAAAAGAGTTACGTGGCTTGGTGATGATAAATAATAGCACACACATTTTTTTTCATTATGGCACTTCACTAAATGCTGTGCTAAAAAGACATAACTAGTTTCTTATTGCACATTAAGAGTCCGCAGTAAGCTCGGTCGAATTTCACCTTCCCATACAAACTTAGTTACGCTCTCATTTTAAAACTACGTGTTGGATTGTAACGAAACTTTGCATATACAATGACATGAGGTATATCTATGTCTGTAATTAGTTTATATGGTTCCAGTTTATAAAACAAACGAAATACAGCAATTTTTTTTACAATGGTATCTTAAGCTACATAAACTAATTACAGACATAGACATACCTCATTTCATTGTATATGCTGTTTCGTTACAATCCAACACGTAGTTTTAAAATGAGAGCGTAACTACGTTTGTATGGAGAATCGAGCTTACTGCGGACTCTTAAGCTGTGGTGTGGTCGTTCCTTAATCGCCATACATGTTTAAGTACGTGTGCCTGTAATATTTGATTAATTCCTTCGATTTCCCAATTGTCTTGTAATTGGTGTTTTTTGTACAGTCAGCATCATATAGTTAGTAGCAGCCAAAGGTGCCAAATATATCGTAACACATTCGTAAGGACGCGGGAGCGAGGAGGCGTAAGCCTATAGTAATAAAGACGTGTTCTAACTATATGATGCTGACTGTACCTAATCCAACGAACGAAAAAACCATAGAATGCTAGCTCCTTACACATTTCTACCCAAACACGTGCCTATAACTCGGTGTGCGCATGTTCGAACTAAACGGCTGCCTGGCATCGTTTTGACACCCCGCCTCCAACCCATTAGACTATGGTTATTCGTTTTTTTCTTTCGCTGACCTAATCTACTTATGTCTCATACAGTTCCACACTTCGCAATGTGCGTTTTATTAGGGCCTGTATTCACATTGATTAGTGATTAGTGCGAGTCCATACAAAAGCTACTCATAACTAACATTAGTTGCTATAAACGCAATAGATACAATAAGTCGGATTACGATACACTGCAGTTTTGTATCCACACCCTAAATATTTGCTGATTTAACAATTTGGCTATACAACCATACGAAATTCAATTAAGATACAATACGCATCACAATGTTTGCCTCTCTGAAGTTAGCTTCAAGTCGCCCCCCGCACACCCGTCGAACCCCTCTGTCGCCTTTGCGACGCTACTAGTTAGCTAACATCAGAGACACAAACTTATGCGGCGCATACTGTGTGTAAGTACTAAATGGTGCTTACCTACAATACCTACGGTTACTAATCTCAACTCAATTAATCACTTATTTGAATTAAGTGACTTTTAAAGTTAGCTCTAAATTTGGTGCAGTTTCGTATATATGTATATATTTCTATAATGCTATTATAAGGTGTAGTTTAATTCATAATTAATCGAAACAACATAATTCATTAATTATTATCATACTCCAAAGTTGAAAGCACAGAGGAATGTAGAAATACGCAGTGTAGATATAATTATGTTCCTACTAACTTCCGCCCGCGACTTCGTCTGCGTGGACCCGGGATAAAACTATCCTATATTTAAATCCAGGTTATCTTCGTGCAAAATTTCATCTAAATCGGTTGAGCCGTTTGAGCGTGATTGAGTAACAAACATCCAAACATCTAAACATCCAAACTTTCGCATTTATAATATTAGTAGGATGATAGGTACATTGTTTTATAAATGAAAATGAGTAAAACGTTACATGTAGGTAGGTACGTATTCTTGTTTATCGGGCTTCCCATACCCACATCAGTGAGCACCGGCTTGGGGCTGACGGCTCCGAACACCGTCGTAGGCTAATTAATACATCGCATGTTAGTCAAAGGGATTACGATGTCCATCATTTACCAATACCTCATGGCGTGTAGTAAATCCTAGTATGCTATAGAAATAATCCCCTGTCTTACTATTTGAATGCGTGCGGCTTTGACTGTTCCCAATTGAACTACCGCTGTGGGCCGCAACCCATCCGCCATTGTATTATCCAGTTGACTAAATTATTACTAGTTACTAATGTTATTATATGTAATAAAGTATTTATTTAATCTATATAAGTATGTTTCTCGTCGTCTAGTAGCTACCCAAAGTATAACAAGGTTTGCTTAGTTTGGGAGAAGGTCGATTTGTGTAAGATTGTCCGCAAATATATATATTTATTTATTTTCACCAAGCTCAGCTGTACACGCGTAGCTTCTGCGAGTGTGGTAAAACAGGAGAAGAGGAAAGTAATAACATGGAGAATGAAGAAGAAGAAACATTTTTCCAAAATTAGATCAAGGTACCATTGGAAGTGGGAAACAAACAAATATATTGTTAAATAAAATATTGGGAGACTGGGGCAAGACGGAGTGGCGGGTAAGATGGTATAGCGGCCTTAAATGGCGATACAACTGACCCATCATAATATTTCTAGTGCTTGACGTTGCACCGTCATGATGTTAATTAGTTCACACAGTGGCCGACTAGACAAATGGCGTCATTCATTATTGAATTGTTTGGTTTCAAATACGGTATCGTTATTTTTTAATAATTTGCCGAATTCTATTAGGCAGGCGGGGAGTGGGGGCCAGATGGGGTATTAGGTAAAATTACACGAAAGAAACAGATTATCGAAATCGAAGCTTATAAATCTTTAGCGTCAGTGATTCTGAAAATCAGAGTTTATATGGTCGAAGTCGCTATCTAGAGTTCACAGAAGGCTGGCTGGCGTGTGCTGTATGCAAAAATGGGCACATTGCAGCATGCTGGTGCCCAGGATCAAGACGTAGAAACGGCATTTACTTGGCTTAGCAACAGGTTAACATAGCTCTAGCTAGCGCTTGTCTCCTATTGCTTTTTATAAAATTCTGAAAATATTTCCCCATCTTAGCCCAGAGGGATACCCCATTTTGCCCCATAGCGATACCCCATCTTGCACAATAGGGGTACTCCATCTTAGCCTACATACGTGGCAAGACGGGGAGACGGCAGCTTATACAGATTTTTTACATGAAATTATTAAACTAGAGTTCATAATAAGTATTGATTATGAAACACTTACAAACCAATGATTACCTAACGGTACGGTAAACCTTTTTAGTTTCACTGGACTTGAAATGTTAACTACCCCGTCATCCCGTATTATTAAACTTATTATTATAGTTTAAACAAATATTAATTCATTGTTTAATAGACCTCCAATAAAGTATGTAGCTACCTTCATCTCGGTCGCAGAAACTATTTTCAGGGACTCGCACTTGTCAAAATATTTCTCAAAGATAGAATTGGAATAACGTAGTGGAATACCAAGAGTTGAATTAATATTTAATTCAAGTAATTCAATTTCATAGCGGAGTTCGAGTCATCATTAGAGCGGGAGATAGCCACTTCTAGATTACTTTCGGGTCGTTGCTTGCGACTTCTCCCTTATTCACGATATAAGTAAAATCCTTTCCAACTAACCTGCGAATTTTGCGAATCCATTAGCATAAAAAGATTTTTTACATGAAATTATTAAACTAGAGTTCATAATAAGTATTGATTATGAAACACTTACAAACCAATGATTAAAAAACCTTTAAAACAATACCTAACCTTTTTAGTTTTACTGGACTTGAAACGTTAACTACCCCGTCATCCCGTATTATTAAACTTATTATTATAGTTTAAACAAATATTAATTCATTGTTTAATAGACCTCGAATAAAGTATGTAGGTCTACCTTCATCTCGATCGCAGAAACTATTTTCAGGGACTCGCACTTGTCAAAATATTTCTCAAAGATAGAATTGGAATAACGTAATGGAATACCAAGAGTTGAATTAATATTTAATTCAAGTAAGTAATTCAATTTCATAGCGGAGTTCGAGTCATCATTAGAGCGGGAGATAGCCACTTCTAGATTACTTTCGGGTCGTTGCTTGCGACTTCTCCCTTATTCACGATATAAGTAAAATCCTTTCCAACTAACCTGCGAATTTTGCGAATCCATTAGCATAAAACGTGCTAATCTAATATAATAATCTGAATCGTTTGGTGTCACGTGACGCTGTTACAAAATTCATTATCTCTATTTTTATATAGGACGCGTCATCTTCGGGGTTCTTGTAGGTACATGTCCGGAGTGGCATTAATCACTTGGGCGAGGATATCGGTGAGCGTTAAATATTTTACAGCTGATATCGCGTTCCTGGTCCATAAATCCGCGTCAAAGAAACGCAACCAAATTGACAGCCATTCGATTACAGCCAGGGAGCCCGTTTTCCCATTTATAATCATCTAGGTACCTGGGATCCATTAATGCCGGCTATTTTCATTGCACTGCGCTGTTTGAACAACCGTAATTGGCCGGTCAGTGCATATCAGAAATCACTAAACTTAATTACAGCTGCATTTGGAATATTCGTAGCGACGTCGTTAGTATGGTATTGGTATGCTCTGTGAATAATGCGCTCAATAAATCCAATTCTATTATCACTACTCACCGCATTCAGCGCATATTATTATACAGCCGCTGTTTAACCCTTTGGACGCCATTATTTATGTACAAAAGTGACACACCTATTTGCCAAGTATTTTGGCCATAAGAGTGTGAATATTCTTCGTATACGAGTAAATTGATATAAATATGCAGTTTCAAATATATATTAACATACCTATTAAAACAACCATCGGAATACATAATCAATATTAGACAGCTTGTCAACCCTGTTTTCTTTACATTAAGTACGTACGAGTATACATTAAGGTACTAAATAATAAGTTAACAAATAAGTCATAAGTCATTTATTAATAATATTCAAAATATTACATGTCATCATTCTTAATAATTCTTAGGTTAATATGAACCTTAGTTGAAGCACGAGATGTCTTTGACAGCGCATGCCATAACCCCCAAATATGTTCTTGGCTTCTTGGCGCCGTGGGCACGAACACGCAAAGCTTTTAGGAGTTCTTGCCATCAAAACGGTAGAGCAGTTACACACGCCGACTTTTTACGATACAAACGCGCGTTTCACGAACACGCGACTGTCGCGTCGTCTTGGGTCATCTCTCAAAATCCCCTGTAACGATCACGAACATACATAAAGTTCGTGGTAACGATGTATCACGTTTGACGTTGGTATCGCGTTTGTAGCGCTGCAAAAAGTCGGCGTGTGTAACCTCGCTCTGACCGGAATGTTATTTTTTTATTATTATTTATTATTTCAGTAAAGCACTGTACAAGACTTAAAACTAAATACAACGTCCCACAAAACTGTTTGCACAGTTTGACTGTGGGATCCAAGAGTCTATATAATTTGAGGTAGTCTTAATGATAATGAGCAAACACCGGTTTGGCGGGGGGCAAAAATGTACCAGTGCTAGTGATTAATTAAAAATCGACTAAGTTTATCGACATCGATAAAAATAAATTTTTAACCATCATTATCATAACTAAACTAATGGCTAAGTTTTAATACGTTTAACTATGTGCAAACCTCTTTCATTTATACTTATCGGAAAAGAAATAGAACTGAGTCATATAGCAGAAATTCATCAATACTATAAATTGTTTGAATTTGCTCCAATTACTACAGTTGACCTAGAAAGGTCATTTAGTTGGCTAAAATGGATATTGTCACCCAGGCGACGAAGATTAAAGTCTGAAAATGTGGAGAAAATTTTGATTGTATATTATGAAAATTATATTAAATATTAAAAAAGTTAATTACGCAAAAAGTTTATTTTTGTGTATGTAGTTTTCTTCTTCATTCAAATTCTTGAAATTACCCAACGGTTGTACGACATTTTTATCGATATCAACTAATAAAATTAGTTTAATGTGTCCTCGCACTATTAAACGTCAGTACAGATTTGCCCCCGCCAAACCGGTGTTTGATAATGAGTCTATATAAAGTGCTTATCCCCATAGTAATTGCTTACTCCGAGAACGGCATACTTACCTGCAGCTACGGATCTGGTGGCATATGTTTGGCTCATTTGAGATTTATAATGAGTTACTTTCTTGATGCCGTGCTGATTGACTAAAATTAAGTATTTATGTCTAAGTGTTGCCGAAAGAATTTTACATACTTTGAATAACTAATAATAATCATTTTTATATTTATTTTTAGTTTTATTGTTTACTTATAGTTTGAGAAATCTAATTTGCAATTTTTCAACTTTTTCCAAATTCGTTTTAAAGGTGAGGCCATAGCAATCCAGGGAGTAACTTATAATCGATTCCACTAGTGATATATAGATACATTTTAGGGTGCTTAATGGGACTCTAAAGCTTAGGTGGTAAAATCTACCAAGTAGGACTCTTAAGGCTTGTATACCCGCTAAAGTCCTTGAGCGTATGGGCGGAGCCTCGACCCTCTCCCCGCGCAAGTCGCACAACCCGCCGTCGTTTATTAAGCGTTACATAGATTAAGTTACAGACGCGTCATCGCGCATCGTTACCAATGCAAGGGTGGACGTGGGTGGGTGACATTCGTCATGCTTAATTGAAACGTGATATTTGTCATACATAAATTACATAATTGATTAAGTTCAAAAATTATGTCCCTACTATTATAATATACTATTAACTTACGATTAGTGTAGTTCCGTCAGCACGGCTAGCACGAGACGGCCGCGACATACACTCGATTTTTCTCGCACTATCGGTCTCTCTCTTATTAGAACATTAGGAAAGAGAGGTATAGTGTGAGAAAAATCGAGAATATGTCGCGGCCGTCTCGTGCTAGCCGTGTTAGTGAAAACGAAATTCGTTCGAATAACTCTCATTGTCGCTCTAACTAGCAAGCGCGACAGAGAGGGAGAGTTTCGTTTCGCGCTAGGCCCTCAGCACGCCTAGCACTAGACGGCCGCGACATACTTTCGATTTTTCTCGCACTATACCTCTGTTACTAAATATTCTAATAAGAGAGAGACGGATAGTGCGAAAAAAATATAAAGGTAATAATAATAATCTATACCTACTGTTGCCCTTAGGCCATTTTTTAATGTCGCTATTAATAGTGGCCCATCAAGCAGTTAGCGAGTCACCGTCTGCCAGAGATAAAATGTGAAACAGTTTTATTGGGCAGGCGTCCGATGTTTCATCCAATAGCCCAGCTGCTAGTCCATCATTTTCACCCAATAACCCCTTTTATTTAGATTCCATCAACTAGCAATAGACTCTTACACCCCAGCGGTTGCTGTTTCTGTGTGCGTCCCATGACACGGGCAGAGACAGCATCCGCTTGGTGTACTTCTTGCATTTCATTAAATTGTCTCTACATGTTGGCTCAGAGCTCCACGCACGCCTCCCAAAGGTCCGGGACATCATTGTCCCGGACCTTTGGGAGGCAGGTACCTACAAAGTACCAACTGAGCCAACACGTAGAGGTCCATTTGACAATTTAATAAAATGCAAGGAGTACACCGAGCGAATGCTGTCCCTGCCCGTGTCATGGGACGCACACAGAGACAGCACCCGCTGAGGAGTATAGGGCCTATTGATGGTTGATGGAATCTAAATGAAACGGGTTATTGGGTGAAAATAATGGACTAGTGCTGGGCTATTGGGTGAAACATCGGACGCCTGCCTAATAAAACTGTCTCACTTTTTATCACTGGCAGACGGTGACTCGCCAACTGCTAGATGGGCCCCTATTAATAGCGACATTAAAAAAATGGCCTAAGGGCAACAACGGTCAGAAAGCTGGGGGGAAGAGAGGTGGCACTGGACTTTAAACATATAGCCAACTCGCCACTTAGGTGTCCACATTAACCCTCGAGCAACAGCTCTTGCGACTCCACTCTGAACGGCCAGTAAAGGCAAGCCAGAGGCAGGGGGCCTGTCCAACCATCCATCCGGTCGGCTCAACCTGACCACAGGAAACCCCCAGGAGTACTCAGGTACGTAGGGTCGCTACTCCCTAACAGCCCGCCACAAGCTGCCTTACGTTGACTGATTGCACCAGAAATCTGGTGGGCGATGGGGCCGTCAACTATACCTACGTAAATGTTAATTAGGTACAAACGACAACACAGTTAACTGACCATCCTGTATTTATACAAGAACCTTATTACAATGCACATAAAGTGCACGGATGGTCAGTCAGCTGTCTTGTCTATAGTACCTACTACTTTACAAACCACGAAATAGATTGTCCACTGTATGCAACAAAATTATCTGTCACTAAAAACTAAACTATACGCAAATGTTTATTAGTTACCTACTATACGAATCACAAAACGGATTGTCCACTCTATGCAACAAATATAGTCCACAATTTCCACAAATATTTAAAAATTTCGGCGCAGCGCAAATTGACACAGGTCCGTCATGCAACGTGTCTCGTCCCGCACTGACCGTATGGACGAAAACGGGGAGGCGTAGGAACTTTGGCGGAATATTTCAGAAAACGAGAAATTTTTTAAGAAAATTAAGAAAGTAAGAAAATGATGCCCTTCCTCATTATTGTATGAAGAAAGTTATAAAATTTCATATTATTCTGATAAAAAATGGAGCTGTAAAATGGTTACAAGTGAAAAAATAGGGGTGACTAGATTTCTTTTTCGCTAATTTTTATTGTTAAAATGGATTTCTACGAAAACTATGACCCGTCGCATATCTTGCAGATTATGATATATTTTTTCCTACAGCAAAAATGTTAACCTTATAATGTATAAAACGGTTACAAAACAACTTATTTTCACGAAAATTTCGAATGTGCAGCCTTAACTAACGGCCGCATTTATAAACGTACTACAAGCCTGTTTAAACTAAAATGGCGTTACAATTCGTTTGTCCTTTTCTGTCACTGACATTTGTGTTTGTAAGAAAGGCACATAGCACATTTTATTTAGCAGAGGCATTTTAACCTCGTGCCTACATCCTTCCTTTGGGAAGGACATAGCAAAAATAAAAATCTAGCGAAGTATTTTTCACTGGCAGCCCTAACGTGTCCATTGTAATCCGTTATGTACGTAGCTGTCAAACTTCATAGTCAAAAATAGAAACATCAACAGCAATCTGTCATCCTTCAAAAATGGCGGGGGAAGGTGGGCGTTTGTGCCTGCGTCCGCGCAAAGGTAAGTTTAATCACAATTAATCTCGTTTTTGAATGCCAATTGACATGTTATATGTGTAAAATATTAAAAATAAGTTCGCGTATTTACTTAATAGGCAATTATTTTACGAAATTAATCAAAATCATACATTCCACCATGTCGTAATGTTTTATGTCCGTATGTACAAAAGGAGGTAATTGAGTATGCAACATTGGGACTATATTTGTACTCTGTATAGTACATAAACAAACTAGGACAAAATATTCATGGATTGCACGTCTTTTTTTAGTGTTAGCCGACATACATATAGAAGAGGTCCTAAATGACTCGGAATTCGACTTCTCTGGAGATGATTCAGACGATGATCCTATGTTTCTTCCATCAGAAATAACAAGAACTGGTAATATTGAGTCTGAAACCAGCAGCAGTTCGGACGAAGAAGAAAATGTACCTGATCCACCTGTTACACCACCCGTGTCATTTTCTGATGCATCCGAGATAGTTACTACAAGATCTTCTACGCGTGGGAAATCAAGAGGACGCGCCAGATTGTCACGCGGTTGCGCGAGAGGTGGGGGCAGAGGCACAGGCCTCGGTGCGGGCAGCAGTGTACCAGCGCAATTACCGCCTTGCATTCAGACACGAGCTTCTGTTTCCGGTGTTCAAGAAAATTGGTGAAAAGAACATTTTGAGCCTGAAATAAAACCACTGACACAGCCTGCTTATAAACAGATAGATTATTCTGAATATGAATGGTACCAATTCTACGATCAGTATATACTTAGATGCTGATATTCTGTTTCAAATTATTGATGCTACAAACAGGACGCATATTTTAAACACTGGGAAGTCACTAGGACCGACTTTAAGAGAGTTAAATGTGTATATCAGTATAACACTAGTCATATCAGCCCTTCAATATCCACAAATTGATATGTATTGGTCAGAAAGATGGAGAGTTCCCTTTATAGCACAAGCCATGACTCGCAACCGATTTTTTTTCATAAGAAAACGCCTGAAATGCCTGTACGATAATGAGGTGACTTCCGAGCAAAGGATAAATAAGATTTGGAAAGTCAAGCCGCTATTTGATCGCATATTGAGTGGCTGTTATGAGCAAGATCGTCGCCAAGAGTTATCTATCGACGAAATGATAGTTCCCTTCACCGGGCAGTGTTCTATGCGGCAGTACTGTCCTAATAAACCGAATCCTGTTGGGCTCAAAGTATTTGTATTAGCCACACCACAAGGAGTCGTCTGTCACATGGTCGTCTACCAAGGCGATAGTACTTTTCCAGATCCTGCGAATAATGGCTTTAGCTTGGGGGAAAGTGCAGTCCTACAACTGACACGAACCTTAGTGCCTTCGTTGTCGCAAGCCAGGCTGTGATATAAATGAAGATAGATGTAAATCAAACTGTTGATCTCATTGTTGATTCCTAATTTAGTATTATATTTTCTAGTATTTTCTTAATGTAAAACATGACTGATATATTTTTTTAAAATTTTTACAAGGGGAATGTATGTTTCTGTTATTTCACTGCTAAGAGATGTATCTTGTGTTTTAATTTTGGATTTTTAATAAACGTCGATTATATATGTAAAACTTGTGTTATAATATCTTAATATTACTTTTTTTTCGGTTTAAAGGCTAAGAAAGGTTTATGTCCTTTGTAAAGGACAGCTTAATTGGGCACTGATGTCCTCTGTAAAGTACATAGTGAAAAATTGGTATCTGAAGCTACATAAACTAATTACAGACATAGATATACCTCATGTCATTGTATATGCAAAGTTTCGTTACAATTCAACGCGTAGTTTTAAAATGAGAGCGTAACTACGTTTGTATGGTGAATCGAGCTTACTGCGGACTCTTAAATGGAGGTTTAAACATTACTTTACAAATCAAAATAAGTTTAAGATTAAAAAATATATATTTTGCAAAATTATGCTTATAATAAATATCTTAGTTAAAAAAATATTCTGCCAGTATTATTTAAGACATTACTTTGTCTCAATGAAGACATTGACATCTCAGCTTCACATGAGCGGAAAAACACTAAACATTTTTGAAAGGCAGTAGGTACACTATTATTCTGACTTCTTCGCGCTTAGGATAGTTTTTTCGAAATATTTTACCTAATTTAATATTTCATTTCATTTTTCGCCAGATATGTCAGCATAATTAATCATTTCGATCGGGTGCACGGTAGACCTTCACTAAACACGTAATAAATGGTGAAACATTAAATAAAATATTGATACTGATATAAGAACTTATATGCGTAAAATTCGTATTATGGCGTAATTTTAATAAAGTCAGGAAACATTATATCGCGCTCTAGAATGAACATAATGTTACTTGTCTCGCTACATCTTATAGTGTATACATTCCTCGACGCTCGGACGTTTAAAAGCGCCTTATGATTAAAATACTTCGAATCAAAGGTCACCAAACAAAAACGGACAGCATTCTTCTTATACTTTTAGATATTACTGAATAGGGATGAGAATACGAATGGAAAAGGTGGCCGCCATTTTGAATCTACTTGGCTTTGATTGCATTCCAATTTTGCGTCGATATCCATGGGTCAGGGAGGTCTGTAAAGGCGCGTCCAAACGTTCGAACTCGGCGGATGGCATGTGCGGTAGGAAGTTATAAAATAGAACGGGATAGGGATATGGCTGGACGCCGTGTAGCCTGCAACTCTCCACAAGGGCTGAAATCACACGGTGGACTCAACTGACAATGCTATGCTTCTGTCAGCAGTAAGGCTAGTAAGGCTAGGTAGTATTTTTTATTTGCGTCAGGCAACTATACCCATATTTATCTTACCGACTAACATAATATAGTGATTAGGTAATCACTATATTATGTTAGTCGTAATATAGGTATATTATAAAAGAAAGAGACACGCTAAGACAAAGTGTGTAGGAATATTTCAGCTCGCCTTTTTGGTTTCAGTAGGCTTTCTTCTTAAACGTAGTTCTCCTAGCTTCATGGTTTTATTTACAACATTGTTTTAATCTTGACAATTATTTTATTGGATAGATAAAAATTGTAAATCTTATTTAAGGTACGTATACTAAGTAAAAAATACCTTCTTAAATATAAAACATAACATAATTTATTTTTATACAACAACTAGCTTCCGCCCGCGACTTCGTCTGCGTGGACTCGGGATAAAAACTATCCTATATTTTAATCCAGGCTATAAACTATCTTCGTGCAAAATTTCATTCAAATCGGTCCAGCCGTTTAAGCGTGATTGAGTAACAAACATCCAAACATCTAAACTTTCGCATTTATAATATTACTAGGAAGTAGGATTACTAGGTAGGTACAACAATATTTGATTTATAATGATTAATGATTTATTATTTCTACTAAACGGGACTTAATCGCGTATAATTAACACACACATCTTCGTGGAATCCAGTCATTAGTAAATACAAGCGTCAAAAAACATCATCCATTATATCGCCGGACGCTGTTAGTGTTGTTGTCTAGTGTACAAGTCGTTAATAAAGAACAAGTGCGGGTAGTTCTAAAAACTAGCAAGACGATGCTATTAAGCCAGTTCGCCCCCGACCAAGGATGTTGTGCACAGAAATATATCAAGATAGAAGGCAAGAGTGTATGTATCTCGCGTGGCGAAATGATGACACGGTGTCACAATTGCTCGCCGCGAACTTTAGTCTGCTCCCGACCGAGGTCTGCGTGCGACGTCAGATTTTAAAAACAAAATGGTTTGTTGCGCAATAATTCATTGCTCAAACACTTCCAATAAAGTTGGAGCAGTTAATCGCGGTATTTCCTTTCATTGGTAAGTACAATTAATCCTTGGGGTAGAATCCGACGGTTCGTTTGAATGAATGTTCACTCGAGTATGAATGCTTCATTTTTCTATCATGTTTTGTTTCACTTTTCGTTCAGACTGTTCACTTTGAGTGAAAGATTCAAAATGAAACAAGAAAATGAAAGAAAAGTGAACCGTCTTACTCTACGATTAAGTAACTGTTGTTAATTAAAAAAAAAATATTTATTTTATTATTTTCATCAAAACAGTAGCGGGCTTTTGTGTGCCAACGCTAGTTTTCCATTGCGGCTTTAATCTGAGACGCCAGACTTGGCGTGCGTTCAAAACCAGCGATGTAAAAATAAGCTATTCAAAATGTCGAGTCCCGTTCAAGGTCGATTTCTCATTTTTTCTGTCAAAAGTAAGAATAGTGCTGTACACTGCGATTTTCTAGCACGATTATTAAAATCGATTTTGAAAACAGACGAAATGATAATTACGTTCTTACATTATTATGCAGCTATATATAATAATGTACGTAGTGCAAAGCAAATATTATTAACAAACAGGTTATGGTTACTTCTACATATATTGCAATTTTATTTCAGTTTTCCGAACGATCCGCATGTTAAAAATAAATGGTTGCCTACATTTTTTGGTTTCTTAATTCTGGCTATTGCCTACGGTATCTAGTCGCATATATAAAGTGTGGCGTGTGTGAGCAGGACGTAAGCAATCCCTTCAGAAATTTATTCAGGATGCTTAGGGAGTGAACATACTAAAGCCTCAACAAGTTCTTTCCTTCTATACTGTAAAAAAAACCAAGAACTTTTTAATACTATTTTTCATTTCTTCTGTTGAATCTAATTATCATTTCCTCTGTCGGGCCTCATCGATATTTCGAATTGATACAAAATTAAACCTACAAGTTATTGCACCTGCCACGTGCTAATCGATGTTGACGAATCGATGTCGCGCGGCTTATGTTTCCCGACACTAGTGACGTCAAAGTATCCACGCAAAATGTTACACGCTCGGTTCCCATACTAATCAACAACCTCTTTCCTTCTATCTTGATACAGTTCTGTGATGTTGTGCCACATCCGAAACGTCGGGAAGCCTCAAAGAGGTGGATAAATAAGTTAATTATATGCAATTAAGACCCGTTGAGTAGAAACAATGTGTGAGAATCGTGAAATTAGAAATCAATATTATTATAATGATTTGATATTACATTGGCTGTAGGTATAGAGCATATTTTTTCACCTGCGCGCGCACTTCAACTGAAACCTAAAAATAAAATACTCAGTTCGCGCCCCTTTCCGCAAATAAGTATTTGAATCCAAATTAACCACTGACATTTGTCATCGCGTGTTTTAATCATAAATGTGAAAATACGTTAAACACGTATATAACATAACGGATTTTATGCCGGAGACAATGAAACTGAGACACTCAGCGAAAATGTGTTGCCACAAACATCTACTAAGATTTTAACTAATAGGTATGTTAAATAAGAACAACCTATGTCCAAGAGAAGAAAATACTTCCTATCCTTTCCGTGCTCCGTGAACCCCAGTAATGAATCTATCGGGCCAATTTTGAATAACGTTACAGCAAATACAAAGCTCAGATATTGAGCGGGAAACACCACTAATTATAACTAGAGCACCATTTGCCACGTGTGTGTAATCAATTAAATATCGTTTATTAATAATTAATTCATAAAGTTTCGGTTCTCGCTACGTGTGAGAATCCTAATTATGATTACCTATCCGTCTATGTAAATATTAATGGGTTACTCTAATTGGTTTACTTACGTCATGAGTTTCTTAATACGGATAATCCGTTCTTAACCTACAAACCATTTGTATACCTGAGGGGCAATCACGTAACGTTTCGAACGCGCGTTAGGAGTGTCATTTTTCCAAATAAAAATTGTCATTTAGATTTACCTAACGTACGTACAATGCGTTATGTGATCGGTCTGCTGGAACGAAGACTGTCAGAAGATTTTATGAATGCTAGAGAAAAGAATTAAGAGAAATCCTCTATCATATTTTCTTCTTATTTGCACATAGGAAACGACAGTTGAGTTGTCTTAACGGTCGTTCGAATAGTTATGCAATTACTATTGAAATTATAATTATTTATTTGCCCAGAATATTGGGATATTCAAATATAGTATGGTCATGTGTATTTAGCTTGCGCATGCAAGCGTGCAAAATACATAATATATATGTCGCAGGGAAATGGCCAAAACAGAGATTTGAACAAAACTCTAAGGGATATGATCAAATCACGCCGGATGTTAAAATGGCGAATCCATTTTATCATTTGCCTAGAAAAAATCTGTCATTTGATCAAATCTCTGAATCTGTTTAGTGAAATGACGAAATCGGCCAAAAAAGGCAACTCGTTTTTTCATTTCACTAGATTTGTTTAGTGATTTGATAAAGCCCCTGAAACGCGTTAGTGAGTTGCCGAAACTAAGTCGCAGAGTCAACTCGTTTTATCATTTCACTAGACACGTTTAGTGAAATGATGAAAATCTCAACTCTAGTACAGATTAAGTCGCTCGTGCGGTCGTGTTACCTCCCTCCTGCACCTTACCGCTCCCCGGTTTCGCCCTTGCGTGTTAGGCACCGGCCGGCCTAGACGCAATTTATGAAAGTTTGTTATGTTACATAAGTTTCTTAAAATATCACGTCGTTACCCCTAGAATGTCAAAGAACGTTTTGTATGCAAAGCGAACCACCTTAAAATATGTATATTCCGGTTTACAACTACCTATTCTTGTACTCGATTAAAAAATCTGATATAACAAACAATTTTATTACCTACTTTTGACATTTTATTTTACCATTTCACTGAATCATGTCAGAGATTTCAACAAATTTCTAAGAGATATGAACAAATCCAGCAGGATGTGAAAATGGCCATTCCATTTTATCATTTGCCTACAAAAAAACAGTTATTAGATCAAATCCCTAAATCTATTTAGTGAAATGACGAAATCAGCCAAAAAAGGCATACTCGTTTTTTTTCATTTCAGCAAAATTGTTCAGTGATTTGATAAAATCCCTGAAACATGTGAGAAACTTGATCAAACTTAATTGTAGAGTAACACTGAAACAGTTCAGAGATTTGATCAAATCACCTACACCATGTTACAGTAGATTACTACTTACTAAACGTGTCTAGTGAAATGATAAAACGAGTTGACTCTGCGAGTTTGTTTCGTCAACTCACTAACGTGCTTCAGGGGTTTTATGAAATCACTAAACGAATCTAGTGAAATGCAAAACCGAGTTGCCTTTTTTGGCCGATCTCGTCATTTCACTAAACAGATTCAGAGATTTGATCAAATGACTGACTTTTTCTAGGCAAATGATAAAATGGAATCGCCATTTTAACATCCTGCGTGATTTGATCATATCCCTTAGAGTTTTGTTCAAATCTCTGTTTTGGCCATTTCCCTGCGACATATACAAGTCAATTAAGTAATCTAAAAAAATAAACTGAAATTAAAATAACTACGTATAGTTAAATTGAAATGATATATTTTTACATGATATTCGTCAGAGGCAGAATAAAATTATATAATACTACTAATTCTAAAAGTTATTGATGTTCGAGATACGCTTTTACGCAATAAAACCACCGCTCCAAAAGCCAGTTTGTTAGGCTGCGTTTGAAGGCTTGAAGGCCCTTTAACATCTTTATTTCCTCTGGGAGGTGGTTGTAAATAACAATGCACATATTGAACACGTTTCTCTTGTAGATCATTTTGTGACTTCGAGGGTGATACAAAAGGCTCATTATTTTTACCCGTGCCGTGTTTGCCTTTCGAGAACTTCGCCACGTGTTTTAAAATACTAGTGATGTGATCTAAAAAAATTAAATATTTATCTTACGTACCTACAGACATGGCAAAGGGAGAATTTTATGATTTTTGAAAACTGGTACGCCACTTTCGTCCCACCATGAATTATACTAATAACTCTGACACACTTTTTTTGTATATTGAACTCTGTCTACCTCCACTGCGTTTCCCCACAATACCAACCCATAACCAAGGACAGATGATACATAACCATGGTAAGCCGTTAATGCTGCTTCCGTTGACAGACTCAGTTTTTAGAGCGCTAATACAAAACGGCCTAATTGGTTGGAGATTTACTCCTCTGGTAATTCTGTTTTAAATTCACTGACTGACGACGCGACAGGAAGGGATCAGGCCAGGCTTTTCGCTGTCTAGACCAGAGTCTGGCCACTGGCTTCATACCTATATGTCAACTAGTAACCACAAAGAATGCCAGTGACCGGTCCTGCGCCACCCGCATACAGCGGGTGTTCTCAAACATGCAAAGAAAAAGTGGCTGTGACATACGGACGGACAGATAGACAGACAGACATGACGAATCCATAAGGATGCCGTTTTTTGCCATTTGGGTACGGAACCCTAAAAAAAAGGGAAATGAACAAAACACACGATTTACACTACACATCAAAAATATAATGGGACAGATGTGCTGTTGTTAAAACTGTGTTTGTATGGTTTTTCTCTGACGAGGTAACAAAATAAGATTGTGCACAGCAGGACTGCCGTGGTTTCTTGAAAATGCAGTCATCTACAAGTAAATTGTATGAAGACGACTGCCTTTTATAAAAATACTGCAGAGAGGCGGTTTAAAGCGTGCTGAACACTAAGCAAATACGGTAAGATTTTATCTGCGTATATTGGGGAAGGGCCCTCTCGCTCTATAGACTCGCTCGTCTCCACTCTCACGCATACGCATACGCAGATAAAATAGCGTAGTGTGCAGCTCGCTTAACCCGGAACAAAAAAATATGAAAGAGTTAAGGCTCCACATTCGAAATTTTCGTGAAAATTAGTTGTTTTGTAACCGTTTTATACATTATAACGTAACATTTTTGCTGTCGGAAAAAATATATCATAATCTGCAAGATATGCGACGGGTCATAGTTTTCGTAGAAATCCATTTTAACAATAAAAATTAGAGAAAAAGAAATCTAAAGTCACCCCTATTTTTTCACTTGTAACCATTTTACTGCTCCATTTTTTATCAGAATAATATGAAATTTTATAACTTTCTTCATACAATAATGAACAAGAGCTACATTTTCTTACTTTCTTAATTTTCTTAAAAATTTATCTCATTTTCTGAAATATTCCGCCAAAGTTCCTACGCCTCCCCGTTTTCGTCCATACGGTCAGTGCGGGACGAGACACGTTGCATGACGGACCTGTGTCAATTTGCGCTGCGCCGAAATTTTTAAATATTTGTCGAAATTGTGGACTATATTTGTTGCATAGAGTGGACAATCCGTTTTGTGATTCGTATAGTAGGTAACTAATAAATATTTGCGTATAGTTTAGTTTTTAGTGACAGATAATTTTGTTGCATAGAGTAGACAATCTATTTCGTGGTTTGTAAAGTAGTAGGTACTATGGACAAGACAGCTGACTGACCATCCGTGCACTTTATGTGCATTGTAATAAGGTTCTTGTATAAATACAGGATGGTCAGTTAACTGTGTTGGCATTTATACCTAATTAACATTTACGTAGGTATAGTTTAGATTTTGTTTTTAGTTCAAGATGGGAAATAATAATAATAACAATAATACATACACGCCTTTATCCCTAAAAGGGGTAGGCAGAGCACATGAAACCTGTGTCCAGTGCCACTGTTAGCATAAATGTGGGTATTAAAGATCGACAAAATGTGATATAGCAGTGACAGGTTGCTAGCCCATCGCCCACAACACACTTCAACCCCGTTCCCTTAGTCGACTCTTACAACCCCCACGAGAAGAAAGGGGGGTGGTGCTATTCTAACCCGCCACGACACGCGTAATAATAATATAATATTATTAATATAATAATAATAATAAATTCTTTATTTCAGGCAAGTTTGCCCATAGATTGTTAGTAACATACAAACTTACGATACTAGAGTTAGTAGGTCTTAGCTTAGGTCTCACAAATTTTTCAATCATTATTTTGGGTCTTTGGGGTTAAATAAGCGCAGGAGGAAAATACGTAATATCAAGAAATTTTACAAGAGAAGAGGAAAAAGAATACACAAGTAAATACCTATTCTATCAAAGTATCAAATATCTAAACAGTATCAAAATTGGGAAATCGCTAAAACCAGACATTTTATTAGTAAATATATTTACAATATCTATTGTCTACTAACAATATTGTTTTATCTGCTCGTATTAATGACTGTCAAGTGTTAATAGAATAAGTTCTAATAAAATAGTGGGCTTGGCAAATATTGTAAGTACTACCTACCTATGGGTTGCATGCCAACTCCAAGTTCGATACAGAGTTATTATTTGATATGAAACAAAGTATGGTTAGCGTACAACTAATCTATAAGTATATATTTACCCGAGGCCGATTTCTGTACAGTCAGTATAATATAGTTAGTAGCAGCCAAGCTAGCCAAATATATCGGAACGTACATTCATCGAAATAGTCTTTGTTACTATAAGTAGGAATAAGGAATGTGCTACGATATATTTGGCTACTTTGGATGCTACTAACTATCTGATGCTGACTGTACACGCCATCATAATGAAATCAAGGAAGTAGAACGTAATAAATATACCGAAAATTAGTTTAAAACTTAACAACCTTACACTTACACAAAAGATAACGGACAGACAGACACACTTTCGCATTTATAATATTAGTATGGAGTATGGATATGGAAGTATGGATAGTATGGATTATATGTCTTTCCCGCTCACGGGACAATGATGTC
The DNA here is from genome assembly GCA_947049275.1 of Epinotia bilunana. Taxonomy (NCBI): domain Eukaryota; kingdom Metazoa; phylum Arthropoda; class Insecta; order Lepidoptera; family Tortricidae; genus Epinotia; species Epinotia bilunana. The sequence goes on from OX346252.1 coordinate 12,692,806, forward strand.
CGTGCGTGGAGCTCTGAGCCAACACGTAGAGGCCCTTTTGACAATTTAATGAAATGCAAGGAGTACACCAAGCGGATGCTGTCTCTGCCCGTGTCATGGGACGCACACAGACACAGCACCCGCTGGGGTGTAAGAGTCTATTGCTAGTTGATGGAATCTAAATAAAACGGGTTATTGGGTGAAACATCGGACGCCTGCCCATTAAAACTGTTTCACATTTTATCTCTGGCAGACGGTAACTCGCTAACTGCTAGATGGGCCCCTATTAATAGCGACATTAAAAAATGGCCTAAGGGCAACAGTAGGTATGGATTATTATTATTACCTTTATTTTTTTTTCGCACTATCCGTCTCTCTCTTATTAGAATATTTAGTAACAGAGGTATAGTGCGAGAAAAATCGTAAGTATATTGCGGCGTGCTGAGGGCCTACCGCGAAACGAAACCGAACTTCGTTCGTGTATCTCCCTCTCTGTCGCGCTTGCTAGTTCGAGCGACAGAGTTATTCGAACGAATTTCGTTTTCACTAGCACGGCTAGCACGAGACGGCCGCGACATACTCTCGATTTTTCTCACACTATACCTCTCTTTCCTAATGTTCTAATAAGAGAGAGACCGATAGTGCGAGAAAAATCGAGTGTATGTCGCGGCCGTCTCGTGCTAGCCGTGCTGACGGAACTACACTAATCGTAAGTAAATAGTATTATAATAATAGAGACATAATTTTTGAACTTAATCAATTATGTAATTTATGTATGACAAATATCACGTTTCAATTAAGCATGACGAATGTCACCCACCCACGTCCACCCTTGCATTGGTAACGATGCGCGATGACGCGTCTGTAACTTAATCTATGTAACGCTTAATAAACGACGGCGACTTGTGCTACTTGCGCGGGGAGAGGGTCGCGGCTCCGCCCATACGCTCAAGGACTTTAGCGGGTATACCAGCCTTAAGAATATATAACTATGGGCTTGCCGGTGGGAATCGACTTGTATGGCCGCAGCCCCACGGATGCACAGCGTTTCAAATCTAATAACGAGTCATCATTATAATAAATAAGATAAATCTCTATACTAGACAAAAAGTGTTTCGAATTCATAATAATCTAATATCATTTCACGCGAATGAAGTTGTGGTCATAAGCTATTACTGTACCTATTATAATCGTCCACTCAAGCAAGAAAATCAAAATAATTGAATGATTAGTTTTTTATTTCACTAGTTAGTCAGTTGTCGCTTCAAGTAGGTACATTAAGGATGAAATAAACCTTTGCTCCTACGCAGACCGGTTCTGCACGGTAAATTACCTGCTTCAAAATCAGTTGGATAAATCTGCCGTGAAAATGTCAGAAACACTCACATTTATCACGATGGATTGATTGATAAATGAATGAAGGCAAACGCGATTACATCATAGTAGCTAATTACTAATTGTAGCTAATTCGTAGTAGTTAGCGTTGTATAATTTTGGGTTATATATGCAAGAAGTTGTCTAAAAAGATGTAGATTCCAGCAATAAAATTTAAAGATGACGTCACGGGCTGGTGTAGGTATTTTAACAGATACACGTGAGAAGATTCTTGGAACGCCATCTGTTTCTGTTTGTGGTTCAATATGCAATTTTAAACCGGCGCACCTCCTCCGACGTTTCCCAGTTGTTCCGACCTCATTTTAAATCCGTCTAGTTTTAAACAGCCTACTTAAATAAAATATAATAGAATAGAATAGAAGTAAGTAGTGGTCCCATAGTAAGCTCAATAATAAGGCTTCTGTTAAGGTAATAGACGAAGATATATTTATTAGATATAAATACTTAAGTACATAGAAAACATCTATGACTAAATATTTATCCTCATCACTTATTCGAACCCAGGACCGTCAGCTTCGGACCCCATAGTAATCGGCCGAGTTAACACTTTCAGAGCCAGGAACCCGCTAGGCTAGCTCTATGAGCTCTGCGTGTAGGCGATTTCCTCTACAGACGGGTTTACCCTACCCATGCTATAGCGTACAAACTGTAATTTTCACCTAAAAAAAATATATATATTCTAACCCGAATCCTCGATATAATATTTTTACTCACATAATGATGGCCTCTATTAAATATACTCATTTAGGTACATTATATTTAAGACCCCGGGCACCGTTGGGATGCAACCGGGATATGTGAATATATTGTTATTTGATTTACCGATTCGATTTTTACAGAGGTTTGGCTAATCCGTACTGAGTAGGTACTTCATAAAAAAAGGCTTACGAATATAGCCTACTCAGCATCAATATTTTAATAATAGTCATAATCAGTGATCGGAATTAGGTGAGCCAAAATACCTATTCTTCGCAAGAGGACATAATATAAAGTGGTTGCAACCGGGTAGGAAAACAGAATTTTCTCTTAAATACCGGGTATTCGTTATTTTTCCGGGTACCAGTCGTAATGTTCAACATATATGTTTTTACTTATAGAACGGGATGTTTAATGTTAATCTAAAAGTTATAACCATTTCATACTTTTTCCTTCCCTTTTTACTACAAACTAACATAAACAATCCCGTACTATAAGTAAAAATATGTATGTTTAACATTACGACTACTTATAGTACCCGGACAAATATCGATTACCCGGTATTAAAAAAAAAATAAAAAATTCTACCCGGTTGTATCCACTCTACATTTATGTCCTGTTGCGAATAATAGGTATTTTGGCTCACCTAATTCCGATCACTGGTCATAATTTGTTAACACCCCTCACACGTCAGCCTCAGCCATAGCCAATATTCCATTACGTCAGAGATACATGCTATCCTGGATAATCAGTAACTAGCTATTTATCTACTACTTATTTGTATTGTGAATACGGTTATTGGTATACGGAAATAGGTATATATGTATTGTCAGAAATGTCAGAATAGCAAAATGAATGATGGATTGCATATATATTGGTAGAGAATGGCTATATGTTCGTCAGTCGCAGCCCAGACCCCGTATCATGGTCGGCCTTATCACGCGATAAGTGACAAGATAGAGCGTCCGTCACTGGCTGACACCGTTCGATAGGACGAGACGGACGCTCTATCTTGTCACTTATCGCGTGATAAGGCCGACCATGATACGGGGCCTGGTGACAGCTACATGTTAATTCGCAGACCCACATTGTAACTGACTTTGTAAACCGCAGCTCTGGCGCCCTACTTTTGTGTTTGGCTAGGACGGGTTAGGATCGCTCTCTCACGCGCCTATTGAGCTACTAACCAATCTTGGTTCAACCGTTCGCTCGTTCAGAGACATACCCAAAACATTTGTCAATATACTTACATTATGTTGAGAAGCGACTGTGAAGAGTAGAAAAGTCTGAGACACTTTAAGAATAAAGGATTCCCTAGAGACAATTGAGTCTGTCAAGTGGTTTCAGCAACCTATATCTTTTTAAGGGTACTCAAAGTTGACAAGTATCAACTCATTACTTATGCACGATATTAACCTTATACTTTAGTACTCACGGCGGTCATTCGAATCGCTATATCGCTGTAATAGCTGATTCGGGTTCAGTATGTTTTAATTTTCACGATTCGGCTGTAAACATGCAGATAGATGCTTAATTTGGAGATAAAACTACATCTTTCTATATTTCTTGTAATATTTTAGTCACAAATCCACCAAACAGAGCAAGTACTTAATGACAAATGACGACAAACGACCAATCAACGACTGAGGGAAGTACTCACAGCAAGTAACTAATTGTTTATTAGTTCTGCATAATCCTTTAACTAAGGCAAGACGTTGTTTCGATTCCATTTATTGCTTTCAATCAATGTCAAAACTTTTTGCTCCCAATTAAAAGTATTCGTGTAGTTTGTGAATATTTTTTTTTGTATAACTTCTTATTATAGCAGCTATAGTCCAAATATTTTCCTAATACAGTTCATAAGTTCGTCCGTCACCGCGTGGTGCATAGGCATACAAACATCGTAGCCTACAACAAGGTTCCGTTGGCGCCCTTTGGGTGAGGTACCCTAAAGATGTTATCTTCGTAACTATATATCGTGAAATTCAGTCAAGATCTCCTTTCCGATAAAGTCGCGACGATGTTAGTATCACATGTGCGGTGCGGGAGGGGCGCGAGGGGCGGGAGGAGGCGGCGGAGGTATCGGTGGCATTTTCGCGCTCCACTGGAGTCAGTGAAAAGCGGCCATTGCAATCTCTGGCCACGCTTGAACACTTCCCCGCGTGCTTATGTGTTTTATGTCTCCTTGTATGTATTTCATGGCAAAACACAAAACAATACACGAGCGGTTTTTAATTAAACATAAAAAAAATATTATTTGGTGCCAATTTGATCGCCCTCACTAGAAAGGACGGAGGGGCGAGACCCATTGCTGTGAGACGTTTGGCATCCAAGATTGCGGTGAGACACATCAAATCAAAATTACAGTCTGTTTTCGAACCTGTACAATTAGGTTTTGGTACGAAGAGTGGGTTTGGGGCAGCCGTCCGTGCCGTAAGGACCTACCTTTCGTATGATGATTGCGAAATTGTAGTGAAAATTGACGTCAAAAATGCTTTCAATTCAGTAAACAGGGATGCCATGCTGACAGAAGTTAAAAACAAAATTCCGGAACTATATCAATACCTTCTCTTCTGTTATCAACCATAGAATCCATTCGCTAGCTCGTAGTTCAACCCTAGAATCCTGAGCGTTGCGAGTGTTGCAACACGCGAGACGTAAAACAACTGCATCCGTGTCTAGCAAATAACTATTAAAATATTTCTAAAATTAACGAACATACCTTCTATTTTTTATGTTGGTAAGAATATGATATGATATGATTTATTTATCTCATAGTATACAATTTCACTTAAAACTATTACACTTAATCAATTTTAGGAATTTATATACGATCGTCATTTATGTTCAAATTACATTAAATTTTAAAACTATGTCAAATAATTAAATTAATATTATAATGACAAATATTTTAAACGTAATTACAAAATGATTTAAAAATAAGATCAGCGGTCGTCATTGATCTAATGTCAATAAAGATACAATTTAATATATACATGTAATAAATCTAATTAGTGATGTCATAATAGGTACTCATCTATTGAATATAAAGGTTTTTCCAATAAAAAAGTATCATAGTCGTCTCTTAAATATCTCGTTACAAGTATGTTTAGAGTTTATAACTATAGCCTTGCCTAAAAATAAATTTTAGGCAAGGCGGTGGGAATCGATTTGCATGGGTGCTCCGCCACTGATAGTTACATACCTACTTGGTACATCTAAAATTGAATCAACGGTATCTTAGCACACTACGTTTCCAATCGCTAAGTAAATACCAAAAGAATTTATCAAGTCTTACAATGGTTTATTGATCACTTTGAAAGCTTTCTATCAACACATCCAATGTTAAACTAATTAGATAAAAATTAACTAATTAGGTAAAATTAACTGATAGGAAACAAGCGAGCTTTGTTAATTAGCAAGACTTCTTTGATGTTCGTTAGAAAGTTCCGTCTGATGCAAACAAAATCCTTAAATTGGCAGAAATGATTCTCTCCTCTTTTTATTATTGCTGAGTTACAGAGTATTTGTTTGATCTCCATTTACACGCAAAGACGCTATGTATACCTATTCATTACCGCTAGTAGAATATGAGAGCTAGAATAACAAAATACTTGTATGTCAACATGAAAGCAGTAAAGTTATGACTATTATTATGTGTTTAGGTACTTACACCAACAAGAGCTTATTAGGTACATATCTATACCTACCTCTTTTTATTTATTTAAAACCAACTTAAATCTATCATTACAGGTGGTACCTAATGCGATAGATAAGCAACATTGAACATAAACAAAATAAGTAATAACTAATAACCATACCTTGACAATATAGTTTAAAAATACACACAACCTAGACTAACACAATATGAACATTGCGGCGGCCTTAGTGAGATCATTCAGGGAGCACGTGAATACGTCCAGGTCGAGCGTAACCTTAGCCCTCGTTAGCGGGGCTTCTTTGAGCAGCTTTGTGCTCGTGCCGGGCACGGCCAGCAGCGGCGGCCGGCGGCGGCGCCCCGCGTGCCGACCCGGCACGGCACGTGCAGTGCCACAGCGTGCAAGACCCCGGACCATTTTATGGTGATGACATAGTATAAATTATATCATTTAGTTTTAATAAAGTTTTTACCGGCTTTAATTCAGTACTCCGCCGATCCACATGAATATTTCCACTTTCAGATCCGGTGATTATTACAGAAAAAAACAAATAACTGTATGTGGACCGATAATATTTGAGGAGTTCCGCTGATTTCTCAACGACCTTGGGTGGGCACTTCGATAGTTGCTATTGCAACGGATTTTTTTACGTATTTAAGGTTTTTTATGGTTTTAAGTACATCATTGATGAGCTCCATAAGTCATCTGGGGTCTTCATCGTTAAGTTAGAACCAAGAAATGTAGGTTAGGTTAGGTTAGAACTGCGATGCTCCCAGAACTGAAAAGAAGGTAATGTTTCCTTTAACCTGATGATTATTTTGTTCATTTAAAAAGTTATTTTCTAACACCGTTAAATGGGGACGGCGGATGGAGATGGAAAGTGCTACGTCTTATAGCATTAGATAAGTTTGCTTTCAATACTATCTAGGTAGCCCGGACTAACGTGAGTTCTACTGGACGGATTTAGGCATACATTTCCAGTAATGTAGCTTTCTTTACTACATGATTCTTAAGATATTTATATATGTATCTAAAAACGGAGTTTTCAATTTAAGTTTGCAATTTAGACGAATTATCATTTACGCTTAATCCCTGAACGGATTAAATGAGATGTCCCGTACATATTATTTGAGTTCCTTGGAAGAATATAGGATAGTTTTTTATCGCGGAAATTTATCATCCCTTAAGATGGTAGAACTTTGGGTCGGCGATAATTAAGGTTCCGCCTATACAATAATTTAATAGCAATATTTTTTCTAAGACGGACAAGTTCCATGCGGACGAAATCGCGGGCAACAGCTAGTCATTGTATATGTCTTCAGTGACACTCGCAAGCACAAACATCGAGGCATTGTACCGAGGATGCTGGCGGCATTTCCTCGCTGAATTGCAATGCTGTTGCGTTGCGCCAGAAAGCCGCCAGCTCTTCGGTCACCAGGTACGTCAACCAGACGTTTCGCGATTTCCGCAAAAAACTTTTGCGCATTGGGACCCCACGGACCCATGGTCTCGACGCCAAATGGTACAAAACTACAAAGTTGTACTCTCTGCTGAGGCCTCTATATTGAATGCGTTTCAGATTTTCGGCATTTTCCGCCGCTACACCCACTTTATAAGTAGTCCGTTGGAGGTGGGACGGTGCCAGTGATGTGTCTACACAGGTAGCGTCCCACACAAGCATCCGTCCCAAACTCCACGGAACCAGGGACACTCCATCAAGTCTTTTGCCACCATCTCTGACAACGCCAGGCGGCTCAAGAAGAGCAGGCACATTGATGGTGGCAAGAGACCGGCGGATTATGTAATTAAGAGTCGCATGTCTTGAAAAGCGGCCTGCACCTTTTTGACAACATAGTCCGTGGTGACCCAGTCGGTCCACGTCCGTGCCACAAGGGCATATATGTGTGTTTATAATTAGTTTTAACCTAGTTTCTAATTTAGTGTTTAGTTTTCTACTTTAAGTTTTATTTTATAGACTCTGTTTGTTGAATAAATTATTTAGCTAGAAGATGTTTTGCGGGATAATTGTTTAACTTTTCAAACAAGCGTTAGGACATGTTAACTGTTTGGAAAGTTAGCCAATTGCCTGAGATTATTATTACCATCAGATTACTTAATTAAATCACCAGTGTCGTAACTGTGTTAGTGACGGGGGCAATAAAGTGTATGGTGGGTGGCGACTCGTAGTTACGAGACGAAGTGTTCTGAAGGCGCGACGGCGTGGCCCAGTTACCGAATCTAAACGGAACACAATTCAAAAATAATGAATTAATTGATTCAAGCCTACTTTGGTTTGGGGAACTGAATTCTGTAGATAAAATGCAATCAAAAACATAAATGTGAAATGAGCCAAGTTCAATATCATGATATATGCCTTGGTTGTTGACTTCAACGACAAAAGAAGTGAGATCTAAATGGGTGTCAAGTTCAATGGTCAGTCCTGAAATTTACTCGTATTTATAACAACATAAAATATTTTATAACAACTTAAAATATAATTTCTTATGTATTATAGCTTGGCACTATAAGTAACTTACGTGCTGTTCCTAATAGAATCAATTCATTGAAAAATTATAATAAAATGATGAAAGTGTACTATTTCTGATATATTCCTTTGTATTTTACCCAACCCTACCTACCTACTACCTATCTGGATGCCAAATTTGAACTTCCTAGGTCATCTGGAACTGGGTTGGAGTCTTTATCTATCTAGGTCAGTCAGTGGTAAACATGACGATTTTTGGACGTTAATATCTAAATTACCGTTAGAGGTGTGTTTATGAAATTTGAAGCACATATGTATCTCGCAAGTCTCAATATATGAGCCAAATTTGACATGTTTACGTGAAAAGTTTTTTGAGTTATCAGGGGGTCAAAAGTGGTTCCAAATGGTTCGTGTAATATTACACACGGTGCTGCTCGCCAGTTCTGTTAGCTTGAACTTGGCTTGACACGCTACCGCGTGTCTAGATAGTAATAGTCATAGTGATTTATTTGTAAACATATGTAGTTACATTACATAGTGTAACTATGTTTCACCGGTAGGCGGTACAACAATCAATGGAGAATTAATTAAGCTACACATACAAGAGAAATGTTACAAATCAATCATACGCAGGACAATCATTGCCAAACATGTTCAATAGAAAACTGCCCAAATCATAACAATTAATATTATTAGATCATGCTATCCGTAAAATAATCGTTAATAGAATACTCACTTACTCATTAATATTTAAAAAAGCATAATTGAGGATTTGTAATGGTGACATTCTTATATCGAAGGGTATTTCATTAAATGCAAACTCAATAAACGATTGATTGATTGATACATTTTGTTATTGGACAGACATGAAACACTCGTTCGCATCACTCTGCAGCATGCGAAGACACAGAACAAATATTATGGGTGCGATAGCTGCTTTTCTTGAATACATCTGCCACTTTCTTTAATAAAGTGGGATTTACGCGAACACGGCCACTTCGAAAATAAAAAGGCACGGTACTGTCAAAATGTATGGTGTGTGTGTGTAAATGTGTGTTTTGAAATATAGCACAGCTATCTCACCGTTTTTGCCGCACATGGGCCCCTCGCCCCATGGGCCCCTCGCCCCATGGGCCCCTCGCCCCATGGCCCTGATGCATTTTTTGTGCCTTAAAGACGGCTTCCTTATTTGAAAAATTTCCGTTAGTCATTTTCGACGACCACTTTAGCCTGGTTGGGAGTGACCCTGGCTACGAAGCTGGAGGTCTCCGGTTTGAATTCGAATCCCAGTAATGGCATTTATTTGTATGATGAGCACGAATATTTGTTCTTGAGTCATGGATGTTTTCTATGTATTTATTTATTTATATCTATATGTATATCGTCGTCTAGTATAGCTTTGCTTAGTTGCTAAGTTGATTTGTGTAAGATTGTCGAAAAAAAACATATTTAAGTGCTGACCCAACATGCCCATGGTAGGGCATGGGCATGGTAGGTACATAAGTAACGCAAGAGTTTTATAATACGTATGTATAGATTAGCTTTCGTTACGATATTCACATCCGTTTTTATTAATTTACCTATCCAAAACTCTGAAAACTAGCTCGTAAAAATGTATCAATCACGCCGAACGAGTTTCTGGCACGAGTGCACATCGCTGACTTATAACGCCCCCCGGACCCGGACTAACTCCGAAAGGGTAGCATATCAAAGCACAACAAAATACGTGAAATCGTATCAGTTTTATATACCTATTAACCAAAACGGGAAAAGGGAGGAATTACAACTAAAGATAATCTCTGGTATCTAGTACACCGTAGTCTAATACCTTCAAATTCCAGCAACACATTTATGTAACGATGCAAATGTGATGCTACTTGAAAAAACTTCCGTATATACCATAAACAATTACATATCATTTTATGGGCCAGTCTACTTGTAATTCGTAGGGTTCTCTCGCAACAAGGTACATTTGTCGTCTAGTTAGCCATCATTTTTAGGCTGTATATAATATCCGTATTCAATATTTGACGATCATCTCAAAAGCACCCCGACCCTGTCAAGAGAGCGGGTGAACCGAACAGTAATTCCCGTTTCCACTTAATGCTTCAATGAATTGGGGAGCATTTCACGATAGGAATTCGCAGGGAAAACGTTCAATGGAAATTCGACCGTTACATACATATATTTCTGTACGTCTTTTTTCGCTACGGCCAATCAAATTCTTGTAAATCTTCGCGCTCCGATTCGCATGAAAATATTTATACGAGATTATATCTTTTGAAATTGATTCTGTAACTTTGCTTTACAGTAACATTGCGTTAAAACCGGAAGAGAAGGGACAAAACCGAAATTTAAACCTCGGTAAAAGTTAATTTTTAGATGTGGCACATTGATTTTTATACATACAAAATATTCCGGTCGTTTCTAGGACGATAATCACATAATAGGATTATGTATTGAGTACGCTCTCTCTCTATGACTTAGTTTTTTTCGTATTAGTCCATTAACGGATTTTCTATACTTAATCTAAAGAATAAACACAGTGGTCCTTTAAATTTACGGTGATTATTCACAATGAGATAGAAAATACGAGCGGTTTTGTCCCTAGTCGTCACATCGTGGAAAGACATTATCCGATATTGAAAAGATATTAGTATAACTATGTTTATTTTTTGTTATAGTTGGGTATAACGATAAGCTAGTTATCTAATAAGTTCATTTGATGCACTTAGACGTAGTTTTTCAGTCAAAATCGTCCCATCGTGGAACGTGTAATGTATTAAAGTTACACATTGTAGCCAAATTCAAGCTAAAGTGAGGAATATCTTTACGTTCCTAGTTATTTTTCACAAAATACAGACTATAATCTTCATTTTGTAATAACAATTGAAGCAAAATACACACATTTTGAAAAAAATACACTTTTCAAACTGGGGTACACTTAAAAGAGAAAACACCCAACCAAGCGTATTAATATGGTCTTATAAGTTCATCCATGTGGCGCTCACCTGTAATTAGCTGTAGGTACAATAAGTTAAAGCGTACATAAAACCTTGTCATCTTCATACTACTGACAGACAACGCACATTCTAAACCGCTGAAGATAGAAGCATGAAATTCAGAATACATATTTTTAAAGGGACGTAGAGGTGCAATAAGGATTTTTGAAATTCAACCGCTAAGGGGGGATCATTAGGAATGAATCGTTGTATGGATATCCGTTATTTTTGAAGGTAGATAGAGGTTTAAGAAATTTGAGATTTAGCTTTTCGGTTCCAAATAAAAAAGATTAATTAAAACATTATTGGATATTCGGGCTTCAAAGGGGTAAAATAAAGGGTGAAAGATTTTTGAAGTTGTTGTTTTTGGACTTGGAAACTGTCCATAACTTGGGTTACCAATTTATAATGACATACCTATTTTCTTACTTCTAAATACAATCCTTAGCGTGATAAAATCAGGGGATAATACCATATATCATTTAGAATTTGATCATCAACACTGAGCTGAAACTACTGAATCAAAGGTCTTGATATGTGATGTAACGTGGTTGTGTGCGGTGTGTGTCTTGTAATGTAGGTTACTTGTTTAAGGAGGGCAAGCAATAGGGTTTTTTAATTCAACCAAGAGGGTTTTAAAAATGGAAAACAAGTCAAGCGGTTGGTTTGTGGTTGGTTGTAGTTCATGTGGTGACGTGGAAAGGTGCATCTATGTGGCCTGGCTAAGTCTAAATAGCTTAAAATGTGGGCTTAACATTCATAAGAAATCATTTCTTAATTGAGAAAATTGTATCTCTGCGCTGTGGCTCGCTGTTATTTGAGGTTCGCAACAATACAAATACAAATATTTTATTCGTCGATCATAGGTATACAATATACATGATATAATATTGCAGATAGTGGTAAAAGCGGTATTGTTTCACTATGTCGTACCCGGAAATAATATGCCACGTATTATAAAAATATACCAGCATACAATATTAAATGTATTAGAAATATATCTACAATGTAACCAACATTAGTCCGCCTAAACACAACGCAAATATTTTTTTGGTTAGCCTTTAGTACAATATATTTCTAACATACCATACATTAGTCAGTATAGAGACACTCACAGAAGCGAACTGCTACCAGAAATGTAGATTAGGTTAAGTTAGAACTGCGACCCTAGCTGACCCAAACTTCTACAGAAAAGTAGGTTAGATTAGATTAGAGCTGCTGTCTCTTTTTGAAAGGCTACTTTACAGTCCATCAATCCATTAATCAGTTAAAATAATTTATTATCCAATGTAGAGTAATTCACCTACAAATAGGATATCCATACTAATATCATAAATGTCAAAGCAACTCACTATCTGTGTTACCTTTGCACGTATAAGCCACTGCATCGATTTATATAAAATTTGCCATGGATATAGTTTGACACCCTCGGAAGGACATAGTATAGCTATTATCCCGAAATCATTTCTCAAGGGGGTGAAAACAAGAAACTTCATGTCTTCATTTCATGATATTAACGCATACATTTCCGAGCATGTTTGAGAAATATTATTATTACGTTAACCACAAACGTCCATAGGATACGGTGTATGCTTACTATCAGACAGAACGTAAGCTGGTTTATTATATAAAAAAACTAAACTGACTCTTGTCTGTGTTTTGAAAACTTGCGGTATCGACTTCGAAATCTCGTGTGTTTTATTTCATGTAAGCTTGTGTTTAATTATTTATTTATTCACAAATACTCGCAGTCAGTAATATCTTAACACTTTTGTTTAATATATTATTTACCTAACTTATACAGTTTTTTATTTATAAATATTGCGAAGAGGAGATGGCGGGATAAACAGGACGTCTTTCAAAGCGACTGGCCAGAATTGGCAATAGATAGTTAGCAATGTAGGCTCAAAAAAAACAGTTATATCAATCAATTATTTAATTTTCCATAAATCACAATATCTTCTGTTTCTGCTATTTCCATAGTTGCATCAGTTTCAGATGTTACAGTGCTGATATCTTCCGCTTTTGGTTTCTTATCTGAGGAAAACAAAATGGATTAAATAAAAACACGCACAGTCGATATGTTATGATGTTATCTGTTATTTTGCTTAGATTTTGGTTTATTCATAATAAGTTGTTACAGAAATCAGATATCATTGCTACTGTTAATGTGATATTACGTTATTTCAAGAATATTGTATTGTGAAAAATATGGTTTTCCGATTATCTAGTGTTTAGGGAATCTGCTCTTTTCAAAAGATGTAATATTAAAAATGTGACGTACATGGAAACAGGATGAATTGAGAACATGTTCTTTTGAAACTCTGAAAAAAAAAAGAAACCCGGTGTACAGAAAAAGTGGTATTTTGAGAATTTGTTATTTAACCCAATGAATGCCACTAGGGTTAAAAAATAGTCACTCACTACATTTACCAGATTTTTGTTTTCAACGATTACTGTAGTAGCTACTTATTGTAACATTTTTTGCATCTTACTGGTTGGTCCTAATGCGTTTTGTTCGTTTTATACCTACTTATTGATGCTTATGCGTCTAAAGGTGCACCTCCCCGTAATTCGACGCCCCTAGCATTTAAAATTTGAAGCCGATATGACGCCCCATAGCGAGGTGCACAAGGTGAGGTAGTAAATAAGGCACAGATAAAGTTACCATTATTATTTACGTACAAAATTGCTACTGTGTAGTTCACGACGGGGTCTAAAATGACCGAAAAGATATTGAAACTTATTACTTAGTCAAAAAACATCGCGAGTCCCCACAAGCTTTCTACTTATTCTTATGTAATTATTAAACTTAAGCGCTGTCAATCGAAGGAAGGGGTGAGTGAATAAACAGTGATAAATGGATATCAGGCATCCAGCCTTGAGTTTGTTTACTACGTCGAGGCGACACAAACAAAAACAATCTCAACTGATTTGACATCCGTACAATGGATAGGTATTTGGGATTGAATTTATATAAGTACATTATTTTCTCGTTTATTCCAACATAAATCAGGCAGATTGTTAAACATTAATGAGACTGGAGGAGGTAGCACCTATACCTTTAGGGCATTACGTAATCTCTTTTGTACATAAATAAAAATATAAGCGACACATGAATATATGGCATCAACCATAAAAACATGTAGGATAAAGTAGAGGCCTTCATGACCTAGAACTATGTATTAAACGCAGAACGCTGACCGCTTTAGCGTAGTTGGTAGTGACCCTGCCTACGAAGCAAGAGGTCCTGCAGGTGCGGCGTGGTTGCCATTTTATCAGTTATCGCTGTGGATAAGACATCCGTCATGAACTGATAAGTTCTCGAGTGCGAGAGTGACGGATGTCTTATCCATAACGAAAGTGATAAAATGGCAACCATCTTAGGCTGCCTGGGTTCAAATCCGAGTTGGGGCTTTTATTTGTGTTATGAGCACGAATATTTGTAATACTCAGGAGCCATGGATGTTTTCTACGTATTTAAGTATTAATAATTCCGTTAGTAATTTATCTGTATAAGTATGTGTATCGTCGTCTAGTACCCATAGTCCAAGCTTTTCTTAGTTGAGACATTTGTGCAAGGTTTGGGTTGGGGTATTTGTGTAGGTAGGTGGGTAGGTAAGGTAGGTGTAGATTGTCCACAAATATTTATTAATTTATTTAAAACGCACGACCTCGCCGCGGCAAACGCAGCGTTGCTGCTCTCCGGCGTGTTACACGCCCGCGCCGATGCCCCCCTATTCTATAACTTGCCCTGCCCCCCTATTCTGTAACTTGTTTTAAGCTCACCTCAACGCTCCTGGGCTGTTATTCGCTAAGCGTTAATGCGGCTCACCCCGCCGGTCGCTCGTCACGAAACTAGAGCTCTACCTACGCTTGGTTACTACGCATCGCGATGTCAAGTTATATTTGTGGGTGAGCGTTGAGGTGAGCTTAAAACAAGTTACAGAATAGGGGGGCTGGTTCCTGCCTACCCGCGCTCCCACGGACCGCGCCGCGTTTCAGCACTGTGCTAGGCCGCTGCCTAGCACAGTGCTGAAACGCGCCGTGTATTCTGCGTCTTATACCTACACTAGACGTGCCCGCGGCTCCACCCGCGTGAGTGAATTATATGAATGTATTTGTCATAATGGGGACCCGGGTATGTCCTAAAACTACGACCAAGACCACCGGGGGATGGGCAGCAGCGTCCCTGGAGTGCGGTGGAAATACCTACTGCGATCGCCAACCCGCATGCCAAGCGTGGCGATTATGGCACATACCCCTCAAATGAAAGATACAAAAAAACCACAGCCCCGAAGTTCCGGCGACCCCCGGTACCCTGGTTGTGGTAGCGACCAGGGTACCAGGGGTGCGAAGAATCTCCGGCGAAAATCCGGCTACCTCCACCGACGACCCCTGGCCCTGGCAACGTATAACACGCGCACACTGCGGACCGACGAAAGGATAGCGGAACTGGAGGAAGGGTTGAGCAAGTTGCGTTGGGATGTCATAGGGTTATCTGAAGTCTGAAGAGAGGGGGAGGATACGATAACCCTCAAATCCGGCAACTTGCTCTATTTCCGGGAGGGCGACCAACAGTCCCAGGGAGGTGTCGGGTTCCTTGTCCACAAGTCCCTCGTGAATAACGTTGTGAAGATCGAGAGTGTGTCGACTAGGGTGGCGTACTCAGAGTATCCAACAGGTACTCATTGAAGGTCATACAGGTTTACGCGCCGACCTCGACACACTCCGACGAAGAGGTGGAGGCTATGTATGAAGATATATCGAGAGCCATGCATAGTTCCAAAACCTACTTCACCGTTGTCATGGGGGACTTCAACGCAAAACTGGGCAAGAGAGATGGTGAAGAGCTGAAAGTGGGGCAATTTGGAGTTGGAAGTCGGAACCACCGGGGCCAACTACTGGCTGGTTTCTTGGAGAAGGAGGGACTCTTCATGATGAATTCCTTCTTCAAGAAACACCAGCACAGAAAGTGGACCTGGATGAGTCCCGACGGTGCAACTAAAAACGAGATTGACTTCATCATGTCGACGAGGAAGCATATATTCAATGATGTCTCTGTGATCAATACTGTCAAAACCGGGAGCGATCACCGTCTGGTAAGAGGCACATTGAATATATGCGTCAAGGAAGAACGCTCTCGATTGATGAAGTCTACGCTCCGTCCAGTATCAATCCAAATTCGAAACCCCGAGAGCTTCCAGCTGGAACTCCAAAACCGTTTTGATTGCCTAGGCGGCGATGTGGACGAACTGAACGACGAGTTTGTGGAAGCTGTCCGTTCCACTGGGTCTAAGTTCTTCAAGGCCCAAGGGACCAACAAAACTAAAAGGCTCTCTAGCTCCACTCAGAAGCTCATGAAGGAAAGGAGTGAAATGATTCTACAGTCTCCAGCTGATGCGATCTTATACCGGCAGCTCAATAAACAGATCTCCAAGTCCCTTACCCGCGATCTGCGCTAATTCAATACAAATTGTATTGAAGAGGCCATCAAGCGTAATAAGGGCTCTAAAGTGTTCTCAAGAGATCTGTCTATAGGGCAGAGCCAGCTCGTGAAGTTAAAAACTGAAGATGGTAGAATCGTTTCTTCTAAAACCGAGATTCTGGGTGAGATAGAGCGCTTTTACGGACAGCTATACACGTGAACACGCAAACCCGAAGTTGGTCGGGCAGAAGACCCTAGAGCTAGACTAACCCGGCACTATACCGACGACATCCCGGACATCAGCCTGTACGAGATTGTAATGGCTCTTAAACAGCTCAAGAACAACAAGGCACCCGGTGAAGACGGAATAACAGCTGAACTCCTGAAGGCGGGTGGAAAACCAGTCCTTACGGCCCTTCCGAAGTTGTTCGATTCCGTCTTACTGGAAGGGAGAACTCCAAAGGCATGGAACGGAGGGGTAGTGGTGCTGTTCTTCAAAAAGGGTGACAACACCCTCCTGAAGAACTACAGACCCATCTCACTTCTGAGCCATGTCTATAAGCTGTTTTCGAGGGTCATTACAAACCGTCTCGTACGCAGGTTGGATGACTTCCAGCCTCCCGAACAAGCCGGTTTCCGAAGAGGCTTTAGTACCGTAGACCACATCCACACGCTCCGTCAGGTTATACAGAAGACCGAGGAGTATAACCTGCCCCTCTGCCTAGCGTTCGTGGACTACGAGAAAGCCTTCGATTCGATTGAAACCTGGGCTGTACTACAGTCTCTCCAGCGGTGCCAAGTTGACTATCGCTATATCGAAGTGCTGAAGTGTTTGTACGAGAACGCCACTATGTCAGTTCGACTCCAGGACCAGAACTCGAAACCTATTCCGCTGCAGCGAGGAGTCAGGTTATTTCTCCAAAACTGTTCACCGCTGCACTGGAGGACGTTTTCAAAACTCTGGACTGGAGAAGGCTAGGCATCAACATCAACGGCGAGTACATCACTCACCTTCGGTTTGCTGACGATATAGTAGTCTTGGCTGAGACCATGGAGGACTTAAGTACGATGCTCGATGACCTCAATAAAGCTTCCGAACGAGTTGGTTTAAGAATGAACATGGATAAGACGAAGATCATGTCAAATACCCATGTAGTACCAACTCCCATTACAATCGGACACTTTACACTCGATGTTGTAGACGATTATGTATACCTAGGACAAACTATCCAGTTAGGTAGGTCCAACTTCGAGAAAGAGGTCAATCGTCGAATCCGACTCGGCTGGGCAGCGTTCGGGAAGCTACGACACATCTTTTCGTCCAATATTCCGCAGTGTCTCAAGACGAGAGTCTTTGACCAGTGTGTGTTGCCAGTGATGACATATGGCACTGAAACGTGGTCGCTTACTATGGGCCTCATAAGAAGGCTCAAAGTCACCCAAAGGGCTATGGAGAGGGCTATGTTGGGAGTTTCTCTGCGTGATCGCATCAGAAATGAGGCTATCCGCAGCAGAACCAAGGTAACCGATATAGCCCTCCGAATCGCTAAACTTAAGTGGCAGTGGGCGGGGCACTTAGCACGTAGAACCGATGGCCAATGGGGCGGAAAGGTTCTCGAGTGACGACCACGAACCGGAAGGCGCGGCGTGGGTAGGCCCCCCGCAAGGTGGACTGATGACCTGGTAAAGGTTGCTGGAGTCCGCTGGATGCGGGTGGCGCAGGACCGGTCACTTTGGCACTCTTTGGGGGAGGACTATGTCCAGCAGTGGACGTCTTTCGGCTGATATGATGATGATGATTTGTCATAATTGCATTATGTTCATGCTTAGCCGTTGCTAAGCAGGGCTCATGACGGTATGGAAATAAAAAAGAGTACATTATTTTCAAGAGTACATTTATTAAAATGTAACATGAAACTCCGTAATACGAGCCAAAAAACATATTATTACTCCAAAAGAAAGAAGGCAATAAAATATGCCTAGTGACGAAAATCTCATTCAGATCTCTCAAAGAATTACGAAGCTACAACCGTTTTAATATTGCTTGTTAGAGAGAGAAAACGCAAACAGTTTGTCACATCACAAACTGTGAGGCTGCCGCAGAGCACGTCGCGCGCGCGGCAGGCCGCGTCGATGCCGGCGCCGAACACGATGGGGCATCTTCTAGAGACGATGACGTCACAAACTGCGAGCGTTAATTGTTTCATATGAAGTTGCGTTTTGCGAAAAAGGGACAGAACATACCCCATTTCTCAACATTTTGAACACTTAACTTCGTGATTATTTAACCTCTTGCTTTGATTTTTTCTCCATTTGACTACATTTTAGTTCTTTTTAGAGCAAATATGACATTATTGGTTATTTTATTAAGTGTACACTCCTATTTAAAAAACCTCTCGTACTCTGCGGCCACCACAGAGTACTCGTCAACGTCAACAGCCCTAGCGCGAGTTTGTCCGCCACCACAGGCCGCGCCAGGGTGTTGCAGTTGCAGGCCTTACATACATGCATACATATTTATTTCCTTTTTATCTGCATAGCACAATGTTTTGAACTGGAAATTTGGAATCTTCGCACTTTAATTGCGCTTACTTAACACAAAATTCCAATTCAAGACACTCATTGTTTAATTTATCAACCGAAAATAATAAAAACAAAATTTAAATTATAACATCTTGTATTCGAGGTGTCACAGACAATTAATTTATTTATTTATAAAGCTTTATATTTTCCATATTGTTAGTATTAACAGTGACAGTCTAACGATGAGATTCTGACGAATCTGACGTGCCGGAAGGTTAGGTTGTTGCATACATTCCATTTCATGTAAAATTCTCGAACCGCAATGTCAAAGCTCAGTTTTAATCATTATTTTTTATAAACAGTATGTTTTTTTAGCCGAATCAATTGTATAACGATTATACTAATATGCAATTGTAGTCTCAGATATTATCAAATTACGTAAAATGGAATTTGCCTTAATGTGATTCGAACGTTAGCCGAATATTTCCGAAGATTTCCGAACAATGGCCGACGTTTCAAATTGTCAATGTTATCGAGATTTCATTACGTGAATCTAGAAAAAATACGCAACAGACCCGGGAGCCTTTATGCTCTTATTCTAAGGTAATATCCAGAAAATTTATTCTATCATTATATAAATATATCTCGTGTTAATTGCGTTGTTTTTGAGAAACGTGTCGCCGGAGATCATGTTTTTTGTAAGGCGCTATCTCGCTCGTTCCTTCGTGTTTTATCCCGTTCTGGTTTTTCGATTTTATATAATAGATGCTACTGCCAGATGGCCAGACAAAGTAACCCGGTTTACTACTTCGAAACATTTGCAATGCATTACAGTTGGGAAGGCCCAAATATGACCGGATGGCACTCTGCTATGCCCGACCTCTACTTAGTATTATAACTTTAGTAGCTTTTGCCCGCAACTCCGTCTGCGTGGAATTCGTTTATACGATTTTCCGCTATTTGGTGAAACCTAAGAAACCTATTTGGGGAAGAAAATCATCCCTTAAGAGGATGACCTTGAGGGATGATCTCTATACCAAATTTCATCTAAATCGGTTCAGCGGTTTAAGCGTGAAGAGGTAACAGACAAACATACATAGACACTTTCGCATACACTTTATAATATTAGTATGGATTTTGGGTAACTGAATAACAATAAGTTTCTGTCAAAAAATTCATTTTTGGTACAAGCTTTTATTGCCGACTGTACTTTTCTGAATACCATGATCAACTGCTCATTGAGACGATTCTAACGAGCCCAAACTCGATGGGGTTATGTGGTTTTACCACCTTCTGTCTCTATCATCAGATCAGCTCGATGGTACCATAATATTGAATTGTCATCCAAACTATAGTTATACCCAAAATTTCAGCTCAATCGGTCACCGGGAAGTGGGTCAAATTTAACATGCAAGATTTGACGGACAACTTACTTACATACATACTTTTATACTTAGATACGAACAATTCAAGTTAATATAAAGCTTGTAAAAACAGAATGCCCTTTAAGTGTATTCGCATAGTAACGCGTAGCCGCGTTGGCAGACTCCTTTTATTGGCCACCTGCCTCAGAGCGCGGCGCAGTTTCGTCGCCGATAATTGTTTCCGGGCGACTGTTGTCGAAGATACCGCCCCGGTTTATTTACGATCGACCATATCACTCACTTTATACGTGGGACCACTTCCATTTAACATATCTACTAAAAGAGCGGATTGTTTACAATATTGGTATAGTCTAACTAAACGGTATCAGTGGGGTGAAGTGATCAAAATGAGACTATTCTTGCGAGATGGATCAATATCATTCCATATAGGCTACACCTACAGATATGTCAGAAACAATTTTAAGTGGGCCATTTTTTGACATTTATATGAATACAATATAAGGGATCATTAATTTAGTTAGGTTACTAATTTAATTCGTTAAGGCCGTGAAAAGGTATGTTTATTTTTACAATACTAATAAGGAAGTCCCCACCTTCATGTTATTATGCAAAATTTAAAACGCAATAAAATATAAAAAAGAGAATAAACATTATAATTTTTTAGTAATAATATTTAGTCTGTTAGTGAAGCGGGCGGTGTGATGCGAGCGCAGTACTGCAAGCGCAACGCCCCGCTTCCACGCATGATATCACCAGCGAACGAAAAAACATAGAAGTCTAACTAGCGCCGTAAAATGGCCCCACAAAATGGGTGCCTGGTAGGCGGGGCGTCAGAACGATGCCAAGCAGCCGTTTAGTTCGGACATGGCAGTGTTGTTAAATTGTTGAATAAACCAAAATATGTTAATTTTCAAAAAATATGCCTACTTGTGCAGTAAAATGACGTGCGAGTTGTACAGACAAGCACATCAAAAAAGATGAAATCATTTTTCACTAGGAACTAATGCAATGTTATGATACTATTGAGAGAATAATATTATTCTGATAAACAAAAAAAAAATTAAAATTAACAAAATAATCCGCACCTACTTACTACTACTACTTACCTACCTTTCGATTCTGGGAGCATCCCAGTTCTAACCTAACCTAACCTACATTTCTGGTACTTAGCTGTTCGGTTCTGTAAGGGTCGTGGTTCTAACTTAACCTAACCTACTTTTCTGCTAGCAGTCGGATTATGTATTATGAACTTGAATCCTTTTACGCTTAATGACACAAGAAGACAATGCGGAAAATCATGTAAATATCTATAGTATTTATTTTACCTAGCCAAGAGAATGTATCCCTAAACAATCGGAAACAATGAACGCTATTAGTTAAAATCATACGGAACTATAGGTTTAACTTAAATCCTCTTCGGTAATGTCAGAGCGCGTAGCAAATGACAGCGGTTTCCGGACGCGCAATGCACTGTATAATCTAGTTTGCGAGATTTATTCCTTCAATCTTCACTAGTTTAGCGGAGCGGCGCAGTCCCTCACTCTAATGGGGTAATAACTACTCTAGAACGTGGCAATTTGTAGTAGATTTTTTTCGCTAAAAACATTTTCCTGTTGCTACGCTTTGTGGCTGCGGCTGCAGTGTTGGAGGGTTGGGACGCAATCTTTAAAAAGTTTCCTACTTTTTACAGTTTCTCTGCTGCTTTTTGGTTTCATTAACGTTATATTACTTCTGGTCGGATGTTCCAAAAGTGTATTGCTAAGTCATTTGGAAATAATTTAATCGGCGAGGAGCTCGCCTCTCCGTAGCACTTTCATGCGTTTCGTATCTGTTTGTAACATCTATCCTTTAACTCCTTGACATATCCTATACTATCAAAATAGCAATATTTGTACTCTCTATGTATACAGGGCGTCCCAAACTTATGGGACATGAAGGGGAAGTACCTTAAATATCGTAGATAGTGAATTTTGCTCAAAGAAGACTTTATGTTATTTTTAAAAGTTAGTAATTCTGCATTCATAGATTTTCTAAAAATTACTTGCTTCGTCTGGGAATCGAACCGACTAAAATGTGAAAAAAAAATCACCCTTTTTTATGATGCCAATCGAAAGAACAGCTAAAAAATAATAACTCAGCTTAAGTAACATAGTATTTTAAAATAAAGGAACACCATAAAATGATTGAGTCAAATTTCAAGAAAGTTATTTATTGCCGAAGACGACGTTCGAAAAGTAGCAATATTATCATTCCAAAGATAGCATTGATTATTCGTAAATAAGTACCCACTTCATAAAATAGGTACTGGCATAAGTTTTCCTTATTATAAGTGCACGTGTGGATAAAATGATAATTTGATAAAACTTAGTATTTCAATACGTCCTCTGTAAGCTAGACAGAAGGCAAATTTAAAACAAAAATAAATAATTGTTAAAAAAAAAAAAAAAAATTTAGAAAATCTATGAATGTAGAATTACTAACTTTTAAAAATAACATAAAGTCTTCTTTGAGCAAAATTCACTATCTACGATATTTAAGGTACTTCCCCTTCATGTCCCATAAGTTTGGGACGCCCTGTATATTTGTAACGTTCTTAAAAAGGGCTCTAACGATTTCGATGCAATATGCAATACTTATTGGGGTTTACGGGGATGAAAAATTAATCAAGATCGGTCTAATATCAGGGAAAATTAGTTTTCTCTATCTTCACCCGAGCAGAGCTTGGTCGCCCAGGGACTAATTGTACTAGTATTTAAAAGACCAATCTGTGTAACTAGATTATTATGATATACATATTTGTAATCACGTTTTCGAAAAAGGCTTTAACGTTTTCATTAGGGGTTTATGGGGGAGTAAAATGAATAAGTACCTAGCTATTCTATTATATATATTCTCGTATCTGGGAAAAATCGTTTTCTCTATTTTCACCCGAGCAGACCTAGACGGTTA
This sequence comes from Epinotia bilunana, assembly GCA_947049275.1. NCBI lineage: Eukaryota > Metazoa > Arthropoda > Insecta > Lepidoptera > Tortricidae > Epinotia > Epinotia bilunana. The sequence continues at coordinate 12,716,307 of OX346252.1, forward strand.
CTGAGGTACTTTTACGTTAGATGATTAGGTACGTACGCGAACTGAAGAGTGTGCAACAGCATCATCCAATGGTTATAATTATAATTTGCACCGATCGCTTTATCTTGCTTCACTACACTTCAAAATCATAAAAGTAGAAAATTAAATTTCGTTAAACTTAGCATCTTGGACACAAAGTGCGCGGATTTTTAGACATCGATTAAGTCATCGTGCCTGTGTCAAAAAATCAAAATACCAACAGTACTTTTCTCACCAGCCAGTAAACAGTTCACAAATTATAATTAGATTAGTTCGCATTAAGTATTCCATGTTAAAATTTTATTTCAATGTAGTAAACACTTCATGAATAATCTATATTGACACTATCAACATCAAATTGACATACCGAAATGAAATCTCTCTTTGCCGTTGTCTTTGTAATCGTATGGGGTATGGTGTGGTGTTATTGTTTAAGTGTACTCTCTTCCATTACTTAGTAAAATCAAAACTACCGGTTTTATAAGAAGAAAATACAAAAAATGTTGGATGGATCCATGACATACTACACACCTGATCAGCTCAGTCACGGGGACAGGTAAAACTAAATTAATTAGTACATGCAAAAATGCCTAGTAAGTAATTGAAATATACATACAATGATATAATATAAAAAAGAATGCACAGTAAAACTCAGTCAATCGTATGACCTTGCCTCAGTTTCGCGTGGTCAATGGCAAGGTGTCTCAGCTGTCAGATTTGTTGCGCGAAAGTAAAACCATGCCGTCGTGTTTGATGCGATTTTGTACTAATTAAAGTTATAAAAACCTGGGAATAACGTATCATTCGTAAGTAATCTACTTTTATATATAATATTAATACATTTTACATATTCAATAATTACGTGCATAAAAGATTTTTCCAGAACATGTTGAGTGCAATAAAAATATACCCGAAGAGTGAGTGCGATAGAGAAACAATATCTTTGCCGATCAAGGAATAGTATAAACAGAGGGATCGTGATGATATTCTGAGGCTGATTTTTGAGAAAGTTTACGGTTTTGAAATTATTATAAACACATGTTTATAATAATACATATACATATTTGCACTATATGTACTTACATATAGTGAAAATATATTTCTTGATCAGTGTCGCCAGAATGCGCGGCTCTTCATACAAACGTAGTTTGTCATTTTATGTCATTTTAAAACGGCAATCTGGGATAACATGATACTTTGTTTTGTATAGACAATGGGAATAATGGCATCCGCCATATCTACATAGGTCGGAAATTAGATTATGTTGCCTCAAACTATAAAAGAAATATAATAAAAAATCAATTCAGTAATTAGACACTTCGTATAAAAAACGTTCTACACGCTCTGTTTTTAGGGTTCCGTGCCTCAAAAGGAAAAACGGAACCCTTATAGGATCACGCATGGAGGTATCGAGTTGAAATTTAAACCATATACTCAGGTTTACAGTCCCTTAAAGCTGTGAAATAATCGAACTCCTAAGTTAAGGGGCTCTTAGCTCCCAGTGACCTTTGATCTGTAACTGTCGGTTTTTTCGTGTTTTTTATGGCTTATCGTAATAACAACAACGAGGTTTGCCGAAAAAGTATTCCATATTTACTTCAAATATATATGGCACCAAACACTGGCCATTGCAGGCCAATACACCAGTTTTCTAAAACTAAAAATCTCTCGTGGGTTGTTAGAGACGTCCATAAGGAACAGTTATGTGTAGATTTCCTCTAATATGAAAGTGCATAAACAACATACTAATATCGAAAACAGAGCTTTTTTTGGGCCATGTTTGAATAAATCATTAAAAAAACATTATTTTCATAAAAACTCGTGCAAATGTAAATAAAGAATTGAAAAACCAAGAAGTGTTTGTGCCATAAATATATATGTATAGTTTTGACGGAGGAATATCAACTCAAAACTCGTCAAAACTAGCCAAAAAGCGCGTGGAGCCCCTTAACATAAAAAAGATACGGCCGTTTATGCCGCAAAAAACATGTATTTCGACCATGTCAAGGGAATCAAAATTTATAGGGTACTTTTCGTTGACCCAGCCTAACTAACTATGAAAGTAATTCAGTAAGTGTCATGTTATTTTAATATGCCGTTTTAAAATGAGAACTAAACTACGTGTAGTATGAAGAGCCGAGCGTTCTGGCGTTGAGACGTATGTTTGCACTATAAATCTACAATAATTTAATAATACATAATACATTACGAAATACATGAATAAAAGGCAAGGTCTGATTTATTATTACTCTTTGTCTATTAACAGCAAGTCAAGTGACACCAGAACGGAATGATAATTTTTGGGAGCGTAACAGAGACAATATTGTATATTTTCCTCTGCATCGTACAAGTAACGACTTGTCTCTGTTTCGCTCCCGGAAATAATCATACCGTCCTGCTTTCATTTGACATTTATTATTAGTGCGTAATTGTAATATTCGTAGCTCTTTCATATGTGCGCCGTTTTTAAAGACGGTATTTAGTATAAACAACATATCTACTTCTTTTTTGTATTACTTCATTGTATATATAGATCAACATTATCAAGTGTATAGTATGTATAGATATTAGTTAGCTCGCCGGCACTGTCCAAAATTGGTTCGATGCCGACATTATTGAACTCAAAGGACCAAGGTACAGTAAAGTACAAAGCGAAGTGAGATTTTCATCTCGCTCGAATTTTAAACTGACTTACTGGGGAAAATAGTTCAGCCTTATAACATCACGTATTGTTCATAGAGTAAAAAAAAAATCTTATTGCTAATAATTATTAATTCGTGTACTTAGTCATTTTATCTGGGGGCATGGCACTGCCCCCGCCAAGTCGAGCGTGAAGCAAACACTGCCGTACCATCCTTTACTGGAACCATTTCGCCGCATTTTCAGGCCCCTATTTGAGAACCTCTGGATAAGACCAGAACGCAGAAATTTTCGTCATCCAGTAAGCTATAATCACATACTTAAAATCCAAAATTTCAAGTCTGTAGGTCATTTAGTTCCGAAGTTAAGCGAAAGCAAAGTTTCGCATTTATGACACTCACTCACTCACTCACTCATGATCATCAAAATAGAACTAGTACTTCCCATAAACTCAGAGAGCTGAAATTTGGTACAGAGTTATGGTTTAATGGCCACATGAAGGGAAAACTATAAAAACTAGGATAATCGAAGATCTGGAGTACCTGGTGACCCTGATTAGAAAACACAAGAGCCCAACCAAACTATTAGAGATATATCTACACCGCCTTTACAAAAAATATTCAACTTGGTGGGCCACTTCATTTGATGTCAAAAATCGTAGGTCTGAAGTATCTTTTTTTGATTACAACGTCATATTGGCAGTGAATGGGGCAAAAAATAAACTGCATAAATAACTTTGTAATCCCATATAAAAATCCCACAAAAAAAATCAAGAATGGGATATTGACACAATAACCTACAAAAAGAAGTGAGATCCCATAAAAAACATTCCATGTAATAAAGAGGCCAAGTCTCGAAACTCTTCCACCGCAAAAAGTTGTGAGATATTTGGTAGTACCAAGTCTCAGTCATTCTTATTATTCTTTATTTGCTAGCTAAATAAAATTTTGTGACTTGGCAATCACTCAATAGTTACTACATAGTTTTAGGTATGCAAAAATCCATAAATGCAGTATAGTCGTGTGATTGCCAAGTTGCAGAATTTTATTCAGCTAGCAAATAAAGAATAATAAGAATGCCTGAGACTTGGTACTACCAAATATCTCACAACTTTTTGCGGTGGAAGAGTTTCGAGACTGGGCCTCTTTTTTACATGGAATGTTTTTATGGGTAATTTTTTCTGTAGTTCAATTTCTTTTCGTAAAACCGTTAGCAGTCTTGCGCTCCAACCATACTGCAAGTCGCGGCGCTCTCTTGTCCAAAGTTATTTTTAACGTTTTGTTTATTAACTTCGTTGATTACGAGTATAAAGTGGCTAGCAGGTTACCTACATAAAAGTTCATGGTAAAGTCTTCAAACTAAAATGTTCCACCACAATAGGCTAAAAATCTGTGTTTATAGTTTTAATTTATCTGCGGCGTATAAAAATGTGTTGCTCCCTGTGTAAATTGATGGGTGTAGTATTTCATTGGGGACATAGAGCTGTGTTCACGTTCTTGGAACCATTTCTTTCCAATCCGATTTGTTTGTTAGTTGCGATTTTTTATAACGATCCTATGTAGAACTGTACCAATATATTAATATTTTATTCGTAAAATCTTGATTGTATATCAAACAAATTAGTATTAGCTTCTTTACTATTTTGGGTGCTACAAATTAAGGAACCCTGTTCTTTCGGTTTATTTTCTGAAGAATATATTATTGTTTGATACCACATTGTGAAACTCTAATTTTAAATCAGATCCACGTCCCACTGCTGGGCACAGATCTCTCTTGGGTGAGAGAGGATAAATAATCTGGTTTTTCCTAGAATTGAATTGAACCCTATCTCCTACTGCTCTCTTCCGTCTCCTACTGTCTCATAAAGGGTTGAGGTTGATAGGATATACCGCGCGATGAACTACTTGGATAGTGCTAACTCAACTTCAGGCTTCACTTTTTTTCAATGTCGATTCCTCTTATTGGCACGAAGAGCAAAGCCAAATGGAATTAGGTACAATCCTTATTCCCAACTTTAATTATGAAATAGTTTCGAATTTCCCACGGAATGATATATATTACACAAATATTTGCCTGGATAATTCCCGTACATTAATGTTGAAGGGTGTTAAGACAAGTATTCCAATGAGAATGCAAATCGTGGCGCACTGCAGTCTGCGTTCCATTCGACACAGCAGCGTAATTTCGGCGACTTGTTAGCTAATATTTGTTTACGAAATATTCAGCTAAATGAGGCACTAGAGCCCATGGTGCGTGCTCATAACAAAGTTTTACAAAACCAAATAACTTCATAAAAATATAAATCACCCCAAATTCATGAATAAATCACTTCTTATATGTAATATGTAGTACCTAATTGAGGATTTCGGTCGATTCGTAACAACTAACAAGCTTACGGCCTGCCTACTGGCATGCTAATGACTCTAGATGCACGAATATAGAATGATGAGCGCGTTGCCAACTATTTATTGTTTTCGGGATTCCTTGTTTTGGCAGCAAGAGATATTTAATGCGTCTAGCTAGAGAGATTAGGAGTTTTGATAAGATTGGGATATTCATGGTTTATAAATGAATGTCATTGTTGACACTGTCGAAGATAAACAAGTGTTAGTTGAGGGTGCAGTATTAATGTTTTTCACTCCTTCTATTCGAAAACAAGTTTTTTCTAGCCCGTTTATAGGGAGCAAAACTTGTTTTTATCCCTCTATATTTTTCTTTTCATTTGTCTTTTTTGCCCAAGGGAGTAAACTTCAATTTTGCTCCCTGCACGCTTGTCATAGACCACATAGAGAAGAAAGCTTTAAACACATTATTCTAAAAACAATGTGGGCCAGAGCGAGGCCAGAGACAATAAGTATGTAATTACAGTAGCGTGTTTAAGGAGACACTTTCATTAAGCGTTTTTAAATACCGCGCTTTATTCTTCGTGTAGCGCTTAGGGTATCATATATGGTCATCCTTGAACACTTTTGAATATTAACATACTCAATAAATAAAAATATTGACTTATTGACTTTCTAATAGCTACATGTTATTTCAAACAATGTTTATTTGATATTATATGATTACTAATATATATAAAAGAAGATTCATCACCGCACAGCTGAAACTACTGGCACTAGAAACTTGAAATTTACACCACAACTTCCTTTTATGACGTAGGCAACAGATAAGACGGGATTTTTGGAAATTCCATCCCTAAGGGGGTTAAATAGGGGAGCAAAGTTTGTATGCGGGAAACCATTTTTTTTAACGAGGGACTTGAAACTTTGTAGGAAGATTACTTATTAAGATACAAAAAAATACTTTCAGCGTTTTAGAAAATTCCACCATTTTGAGCTAGAAACTTGAAAATTTGTAGATTACTTATTTTAATTTTGTATTAAAAAGAACTATAAGCGTTTTGGAAAAATCCACCCCTAAGGGGGTTACAAAGGGGTGAAAAGTTTGTATGGGGAAACTTTGTTTTTTTAGCTACAGACTTTAAATTTTGTAGAAAGATTACTCATTCGATTATGAATAAAGTTATGTCAGCGTTTTGGAAAATTCCACCTAAAAAGGGGTTAAAATGGGATTCAAGGTTTATATCCACTCACTTGCTCGTGGCAACCACAGTTGCTAATTTCGCGTACCCCTAAACTGATGGTGGCAACTGTGGTTGCCAAGTGAACTATGGACTTCTTTGATAAAGAAAAATTGAAAGCAATTTAGGCTACCTTTTTTAAAATCCGAAAGCGAGTGGATATGGAGACCAACAAAATGTTATATGAAGAGATTTATAACTTCGGTCTTAGCCTGTATTTTAAAAGACTACAAAACTGATTTCAGTTTTTTTTTTTTTTAATTCATCCCCTTCAGGGGTTAAAGGGGGTTCAAAGTTTGTATGAAGAGCAAGACATTTTTAAAGTAAGAGATTTGTGACTTCGGCTTTAGACTATTTGAAATTGATTCCATAAGAGCGTTAAATACATTCATCCCCTAAATGGGCTAAAAGGAGTTAGATTTTTGTACGGAGAACAAGACAATTTTAAAGGAAGGGAGTACGGTTAAAGACTAGGAAACGAATTAAATCGTTTCTTAAAATTCATTCTCTAAGGAGGTTAAAAAGGGTTGGAAGTATGTATGAGGAACAAGTATTTTATGAAGTAAGGACAATACATGGGTAAAATACACAATCCTACTGCTAGCAGAAAAGTAGGTTAGGTTAAGTAAGAACCACAACCCTTAAAAAACCTTTAATACATTATGAAAAATATAAAATTTAAGCAGAAACGTCTGTTGATGATTCTTAAGATATTTTTATTTGTTAAAACTGAGTTTTCAATTTAAATTTAGCATTGAAACTAATGAACTTTAGCGAACCTCTTACGCTTAATCTCTGAACGGATTTAAATGAAATTTTTCGTACAGATAATTTGAGACCCTTGGATGAATATAGGATAGTTTTTATTTATCTCGGAAATCATCCCATAAGATGGTAGAACTTTGTTTGGGGTCAGCGATAATTAAGGTTCCGCCTACAATAATTTAATAGCAATCATTTTCCTAAGACGGTAACAAATTCTACGCGGACGAAGTCACGGGCTAGGGAGGCCGAGCAGCCTCGAGCAGGCGTGTGTGAAGGCGGATCCGACATTACGGACTGTGTGTGCGTGTAACTTGCAGGTATTCACGAAATAAAAGTCACACAATATAACTCAATCACTATACTATTTGATTAAATTCACATACACCGAAAATATAACAGGATTGCAATAATAAATCTCGATTAAAGAGCCAATGGGTTTGCAAGCGCCCATCACGGACGGGGCGCTGTCAACGAATGACGTCGCTCGCCCATGACACCTACAACTCCATTCGGGGTTACCCGATCTTAAAATAAATCAACTTGATGTCAACAATTTTATCAACTACCCGCTTAAAGAAATAATAAACTTTTCTCATCATTATTCACGATTACTCGATTAATTGAATTCCAATACAAATCGAAATAATAAATCGCGCGCCGTTATATATTAGAAGTTTAAGACCATGGAACAAAATACCTACGTATTTTTTTATAATAGAAACTGGTGTCACTAATGACAAGCACGTAAAAACAGTTCCTATACTAATATTTTAAATTTACAATGATGATTTCATCCAGTTCAAGTGAAAATGATACGATAACACATGAAGCAAAAACGTCATTAACAATGTTCTGCCTGCAAAAAGTAAAGCAACATATTTACACGCCTAATATGAAACCGCCTGGAAGGTAAAAGTGCAATATCGTTTTCAAAAACTATTCGAAATATAAGCAACCTTCTAATCTTTGGACTCTTTTGAGTATTATATTCAACGCTTAAGGTGAGAGTCAGAATGAACAACGACATTCAAATAAATACCTTCTTAGGCGCGTAATCACAGTTTTCTCGCCGTAACAGTAAGTAAATAAATATACCTACCGATAGATTTGAATCCATTTAGTTGTAATGGTTTGCTCTTTCTGAAGGTTCCGTAGTCTAACTATTCCCTAGGAACCTTTATAGTTTCGCTATGTCTAAGGTATGCCAAAGCCATTCTTGGGTAAAACATTGTTTTTTGCAGGTGGCATTAATCTTCGGTGTTGCGGGCTATTCAAAATAACTGACGATATACAAAAACATTCGGACACATGTATAACTGGTAAAGGTTGATATTTAAACTAAAACGGATAAGATCATTTTGTCGTCCAGGATGAATATGTTCATTGAAAAATACCAAAATCATTTAATACCTCGGCGACGTTGCTAGAATCCCTCACTACGCTCAGGATCCCACGTTACAATCCCTCGCAACGCTCGGGATTCTATTCTGGAATCCTTCCCTTCGTTCTGTATTCAATTAGTCACCCTCGTTAGAATATACCATTTTGCTCCCGAGTAATACAATCTATTACGGTTTCGTTACAATAGGGGGGAGAAACTTAACACTATAGAAAGATTACTTATTAAAATACAATTACAGCGTTTAAAAAAAGATCCCCCCTAGGGGGTTAAAAAGGGGTGCAAGATTTGTACAAAAACCCGGTTTGTACACAAACCTTGCACCCCTTTTTAACCCCCTAGGGGGGATCTTTTTTTTAAACGCTGAAATTGTATTTTAATAAGTAATCTTTCTATAAAGTGTTAAGTTTCTCCCCCCTATTGTAACGAAACCGTAATAAATTGAAAAATGAACGATTTCCATACAAGTTCGACCCCTATTTCACCCCCTAAGGGTTGAATTCCGAAAAATCCTTTCTTAGTGCACGTCCACGTCCAGTAAAGAATATTATGTTCTATATTTCATGCTTGTGTCTTCAGCGGTATAGGCTGTGCGCTGTCTTTCAGTCGATTAGTAACGCAAGAGTTTTATAATATGTATACATAGATAAAAATTTAATTCAATTTCACGTGCATTTTAAGATATAAAATTTTCTTTCACGGGGACACGAAATGCGTAGGCGTTATTCACCCTTAAACCTGTCAAATTCTTCACAGATGTAAGATTTCTCGCGACCAATTAAAATATCGACAGAAGGATAAGGACGAAATGATGGAGTACTTAAATATATCCGGAAATAAAACATCCACGTGTGCATTATAGTATATTAAGTTAGGTATGTAATTAAAACACTTCAAGTAATAAGAAAAACGGTACAATGTTGCATACAAATCCCTGTTAGTAGGGTTCCGTAGTTTTTCGTCCGTCACAGTAAGTGTTCCCACTTAAGCGTTAAAAAAATGGGCTATTTGTGACATTGAGTTGACATATTAAGTACAACACCCTAAAACCCTAAATCCGTTTTTTTACTTTATTTGAAAGCACGTCATTTCAGAGTTTTCAGAGTATGAGAGATGAAAAGAGTATTTGTACTGTATTGTATTGTACATTTTAATCGGCATTTGTTATTCGGTACAAGTGCTTGTGTTGAAAGCCGAGCTAGCGGGTTAGTTCAATGTGAGCGTTCCGCGTACAGCGACATCTATCGGCAAATTAAGTAAACTATTGCGCGCGAGCTTAAAGTATGGAAGATGATTTTTATGGGATAATTCTTTATTGCGTGAACCGATTTTCACCGTTTTTTTACTTTATTTGAAAGCACGTCATTTCATTGGGATTTTGTAGAAATTACAGGTACAATAAACACCTGCTAATACGGTTAAATTACAAACTTAGTTCAGAAATTATTTTGTAATTTTTTTCAAAAACTATTCAACCTATCAAGTTCAAAATAATTTTCCTAGAAAGTTTTTATAAAGGTCTACTTTTGAGATTTTTTTCATATTTTTAAAACTTATGGTTCTAAAGTTAGAGGGGGGACACATTTCTTTTTTACTTCTGGAGCTATTATCTCCGAAAATATTAACATTATCAAAAAATTATTTTAACAAACCCCTATTCATTTATAATACCTATCCAACAATATATCACACGTTAGGGTTGAAATGAAAAAAAAAACCACTCCCTACGTTACGTATAGGGGAGGTACCCTAATAAAAAAAACACTTTTTATTTTACCACTTTGTCGACGTGATTGATATACATATTAGTACCAAATTTCAGCTTTCTAGTGCTAACGGTTACTGAGATTATCCGCGGATGGACGGACAGACAAAGCGAAACTATAAGGGTTCCTAGTCGACTACGGAACCCTAAAAAAGTTAAAACGGCCATATGTAAAAAAGCCATAGGTCCTAAACAGGCAAAACGGAAGATGAAGAAGCTGTGACTTATCGCGACTTTTTAGTTCTCAAATAACTTAAGTATGGCGTTTTCGGAAGAAAAATACACTTCCAAATTATTATTAAAAAAAATTAAAAGGCCGCAATGCAAAAAATATTCTTTTATTACATAAGTACAATGGCTAGTTGCTTTTTCGGAAAATATAGAAAATTTACCTGAAAATGATTCCAGATTTAAAAGAAGCTGCAAGCTCAGTTATTGATAATTTGTTCCCTGCATAGCCAAAAGACAAATATCTAAAGGCGTACGACAATTTCATGAAGTGGCGAGAAGAAAAGCATGCCTTATCATTATCGGTAGTATATTTTTGTTTTCTTCCACGTTTTTAGAAAAGCACTATATTTGTCTCAGCTGGAAGGGCAATTGCTGGCTTCGTATCCGTTTAAAATTAATATTCATGCAGCAATTGCCTACTTCCCTTGCTTCGATAATAATGTACTATTTCCGAAGCTGGTCGATTAATGATTATTATGTTTCTAAGTGAGCTATGTACCCAAAATTCTCTGGGTAGTTGCAATAGGTACTATTGAACTAGAGATTATCGTCTTAATGCGACTATGTTCAGTTTATTCCAATGTGTAGAAGTTGTTCCAATTTGTAATACCTGACCACCACCTGAGAACTTATACCTTATGTAACGATATCTCCAGACAACGTAGTCTAAGCTCCCGTTGCACGAAACCCTACCTCACAAGGTGGCAGATCATAAATGCAATGCTGGAAGATTTTAATTTTTTTTCGTCGTATCGCTGGTTTTAAGTACCCAATTAAATAGTATTATATGTGTATGTGATATTTATATTTGTATGTTACGAATAAATAATTTTCATTTCATAATAATAATTTTCATTTCATTTCATTTTCATTTCAATTTTCATATTTTGATCGGAAATTACATCATAAGGTAGCCAATCGAAACGTTTACTCATCGAAAGAGACACATTTGGATAAAACAACCCGCATTGATTGCCAGCCCAAACCCTGGCAGGTTTCAAGGTCAGCCATGTTTTATTGGGGTCAATTACCTCATCAGGTGGCACGATGAAACTGATGCAGATCGATTGCCCTAGACGAGCCGTTCACGAATATACAGGGTTTGCTGCCTTTAGCTTGGCTGTTTTTCCGGTCAGCCAACCTCGAACAATATATGTGAAAATCTTAGACTATCAGGTTAGCTGAATATTACTTATGGTGCCCGTCCACCAATTGAATAGTTTTAGGTACACTTGTACTTTCCGAAGAGTGTTAGTTTTGAGTTGCCATAAATACTTGATCTGGTTGCTTCCATGATCTGGCTCGCTGAGGCTTGCTACGTGGCAGTGCGGCCATAGTTTGGCAAAATTCGCATTTCGGTCAGCCTCAGAACCTATTATAGCCTCAGCCTCATAGTCCCCTAATTACGAGTAAGAGAGTACGAGTAATTTCAGCAGCGTATTAATAAACTATTTTTACAGGGGCAATTTAGTGGAATGTATCTTTTTAATAGTTAGGCCAGTTCGTTCGAATTAAGAAAATTCTTTTTATTTCAAAGTATACCAAGATCTTGAATAATACTGGTACATTCTTGTAGAGGATGGTCGACTGAGTTCGTACAGACGAGTCCATCTATAGCACTTTTGGCGGAGACAATGCGAGGAAATGAAGATTAATTTTATAGTCATTACACATTTTCTTTACTGAAAGTGATAGTAATATGAGCATTATGGAAAATTATTAAAGGATAACGAAAAAATATTTTTGCGAGGAACATATTTGTATTTAGTTTTCTTATACTAGGTAACTTTTTAACGAGGTAAAATTTTCACCCCGCCACCTACATTGTCCAGGATTTCGCTGGCAACTTAGTAAATACGACAGACTTTGCAGCCTCTTGTAATACGGATGATGACAAAAAAAATTTAAGATGTCATTCGAACCAGTTTTTGGACAGGAACAAATGTTTGTATGGGATCAACTACAATGAAAGAACATAAATACCCAAAAAATTTAGACAAACATTGACCTCGCTGGCGGCAGCGCAAAACGCTTCATACTGATAGACAGACAGGTATGACGTCACAACCGACACTTGTTCGTACAAAGTACATGTATCGTTGTATGGAAAATCACGTAAATTGTTGTTTCGGTCGTGAAATACTGCGTTTAAGTACATAGTTGTCATACAATTTTGTTTCTATAAAAGCGTAAGGTTTCTATTGGTAACTTTAAATTTACTCTTGGACAATAAAAAAAAATCTTTTTTTTTCTAAACTTTCAAGGTTCATATCTTTTGACGATTTTAATTATAATTTATACTTTATTAGGATAATTTGATGGTTTACTATCCATTTAGCATCACTACGTTATCAATTTGAACATGAGGCACCATGCCTATTTGGTAGGCATACGTCGATGTCACGTTCAATAGATGAATTACGGAACATGAAAATACTAGCTTCTGCCTGCGATTTCGCCTGCGTGGAACTCTTTTATATCGTAGCTCCTTACAAACTTTCGCCCCCTATTACGCCCCCTTAGACGATGATTCCCGGACCAAAAAATATTATATACTCGTATGTTAATCCAGGTTATACACTACCCCCCCTATTCATAAAACGTAAAATGCCTCTGCTAAATAAAATATGCTTTGTCCCATTCTTACGAACACAAATATCAAAGTGACAGATAAAGACTAACGAATTTTAACGCCATTTTAGTTAAAATAGGCTTGTCGCTTATAGCACGTTTATGAATACGGCCGTATATGTATAACAAAATTAATTTTAATCCGTTTAGCCGTTTTTGCGTGATTGAGGTCCAAACTTTAGCATTCATAATATTAGTGGGATATGCAAAATTTCCAATGACACGACTCGCTTGACAGACTTTAACAGGCACTTTAAGTTAAATGAATGAGGTTTATTCACGATTTTCGCTACGGTGATAGAATTGTGCTGAAGTTTACCAACAAAGTAAAGGATAATCCTACTAATATTATAAATGCTTAGATGGTTGGATATTTGGATGTTTAGATGTTTAGGCTCAACCGATTAAGACGAAATTTTACACGAAGATAGGTTATAGCCTGGCTTAATATATAGGATAGCTTTATCCCGGGTCCACGCAAACGAAGTCGCGGGCGGAAACTAATTATATATATATATATATATATATATATAAGGGATAAAACTGGCCAAGATCGAGTCGGACTTACGCAGCGGTGAAACGGGCCGGGTGGGTGCCTTTGAACGTGTTAAAACTAACGCAATACAACGGCTATTAACAATAATAGGTATTATTCATGATGATGAGTCACAAATTCAATTAAAAAGAAACATTATTAATGCTATAATGATAGCACCATCTAGCGAGCATAATTTTGATACAATTTCAGTTTGATAGAGGTCGCTGATGTTAGTGGGCGATTTGCGCCATCTAGCGAACTTCATTTTAGTCCAATTTCAGCGATAGATGCCGACGATTGATTTTATTTCGACCAATAATTATAATTACCAGTATTGACAGTATTAAATAGGTTTTATTTGAAAATATGTAAGTATGAAGACATACAATATTTCCGTAACTTCGCAAACAGAACATTTTATCAGTTCATATTGTATTTAAATTTGGGCCAGGTTGGGGCCGTGTTGGACTAAAATCGGCATAAATTAAAAACGCTTAGACTGCATATACTGCTATATTATGTACAAATATTGCTCGTTTAAGAGTATCGGATAAAACCGGTAGCGCCATTTATTGTGGAGTTCTTCACTCTGGATCTACATACAAACTTTCAAGCAAGTTTTAAGAAGATGAGTTTTAAAAAACGCTGATATTATTTTTCTTGGGTTTTAATATGGAACCATTTTACGAAGTTTGAAGTCCCTAGCTCGAAAAATAATTCACTCTCCATACAATTTACTCTCCATAATTATTGCATTAGATTACGTTGCGCCGCTTTCCCTATCCTCTGCGGCCGAGACGTGGACGGTGGCGGAACCACAGACCTGATCCGCCGCCGGGTGCAGGATATTTCGCACCCACGATCACCTCGTCCGCTACTAAACAGGTGGAGATCGAGAAGGCAGGCGCGTCAAAAAATCTGGCGCGCCTCACGTGGAGGGCCTCCGGGCATCCGCTTGTGGGCGGCTGCCGCCGGTCGGGTCGCGGATGTGTGCGCAAGCGTTCCCGTAACCTCACCACATGGCGGCGAGGCGGCAACACTCGTGTCACCCTCTGCGTCCGGGTGGTACGCGTAATGTATCCCCCCCCCCCCAGACAAAAAAGCCTTTATTTGTTACAGTAAGAGCGTTTGCGTACTGCGTCTGTTCCGAGTCGAAAGAAAATGAAGAAGTACAGGTTGGGTGTGTCCCCAATTTCATCCCACTTCCAAAGAAACAACCATAAGTTGCAAAATTCATTACGGGTCTTGGATTAGAAACACTGGGAAGTGAACTGGAAAAAGTTAGCCTTATAACAACGTGTTTAAAATGATCAATTTTATGACAGGGATATTATAACTTTAAAATTTCACAATGTTCTTACCTTTCTAGACCCAGGACATATATACATTGTGAAAGTTGTAGCGTTCATATAATTATTGTATGCTGCTAGTTTAAGAATTTTTCTGTTTATTTATTGGTGATATGAAGTCAGATTTTGTAGCATTTACCTTTATCTGCGTTGCACCTGTAGGTCACATCAGTTAATGCAAGACCTTGCAATTGCCATCTTACGTCTTTTTAGGCTTTCTTTACATCATTGATTCACTCTCTTGGTTCTTGTAACCCCAACTTCTAAGAAAGGGTATACTTCTGTACACTGCTTTTGATATCGTGATTACTTATATTATCGGTTTCTGTTCATTTGAACCGTATTTAATCCTATATTTTCCCTATTCCTGAAATTCTTAAAAATAATAAATACGTTTGTTTATTTTCTGTTGACAATCTGTCAACAACGTTGTGTTCTTCTAAATAGTCATTTTCACTACCATAAAGGTTAGGTTTTATACTTTTCGGCTAAGTCTGTATACTTTTAGGTACTTATGAAACCCTGGTAGCTTGTAATTTTTGAAATATGAAATTATAATATGTAATTCTAGAACATGGGATCCCTTGGGTATAAAAGCCGATACAGCCGCTGTATTAAATCAGTTTTACCTTCGACTTCCAAACAAGAAGTACAGAACAGATCCGTTGCGGGGTCACAGTCGGCCCCGCAACTCAAGAGGGTCCCTAAACCTACTCGTCGGTCGTCAGTTTTACTACGAATTGCGTCCCTGCTGGACGACTGCCTTTGCGGGGCTCCCCTACTGAGCACCTGCCTCCCGAAGCGCTACATCTGTACACCACCCTTCGGAACGGCCCAGCTGAGCTCCTCCCGAGCGTTTGGCTTGGAAGACTCCCTGCTGCACGCGTCCTACTACGCGCCGGCCACTGCTCACGCCCTACGGGACGTTCCTATCTGCTGCATGCGCCTTACTTCTCGCCTACCTACTGCTCACGCCCTACTACGCGCCTGGTTGTCGACTGCCGCGCTACACGCGCCCCTACCGAGCGCCTGGCGGAGGCTTATACCCTGACGGTACGCCCGTACGCTTACTCCTCGCACGCGCTGCTACGCACGCCTCCGGCCTGTCATTTCTACCTGCGGAACCTGGTTCCGTTTAACTCTTTCCTAATTTAACCACCACGTGTCCTGGTAACTAGGTACTACTGTTTGCTTGTCAAGAAACTCTCTTAATAAAGAACCTCGACCCTAACTTTTCTTTTGTAATTTGTATTTAGCTTTCATACTTGTTACGTGGGCTTCCAAAAAGGTTTGTAAGTCCACGTAACGTGACAGTTTTGGCGCCCAACGCAAGAGGCCTTATTTTTTGACAAGCTTATTTTTTTTTCTAAATTTTAAAACTACAGACAACATACGTCACTAAAACCTCTTTATTTCGGCCTCATATTAACTAACTTCTACCTAAAATATTTTTTTTTTTAACTCAGTTACTATGGCACGTCCTATCAAATATGTTAACTTAAATAAGCCTGAACTCGAATACGAGGTTATAATTAGGTTAGAGGAACCAAGAGAAAATTTGGTAGCTTTAAAAAAACAGGCAGAAACACTGGGTCAATCGCAACCACCGACAGAGGTCTTGCAGTCAGTCATTCCTCCTGAAGAAGATCTCGAACAGGTTGAAACTTGTCTGAATTACTTTGAATCAAAGATCAACCAGTTACAATCCAAAGCTTCTCCATACGCGTGTAAAAGATTAGAATCATTTCAAAATCACTTATTTTTTCGACTTAGACGCATCGACTTAGACCATAACTCGCCTCTCACAGACAAACTTAACCGACTTTCGGAAAGATTCAAGGTTTTAGAGAACAAATATGAAGCTCTTCTTTTTGAATCTGCGGAAACTACACCCTTAGCATCTCCTCACTGCCCTCCTCTTGGAACAACACCTGAAGCCCCTTTATCTTCTCACTTAGTTACAAACCAACACTCAGAACAGAGTATTCCCTGTCAAAATATTGCTCAAACGACGTCCTCTCCTAATATAATCCCAGAACTTAGAAAACTATCCTATAACGGCAACTCCTGCCCAAAATCTTTTCTCCAAAAAATTGAAGTTTGGTGTTTCCCGCAATCTGAATAAGGAACGCCTTGCTGACTTAGTCTTTGAAATTTTCACTGATAAAGCCCTTCATTGGATTCGATTTCAGAAAAATCGTCAACCAGACCTCTCGTGGTGTGAAATCTCAAACCTACTTATTAGAGATTTCGGTAATACGGATTATGACTTCAAACTCTTGACTGCTATCAACGCTAGAACTCAAGGTGATTACGAGACTATCATCATTTATATCTCCATTATGCATGGTATGTTCTCTCGTCTCAACAAAAAAATAAGTGAATCTGAGCAACTCTCAATTCTCCTCAGAAACATACGCCCCTGCTATTCAGTATTCGTGGCATTGAATAAAATTGATTCCATTGATTCTCTGATATCAGCCTGCCAAAATTACGAACATATTTTGGATAGAGACCGTAACTTTAAAGAACCTAAACCTGCTATTGATCAATTAGCATCTGAATTCAATTACAACCCTTCGACATCCTCATCTAAACCTTCCCTCCCTAGCCAGCCTAAAACCCAGTTCAATTCAGACTCAAGACCCCCTTTTAAGAATTATTTTTCTAAACAAGTAAATAGCATCTCTGATAAATTTACCTCTAACCTCTTCTGTGTTCGATGTCGCGCAAACGGCCACTCTCTTCGAACTTGTCAGCAACCTCACTTCCCCATTTGCTTTAAATGCGGTCTGCGAGGCTTTAAAACCCCAGACTGTCCTGACTGTAATACCAAACACTATTCCTCTCCAAAAAACTAACTTTGCACGACTCCGATAGCACCAATAACTCTAGCCCTTTTGACATAATTGACTGGCAAAATTGGCTTACTTATCTTCGTAATTTCTTCAATCTTTACAAGATTTCGTCAGTCCTTTATGAAGAAGAAAAGGATCATAATAGACCTTTTCTTAACTTTACTATCGACGGAATCCCTTTTTCCGGTTTGCTAGATAGTGGAAGTTCTTTAACTATATTAGGCAACAATTCTCACCTTGACCTTTTGAAAAAGGGTTATTCTTTATCGAAGTCGTGCCCACTTTCAGTCGCTACAGCTAATAACCACAAATTGCAATCATTAGGCTATATCGACCTACTCATGACTTTTAATAATCAAACTCATGCTATAAGAGCCTACGCGTTCCCTGAAATACACCCTTCAATCATCTTAGGTGTAGACTTTTGGAAAACTTTTAATCTTATACCCGAATTGCTTAAACCTACTATCTTTGACAATGTACAGTGTAATACCATTACATCTGACACTGGGAAGATCCTCACTTATGAAGCATTATCTACGGAACAGAAAGACATAGCTGCAGACATCATCGCCAGATTCAAGCAAATTTCCTTCGAAGAAAAAGGCGAACTTGGAAAGACTCATCTGATTTGCCATAAAATCGATACAGGGAACTCTCCACCTGTAAGACAACGCTGCTACCGGCTATCACCTGAAAAACAAAGAGCACTTATAAACGAAGTAGACAAGATGCTTGGCTGGAAAGTGATTGAACCCTGCGAGAGCCCTTGGTTATCTCCGGTGATCATAACTCCTAAGAAGAATGGTGAATGGCGTTTCTGTGTTGACAGTAGAAAACTTAACTCTATCACTCGTCGTGATGCCTATAGCCTGCCAGTAATGAACGAAATATTAGACCACTTGAGAGATGCTAAATATCTTTCAAGCATTGATATTGCGAAAGCTTTCTGGGAAGTCCCACTACACCCTCCAGACAGGGACAAGACAGCTTTTTACGTTCCAGGTAGAGGAATGTACCGCTTTGTTGTCATGCCTTTTGGTCTAACCAATGCTCCAGCGACACAACAAAGACTAATGGACGCGCTGTTCACTCCGGAGTTTGAGCATAAAGTATTTTGCTACTTAGACGATATCGTCATCATCAGCAAGACCTTTGAAGAACATATTTCCCTTCTTATCAGAGTTCTTGAAAAACTAACATACGCAGGTTTGACGATTAACTACGAAAAAAGTCAATTCTTCAAAAAAGAACTAAAATACCTTGGTTTTATGGTCGATGAACAAGGCTTGAGAGCTGACCCTGACAAAGTTCTGGCAATTTTAGAATATCCTACGCCGACTACAAAAAAAGAGATAAGAAGATTTCACGGCAGCTGCAGTTGGTTTAGAAGATTTATCCCAAACTTCAGTACTATTGCAGCACCTCTTAATAAATTGGCAGCCTCGGGGAAGAACTCGCCAAA
The DNA here is from genome assembly GCA_947049275.1 of Epinotia bilunana. Lineage (NCBI taxonomy): Eukaryota > Metazoa > Arthropoda > Insecta > Lepidoptera > Tortricidae > Epinotia > Epinotia bilunana. The sequence continues at coordinate 12,735,549 of OX346252.1, forward strand.
ATTTGGCTGGACTGCCGAAGCCAACTCCGCCTTCCTAAAGATGAAGGAACTACTTGTGACAACTCCAATCCTTGCCTGCCCTAATTTTGATGAACCTTTTGCTGTTCACTGCGATGCCTCCAACGATGGAATCGGAGCGATGCTCACACAAAAGCAAGATAATAGAGAAGTCGTAATAGCATACATGAGCAAAAGTTTCAATAAGCATGAACGGAACTACTCAACCACAGAACGGGAGACGTTAGCTGTCATTTCAGCTCTTGAGCACTGGAGATGCTACGTGGACAATGGAAAAGAATTTACTGTTTACACGGACCATGCTGCTCTAAAATGGTTCCTAAATCTATCTAATCCTTCAGGTAGACTAGCTAGATGGGCCCTCAGACTCTCAACATTCAACTGCGTTTTAAAACACAAGCGAGGAAAAGACAACGTTGTCCCCGATTTACTCTCTCGCTCGTTCGACAGGAATCCTGATCTTCATCAAACGGCACCAATTACTCAAGAAATTCAACGTATTAACGATGAAGACCACAACAGATTAATCTCGGACTGTCAAAACAATCCGGACAGTTACCCGAACTACTACTATAGAGACAACAAGCTATTCCGTCGTAGTTACGATCAAAACTCCATAACGGACGATTTTGCCTGGAAGGAAGTTCCTCTTCCTTCAACTAGAAAATCACTTATCGAAGAATTCCATGGCTCTCTGCCTAATCCACACTTGGGCATATTCAAGACTTACAAGAAATTAGCACTACAATACTACTGGACTGGCATGTTTAGAGATGTTGCTAAATACATATCAAAATGCGAAACTTGTTTAGCCTACAAACACTCTAACCACTCTCCTTATGGCATCATGGGTAAACCTAAAATTTGTTCTCGCCCGTTCCAATGCATATCGTTAGATCTCGTGGGTCCGTTACCGATGACTAGAAAAAGAAACCAATATATACTAGTTATAAATTGCTACTTTACTAAATACAGCATAATTTTCCCTTTAAAACGTGCAAGGACTACTGATATTACCTTTCACCTAGAAAATTTTGTTTTTCTGGTTTTTGGAGTACCACAGACAATCATTATGGACAATGGACCTCAATTCCAGTCGCGTGAGTTCCATAACCTAATCAATAAATACAGAATACCTTTCGCGAACTTTAATCCTCTTTATTGCCCTCAAGTTAACCCCACAGAGAGGTACAATAAGACTCTTATCACGGCCTTAGCGTCTCTTGTTGGGGACGACCATAGATCTTGGGATAACCATCTTCCAATTATTCAGTCTGCTATGAATAATTCAGTGAACCTGGTAACCGGTTTTACACCCTCTTTCCTAGTTTTTGGACGCGAAACTATTCCTTGCGGCTCCATGTATTCACCATGCCAAAATCTTGAGGAAATAGTTTTTCTTCCTAGAGACATGTATGCTAATAACCTTGGCCTGCTATCATCTATTTACGATAAAGTTCAGGTTGCCTTGTACACAGTACATATAAAGAATAGCAATAGGTACGATCTTAGAAGGTCATTCAAAGAATTTAACATCGATGATATAGTTTGGAGGAAAAACTACGTCCTAAGTAACGCTGGCACTTACTTCAGTGCGAAACTGGCTCCAAAATACTTAAAATGCAGAGTTATTCAAAAACTCTCGCCCCTGGTGTATATGCTTGAAGATCCTAATGGTTCAAGAAACAAATGGCACATTAAGGATTTCAAAACATAGCATTTAGTTTAAGTTTATTTAATTTCACTTCATTACACATTATTTTACGTTCTTTTCTTTGCAGCTTTTCATTATGCTGACTTATTAGCGTGCGACTGTTCTGTAATGACTCGCTTCTGCTTTTCTTTCTTAGCTCTGTAAATAAATAAAAAATTGTAGTAGCCTAGGACTACTGCACCCTCTTTAGTTCTAAACTAACTCCCCTCTACTAGTTGGCTGTAAACCAACTAGTCTAGAATTTCCTCGAGCGGATGACTAACTCGTTAAATAAGCCCTTAGGTTCTTCACATTTTCCCCTAGTTGGCGCTAGACCAACTAGGCCTGTATATAGTATTTCCTCGAGCGGATCGCCAACTCGTAAAATAAGCCGTGGGTTCGTCATTTTTCCCGTGGAGCGGCTGACTACTCCCTCAAAAAAAAAAAAGCCTTAGGTCATGGTAAGGAGTTCCTTAGGAGTGTGCGTCATTGAATGTGAACCACATCCCCTTATTTTATCTGGAGATGAATGTATGTGTGATTTTTGAAAGAGACGCAAGGAAGATCTGGAGCTTCTTAGTTGTATATAATTTTCTTCATGTTATTAGCACCTCATCTCATTTATGCACTAATCACCACGCATAGCATATCTATATAACAAAAAAAAACTTTTCATTAATTAGTACGAAAAACTTTTTTTTTTCCTGGGTTTTTGGGGTAATGTAGCATTTACCTTTATCTGCGTTGCACCTGTAGGTCACATCAGTTAATGCAAGACCTTGCAATTGCCATCTTACGTCTTTTTAGGCTTTCTTTACATCATTGATTCACTCTCTTGGTTCTTGTAACCCCAACTTCTAAGAAAGGGTATACTTCTGTACACTGCTTTTGATATCGTGATTACTTATATTATCGGTTTCTGTTCATTTGAACCGTATTTAATCCTATATTTTCCCTATTCCTGAAATTCTTAAAAATAATAAATACGTTTGTTTATTTTCTGTTGACAATCTGTCAACAACGTTGTGTTCTTCTAAATAGTCATTTTCACTACCATAAAGGTTAGGTTTTATACTTTTCGGCTAAGTCTGTATACTTTTAGGTACTTATGAAACCCTGGTAGCTTGTAATTTTTGAAATATGAAATTATAATATGTAATTCTAGAACATGGGATCCCTTGGGTATAAAAGCCGATACAGCCGCTGTATTAAATCAGTTTTACCTTCGACTTCCAAACAAGAAGTACAGAACAGATCCGTTGCGGGGTCACAGTCGGCCCCGCAACTCAAGAGGGTCCCTAAACCTACTCGTCGGTCGTCAGTTTTACTACGAATTGCGTCCCTGCTGGACGACTGCCTTTGCGGGGCTCCCCTACTGAGCACCTGCCTCCCGAAGCGCTACATCTGTACACCACCCTTCGGAACGGCCCAGCTGAGCTCCTCCCGAGCGTTTGGCTTGGAAGACTCCCTGCTGCACGCGTCCTACTACGCGCCGGCCACTGCTCACGCCCTACGGGACGTTCCTATCTGCTGCATGCGCCTTACTTCTCGCCTACCTACTGCTCACGCCCTACTACGCGCCTGGTTGTCGACTGCCGCGCTACACGCGCCCCTACCGAGCGCCTGGCGGAGGCTTATACCCTGACGGTACGCCCGTACGCTTACTCCTCGCACGCGCTGCTACGCACGCCTCCGGCCTGTCATTTCTACCTGCGGAACCCTCACATCCTACGGCGCGACTTCCTGGGGATCCCACTGGTTCCGTTTAACTCTTTCCTAATTTAACCACCACGTGTCCTGGTAACTAGGTACTACTGTTTGCTTGTCAAGAAACTCTCTTAATAAAGAACCTCGACCCTAACTTTTCTTTTGTAATTTGTATTTAGCTTTCATACTTGTTACGTGGGCTTCCAAAAAGGTTTGTAAGTCCACGTAACGTGACAATTTATTGAATCATAAATCATAAATTTATTTTGCAGAAAAAGTACATATTGCTACTTACATTTTTTGTTAGTATTTCTATGGTGAAAACCAAAAGTAAGGGTCAACTGACCCCCGTACTAGTTTGCACTGTATCACGGTGGGACAGGATTCACATTTCACCGTCCTTATAAGTATCACATAACAATCGTTCAGTAAGTATCGTTGTATACGTAATCTTAAATCTAAGTAAAGTAATAAATATACCTAGATATTTTTCTAGCACGAATTGTGTACTGTAAGTGTTTGACAAAATGAAAACTTCGATAAATCTGATGTCGATAGTTCCTATCTCAATATTACAAAAAAAAACACACAAAGACTGCAAACAAAATTGTATTCACCTTTTTTATTATTTAGAGAAGAAAAAAAACAGCTAGTGTACGATTTGTTTATTTAATCATCAAACATTTATAAAAATGTGTATAAACCAAAAATGCGACTAACATCGCTATTGAAAGTCATAATTACCTAATTACTCTTATCGTCTCAATGCTAAAAATATTTGAATAATAGTTTACGTATTTATTTCAAGATATGTCACAATTAAAACTAGTAAAAAACTAGTATCCAAAGGAAGTCACTAATGTCAAACCGTTCGTGCTAGAAAAATATCTAGGTATAGTAATAAAGGTTTATTTGGCACAATCTCGATATCAATAATTACCAGAGGTCTCCGCACTAGGCTTCGCCTGTATCGCGGGGAACCAAATACAAGTTACATTTTAGAATTGTTACATTGTTACAAATTACACGAGAAAGAACAAAACAAAAGGAACTTAAAAATTAACATTGCAATTTTACATTATAAAATACACTAATTATGCTTTGTAAATTTCATTCTCACTTCTGTCTCGGCGTAGTTTGACGAAAGGAGAAGATTAGTAATGAGTTTTTTTGCCTCATTTATAGTTAAGGTTAAAGTTACAGTGTTTAAGTATTGCATTATAAGTGGATATCCTAATGTAATCTCCGAATCGCTTACCAAATGTGGAAAGTACTCTAGGAACTGGTAGGGCAAATACGCGTTTTTTAAGTAGATTACTGTAGCATGACAAAGTTTTGGATGATTTATGAGTAACTAAAGAAATTTTGAGTAGGAACAATTGACGGACGGTAAGAACATGTGCTTGGGCATAGAGAGCTGTAGTTGGATGACGGAAGGTTTTTTTAAACATTACTTTGAGCACAGACCGTTGAGCCCTTTCAATTTCTAACATAGAGGTCTTTGCTGCACTGCCCCACACTGTAATGCAGTAGCTGATTACTGGTTGGCACAGCGCGACGTAGACCATGATTAACAAGGATTTCTCTGCAGTGTGACGAAGTTTTTTGAATATTGATATTGATTTTCTGATTCTAGCTGAAAGTTTATGAATATGGAATTTGAAGTTAAGTTTTTCATCTATATGTAGACCAAGGTATGGATGACATTAGTGCGTTGAATTGAATCACAGTTACAATTAGTGTCGTTTGGAAATAATTTGCATGTGTGGATTTTTACTACAGGATTAGTTGATGGTTTTGACGAGTCAGTCTTGTGGAAGCATAGGAATTTAGTTTTGTTGTTATTGAGTGCTAAGAGGTTATTTTCAAACCAATGTGCTACAGTTCTCATACCTCTTTCTGCAGCATTAACTGTATTCTGCCAGTTTATATAATTGAAAAGAATGACTGTGTCGTCAGCATAACAAATAATTTCTGTGTTATCAATTTGGAGATTAAAGATGTCATTCATATAAATAATGAACAAGGTCGGTCCAAGAATGCTTCCCTGCGGAACGCCAAAATTAATTTGCTCCGTACCAATTCTGAATGAGCCTACTTTGACGAGTTGTCTTCTTCCAGATAAATAGCTCTCGAACCAGGATAACGGCACACCACGTATGCCTAGATTTTGGAGCTTTTGGATCAAAATCGGAAATGACACGGTATCAAAGGCTTTATAGCCAGATCCAGGAAGACGCCGATACATTTTGAATTACTATCTAAATAAGAGGACACGAGATTAACAAGAAGTGAAGTGGCGTCCTCCGTAGATCGGTTTTGCCTAAAACCGAACAGATATTTGACTAATCGTGTGTTTACAAGTTTTTCCGAAGTGGGTAGTTAGAAAAATACAAGAATAAAGTAAACAAAAGAATACTACTGTTGACAATGCCATGGCAACTCGTATGCATCGTTTGCTGGGCCGACTTAAATGTAAACAAGTAGTATACACGCAAAAACTTAACATAATAGTACATTACGTACCAAGGGCGGTGAATTCGTGAAAGGCCCAGATCGCAGGTGTTTGTGGGCCATAAATATGCGATCTGGGGCTTTACGAATTACCGCCCGTGGTGAGTACACAATTTTACGTCTTCACCTGGCCACAATGCGAGTTTTACCGTACGCGCAGCGTGCCGTAAAACTCGCATTATGGCCAGTTGTGACGTAAAAATAATTACCACGGGATAAAGATCTAATATTTCTATTCATTGGTATGGTAAGTATATGTATGGTTATATGTGCTTGTTTATTGTGTGTGTGTTTGTGTATATGTGTTAATGTGTAAGTGCGACAAGGCGCGCATGGGTTGGGATGTGAGTGTATTGTGCGTGAGTCTATCTGTGTGTGTGTGTGTGCTCATGTATGCGTGTGTTTGTGTGCGTGTGTGTGTTTGCGAGTGTAATTATGTAACTGTAATTAATCGCATGTGGATTACACTAAGGTTTTTAGAAGTTGTTCAGTATCATCGTATTTTAAGTTCTGTAAATAAGCTTCCAATGACATTTTACAAGCATGTACATTAAGTGTTCGTAATTGGATATGGTTGCTTACTTTGTTATACAGCGTGTATATCCAATACGAGCAAATCTTTAAATGGTGGTTAGTACAGGACCTAATAAGTGTATTAAGATAACTTTTGTCTAAAATTGCAACGAAAAAATTAACCATACAAAATAATTCAGCCCGCAATGTAACGCAACATGTTCGAGTTAAGCCTCGTTTGACAGTTGTCAGCTGTCTAAGTATCCACTTCCGAAATGTCTAAAACCAAAATTTAATAAAGCTATGTCGTATCTCGGTAATGTCCTTGGCAATTGAGTTAGGTATAAACTTATAGCCAAAGATGTTATGAGATGAGTGTTTTTTCAAACTACCTTATGGTGTAGAACTGTAGATGTTCATCAAGTAAAACAAAAAATAGGCTACAAGTAACTATTTATTTACATACCGGTCAGAAACACAGTTAAAAGTTTTAATCACGCCTGTGTCTCCGCCTCAGGTATCGATTCTCCACGTGGCTCCCGTGCAATCGAACGCAAGTTTCGCAGCGTCGTTTAATGGACTCCCTAACGTGGTAAAGATCAGTATTGTCCCTGAGTTTTTGAAAAACTTCGGTTATCTTGTTTTTCAGTTGTTCCACGGATGTCCTAGGTTGTGAGTACACCTCGTTTTTTACTGCCCCCCACAGAAAAAAATCGAGCGGTGTTAAATCAGGAGAGCGAGCAGGCCAACGACGTGGACCAAATCGCCCGATCCATCTGTTCTCGAACATGTCGTTTAGCACGTTTCGGACACGAACCGCCGCGTGAGCCGGGGCACCATCCAACTGCAACCACGTTTCCCGGCGATCTTCTTCAGGCAGCATGTTCACGTATTCTGCTAATGGCCCGTTGATAAGCTGGATGAATTTGTCCGCATTCAGGTTACCGTCGATGAAAATGGGTCCTATGATCCGGTTGCCGTGTATTGCGGCCCACACGTTTACGGCCCAACGATACTGGTGTCCGGTCTCTCTCATGTCATGGTGATTTACGCGTGACCAGTAATGGCAATTACGTTGATTCCAAACCCCATTCCTGGTGAATGTGCTTTCATCTGTCCAGATAATTTTGGACATGAAATCACCGTTTTCTTGATGACGACTGAGTAACCACTCCGAAAACGTTAAACGTGGTATTAAGTCTCTCGGCAGCAAAGCATGTACCTTTAAAAATTTATAAGGATGTTGCTTGTCACGTTTGAGTATTTTGTGTACCGTCATATGACTCATATTAAACCGTCTTCCAGCTATTCTCGTACTACTCTCTGGGTCAGCTGAAAAATGGCGAAGGATCCGGTCTTCTAATGAGACTGGAAGCTCATAGTTAACAGCTGCTCCCTCCACCCTCCCTGTCACTGGCAAACCTTCACGAGCTCGCTGTAACGCGTTGACGATCACTCGAGCGCTACTTGGCACTCTACGATTTGGAAATCGCTCTCTGTATATTTCTAATGCTCTTCTGCCATTTTGATGTGCTTCACCATACATTAAAATCATGTCCATTAATTCCGGAGCACTAAAATTAGTTTGACGGGGCATTTTAATTTAATGACTGTATTGTGACTGACATTGTCAAATCATAGTTGAAATAAAATACGCGAAAACTTACCAAACAGTTCGGTACAATTTACAACCTTGTATGTAGGTAACTATCAAACTTTGTAGAGTTCTGTTAATAATTGTAAATCGAATTTAAATTCAGTTATCAAATTAAATAACTATTATGAGTGCAATCTTGTTGGTAAATAATTTACAAAGAAGATTACTTAGTTACCTATTTAAATTAAATAGAATGATTTTCTAAAAAAGGTGTCATTGCGCGTCGTGGTAATTTTATTTTAATATCAACGACGCTGTCAACTAATTTTTATCGTGACTGATTAAAATGGCTCAAAATAATGTCAATTGGTTGTTGATAAACAAATACTTAAGTATTTAATAATTCAATAACTTACATATCTAGTGGTGTAGTCTACTAAAAATAACCACACAACGTTATGAACCATATTTTTTTGTGCAGTTAAGTATTGATTTTCTTATTTAAGGGTCAGTGGGATACCACTGCTGGGCAAAGGTCTCCTTACGTTTCAATGTATCCCGGTCTTGACCAGTCTCCCACCACCCCCACACTGGTGCATATCAGTCTTTATCAACAAAGCAGTTAGCTAACAGTATCTAAATAATTAATATCACTACACACCAAGATTTATTTTTGGACAGCTACGTGGATTACATGTTTACGTTACATTACTGCTCGGTAATTTTTCAAAAAAATATTACAGGCGCTCAATTAAGTTTAACTTAAAAAGTTCATTTAATTAATGATTACGCTACTAAACTCTGCCTCTGGTTTAATTCTTTGCTCGTATTGGATATACACGCTGTATAATATGGCACCTAGAACATTTTTGCATTTTTTTGCATATTCGTTCTTGTGAGATGGAGTTGAATAAACAAAGTCGTTTCTTCTTCTAGACTCACAGGATATCTAATCTGGGATGCGTTTGTGTTGATTTATTAATAATTGTTTGATAAACAATTGCCTTACAGTTAAAACTAAAGTGTCCTCATAAAGTGCAGTTGTTGGATATCTAAATTTAATGAAGGTTAAAACCTTAAGCAACGTCACCGATTACAATGCTTGTAGCAATATGTAGTCCATTTTATCGGAATCCAACCTTTTCGTCGTGGTCACCGGATCGAACCGGAAGGGTTGGAAAAGTAAAACCGGAGTAGGGTGAAAATTTAAAAGGGAATAAGTTATGGCATTATATTTTACTGGCCACAGACATTTATTAATCTACACATTGGGTCTAATCAAAATACAGCTGCAAACAAATTGAGTAGGGACGCATATATGAATCTACATAATGTGGACCGAATTAACGAGCAAGTACATAAAAGTAAATAAAAAATACATAATATACCTCGTATGGTTGTTCTAATAAAAGTATATGTTTACTGGATGACGAGTAACTAACTAATTTTATATTCAAAACATACGAATCATCATACACATTTTTTTTTATTTTAAAATTATCGATAAGTACGTCATTGGGCATGGTAGGTACCACTCTCGTCATCAAAATTACAAACGCGAATAGCGAGAGATACATATTATGTCGGTACAGTCTGAAATACTAACCTACCATGAAAACTTTGTTGGAAACTTAATGACGATTTATTTCTTAATAGAATTATTGTTGTCATTTGTTGAATGAGTATGTCGCAAAAGTCAATTTTTGTCAAATTGAGTTTTTAACTCTCGAACTCGGGAAAAAAATATTGATCGGGTTCGGATATCTCTATATAATAAACCAGGATTTAGGCAAGCTTAAGTTTAGGCCATTTTGTTAAGTTTAGTTCCTGTTTGCAGAAGAAAAGTCATGGGTTCCGTACCATTATATATAAAAACGGCAAAAAAAACACGTTTGTAGTATGGGAGCCCCCTTAAATATATATTTTATTTAGTTTTTAATATTTGTTGTTATAGCGGCAACAGAAATACATCATCTGTGAAAATTTTACCTGTCTAGATATCGTGGTTCTTGAGATACAGCCTGGTGACAGACAGACGGACGGACAGAGAGCGAAGTCTTAGTAACAGGGTCCCGTTTTTACCCTTTGAGTACGGAACCCTAATAAACCACAAGTACCTTGTGCTTTTTCAAGTTCCTAGAAGAATTTAGTAATAGAAGCATTTGTGAGTACTTGTGTTGTTTTTTCTTAGATGCTATAGTGTAAAGATTACTGTAAGGTTACTGTGTATATCCAATACGAGCAAATCTTTAAATGGTGGTTAGTACAGGACCTAATAAGTGTATTAAGATAACTTTTGTCTAAAATTGCAACGAAAAAATTAACCATACAAAATAATTCAGCCCGCAATGTAACGCAACATGTTCGAGTTAAGCCTCGTTTGACAGTTGTCAGCTGTCTAAGTATCCACTTCCGAAATGTCTAAAACCAAAATTTAATAAAGCTATGTCGTATCTCGGTAATGTCCTTGGCAATTGAGTTAGGTATAAACTTATAGCCAAAGATGTTATGAGATGAGTGTTTTTTCAAACTACCTTATGGTGTAGAACTGTAGATGTTCATCAAGTAAAACAAAAAATAGGCTACAAGTAACTATTTATTTACATACCGGTCAGAAACACAGTTAAAAGTTTTAATCACGCCTGTGTCTCCGCCTCAGGTATCGATTCTCCACGTGGCTCCCGTGCAATCGAACGCAAGTTTCGCAGCGTCGTTTAATGGACTCCCTAACGTGGTAAAGATCAGTATTGTCCCTGAGTTTTTGAAAAACTTCGGTTATCTTGTTTTTCAGTTGTTCCACGGATGTCCTAGGTTGTGAGTACACCTCGTTTTTTACTGCCCCCCACAGAAAAAAATCGAGCGGTGTTAAATCAGGAGAGCGAGCAGGCCAACGACGTGGACCAAATCGCCCGATCCATCTGTTCTCGAACATGTCGTTTAGCACGTTTCGGACACGAACCGCCGCGTGAGCCGGGGCACCATCCAACTGCAACCACGTTTCCCGGCGATCTTCTTCAGGCAGCATGTTCACGTATTCTGCTAATGGCCCGTTGATAAGCTGGATGAATTTGTCCGCATTCAGGTTACCGTCGATGAAAATGGGTCCTATGATCCGGTTGCCGTGTATTGCGGCCCACACGTTTACGGCCCAACGATACTGGTGTCCTGTCTCTCTCATGTCATGGTGATTTACGCGTGACCAGTAATGGCAATTACGTTGATTCCAAACCCCATTCCTGGTGAATGTGCTTTCATCTGTCCAGATAATTTTGGACATGAAATCACCGTTTTCTTGATGACGACTGAGTAACCACTCCGAAAACGTTAAACGTGGTATTAAGTCTCTCGGCAGCAAAGCATGTACCTTTAAAAATTTATAAGGATGTTGCTTGTCACGTTTGAGTATTTTGTGTACCGTCATATGACTCATATTAAACCGTCTTCCAGCTATTCTCGTACTACTCTCTGGGTCAGCTGAAAAATGGCGAAGGATCCGGTCTTCTAATGAGACTGGAAGCTCATAGTTAACAGCTGCTCCCTCCACCCTCCCTGTCACTGGCAAACCTTCACGAGCTCGCTGTAACGCGTTGACGATCACTCGAGCGCTACTTGGCACTCTACGATTTGGAAATCGCTCTCTGTATATTTCTAATGCTCTTCTGCCATTTTGATGTGCTTCACCATACATTAAAATCATGTCCATTAATTCCGGAGCACTAAAATTAGTTTGACGGGGCATTTTAATTTAATTAAATTAATAGTTGAAATAAAATACGCGAAAACTTACCAAACAGTTCGGTACAATTTACAACCTTGTATGTAGGTAACTATCAAACTTTGTAGAGTTCTGTTAATAATTGTAAATCGAATTTAAATTCAGTTATCAAATTAAATAACTATTATGAGTGCAATCTTGTTGGTAAATAATTTACAAAGAAGATTACTTAGTTACCTATTTAAATTAAATAGAATGATTTTCTAAAAAAGGTGTCATTGCGCGTCGTGGTAATTTTATTTTAATATCAACGACGCTGTCAACTAATTTTTATCGTGACTGATTAAAATGGCTCAAAATAATGTCAATTGGTTGTTGATAAACAAATACTTAAGTATTTAATAATTCAATAACTTACATATCTAGTGGTGTAGTCTACTAAAAATAACCACACAACGTTATGAACCATATTTTTTTGTGCAGTTAAGTATTGATTTTCTTATTTAAGGGTCAGTGGGATACCACTGCTGGGCAAAGGTCTCCTTACGTTTCAATGTATCCCGGTCTTGACCAGTCTCCCACCACCCCCACACTGGTGCATATCAGTCTTTATCAACAAAGCAGTTAGCTAACAGTATCTAAATAATTAATATCACTACACACCAAGATTTATTTTTGGACAGCTACGTGGATTACATGTTTACGTTACATTACTGCTCGGTAATTTTTCAAAAAAATATTACAGGCGCTCAATTAAGTTTAACTTAAAAAGTTCATTTAATTAATGATTACGCTACTAAACTCTGCCTCTGGTTTAATTCTTTGCTCGTATTGGATATACACGCTGTATAATATGGCACCTAGAACATTTTTGCATTTTTTTGCATATTCGTTCTTGTGAGATGGAGTTGAATAAACAAAGTCGTTTCTTCTTCTAGACTCACAGGATATCTAATCTGGGATGCGTTTGTGTTGATTTATTAATAATTGTTTGATAAACAATTGCCTTACAGTTAAAACTAAAGTGTCCTCATAAAGTGCAGTTGTTGGATATCTAAATTTAATGAAGGTTAAAACCTTAAGCAACGTCACCGATTACAATGCTTGTAGCAATATGTAGTCCATTTTATCGGAATCCAACCTTTTCGTCGTGGTCACCGGATCGAACCGGAAGGGTTGGAAAAGTAAAACCGGAGTAGGGTGAAAATTTAAAAGGGAATAAGTTATGGCATTATATTTTACTGGCCACAGACATTTATTAATCTACACATTGGGTCTAATCAAAATACAGCTGCAAACAAATTGAGTAGGGACGCATATATGAATCTACATAATGTGGACCGAATTAACGAGCAAGTACATAAAAGTAAATAAAAAATACATAATATACCTCGTATGGTTGTTCTAATAAAAGTATATGTTTACTGGATGACGAGTAACTAACTAATTTTATATTCAAAACATATTTATTTATTTATTTATTTATTTAATGAAGAAACAAACAGTCGTTTACAGAAATTAATTCTTAAACTATCGCTTACATCTTAGACCTGGAGTTTCCTTATTTTATAAACATAAGCATATTACCAACATACATTATCAACAAACTTAAGTATCAGCTTCATGATAATAAATGACTTAAAAGTTTAACTTGCTGTTGTAACTAAGTAATGAAATTCTAATATTTAATATGACAGCTTACAGTCAGATTGTGATAAACCCATTCGTAAGTATATGTACACAGTCAAGTGATTGATCATATTATTATATAGACCATGGTTACTGGAAAGCATGTTTTAATGACTTAATAGAACAATTAAACAGATCAATGTCTTTAAGTCTTTCATCATGGTTAAACAGTTTACATACACGTCTTATAAACAGCATATTTTGTGCATAACAAGTTCGATTGCGGGGAATCGAAAATAAGAATTTCTTTTGACATTGGCGCTGACGTCTACAAGGTACCCTTAAATTGATTTGATGTAATAGTGAGGGGACATCCAACATATTAGATATGATTTTATATAATAAAAAAGAGTCTACACAATCTCTGCGGGCACGGAGTGTTTGTAATTTATGGTGAGTTAGTGAATCAGTGTAACTAGTGTACTCATAGCCAGTTCTGAAATTAAGGGCTTTAACAAATTTTTTTTGTATCCTTTCCACTCTCTCGATGTGAATATTATGATAGGGTTTCCAGACTGTACAAGCGAATTCGAGATTGCTGCGAACAAAACTATTATACAGAATTTTATGGGTGCTAGGATTTTTGAAAGCTTTCCCTACGCGTAGAATGAAGCCCAGTTGTTTGTATCCTAAAACATACAACAAACGAATCATCATACACATTTTTTTTTATTTTAAAATTATCGATAAGTACGTCATTGGGCATGGTAGGTACCACTCTCGTCATCAAAATTACAAACGCGAATAGCGAGAGATACATATTATGTCGGTACAGTCTGAAATACTAACCTACCATGAAAACTTTGTTGGAAACTTAATGACGATTTATTTCTTAATAGAATTATTGTTGTCATTTGTTGAATGAGTATGTCGCAAAAGTCAATTTTTGTCAAATTGAGTTTTTAACTCTCGAACTCGGGAAAAAAATATTGATCGGGTTCGGATATCTCTATATAATAAACCAGGATTTAGGCAAGCTTAAGTTTAGGCCATTTTGTTAAGTTTAGTTCCTGTTTGCAGAAGAAAAGTCATGGGTTCCGTACCATTATATATAAAAACGGCAAAAAAAACACGTTTGTAGTATGGGAGCCCCCTTAAATATATATTTTATTTAGTTTTTAATATTTGTTGTTATAGCGGCAACAGAAATACATCATCTGTGAAAATTTTACCTGTCTAGATATCGTGGTTCTTGAGATACAGCCTGGTGACAGACAGACGGACGGACAGAGAGCGAAGTCTTAGTAACAGGGTCCCGTTTTTACCCTTTGAGTACGGAACCCTAATAAACCACAAGTACCTTGTGCTTTTTCAAGTTCCTAGAAGAATTTAGTAATAGAAGCATTTGTGAGTACTTGTGTTGTTTTTTCTTAGATGCTATAGTGTAAAGATTACCCAGAAAACATAAGTGCGTAGTTGTGTTCTTCTTTCTTTGAAACGATTTTTCCTGTTTTTTTTTCACTCAGTCCTTTTGTCACTCGTTTCTTACCCCCTTATTCATAAAACTTAAAAGGCCTCTGCTAAATAAAATGTGCTTTGTCCCTTTCTTGCGAACACAAATGTCAAAGTGACAGATAAGGACAAACGAACTTTAACGGCATTTTAGTTAAAATAGGCTTGAAGTACGTTTATGAATACGGCCGTTAATATCTAATTGAAATAAAAAGGTTATTAACAAAATTGCAAGTTGCATGAAAATTCTACAATTAACCTTGAATGGCACCATGGCCTCTCCTGCCACAGGAGCACAGGCCGCTTGCCGCGACGCGACACGCCAGCCTAAACGATCTCATCCGTCGGGCACTCGTTATTGCCGGAGCACCGGCCGTCTTAGAGCCTACTGGTCTTGCCCGAGCCCACAGCAAGAGGCCCGACGGCATGACGCTCGTCCCCTGGACCTTGGGGCGACCACTGGTCACCCCAAGCTCCAGGGGACCCTGCTTGCGGCGATACCCTTGGGCCGTCCCACCTTCATGGAACCTCAATGATATGCTGCTGCTGACTCAGCCGAGTCACACAACAGGCTCAAATATGCCGGCATTCACAGTGGCTACATGTTTGAGCCTTTCAGCGTCGATACCTTAGGGCCATGGGGCACCAGCGCTTTAAAACTTTATAAATTGTTTTCTAAGCGCCTCGTCGACGCTTCTGGTGACCAGAAGGCTGGCTCATACCTAGCCCAACGTATTAGCATTGCTATACAACGCGTATGGCAATTGCGCCAGCCTCCTGGGCCCCCTACCGCCTGGCGCCGATCTGGGCCAAGTTTTTTATTTATAATCTTATTTTTGTTTTCTTTTATTGCCTCAGTTTATATTGTCTTGTTGTTGTTGTTAAGTAATATTATAATAAATCCAAGTAACAAAAAGTGGTTTAATAATTGTCCTAGAACCACATATTATCAGGACTATAATGGGATAGTAAGCGCTTATAACCACTTAAATGGGCCCAATTTATAGGCGTACTTGTCCTAATAAAACATTAATAGTAGAATTAGTGACCAAACAATGAATCCAATAGTAGACTTATATTTGGACTTCGCTAAACTATTTGCTCACTATAAGCGCCTTACAAAACCAAACAAGACTATAACGTGCTTCCATATTTCGGTTACAAACTTTTCCAAAATTAGTTGTGAATTGTGTTCCTGTGTTGTGAGTTGTTCCCTACATTGTACAAAAAACTTGAGGTAAACCATTTTCCTAGCCATTAACAGCAACAGCTTTAAGCAATATAGTATCCCATATTTACTTCAGAGTTCATTGTTTTCGAGATATCTGGCATCAAAGTTGAACAATTTTAGGCCAAAAAACTGGTTTTCTGGCCATAACTTTTGTATTAATTAGTTTAAAATGAAAACCCTAGACAGGTTTTTAGAGACGTCAAAGATGAACGCCAAATATGTATATTTCGTATAGGTATGTTAGATCTTTCACGTCAATAGATACGAAATAAGTGTTCTTTTAGGCAATGTTTAAAAAAATCAGACAAAATTAAGTATTCATTTCTTTCAAAATCCGGTAGACAAGAATGGATATAAAAGATTGAAGAACCGATAGCCGTTTGACTTATAATTCTATCTGTGGTGCAAAAGTACGAGATACGATTCAAAACTTGTCAAAAATCGTCGAAAACCTCGGGTAGCCCCTTAAACCTTTATAAACAAATTAAGATTATAGCAGCATTCGATAAAGCTCACGAAGAACAACTACGTTCTTTACTCTTAGAACTAACTTAAAGAACTAAATTACTTATAAAGGATCCACAAAGTAGACTTATAAACCCTTATAAATGTAAGTAACAATTGCAAATGGTTTCCAGTACGTTTGGTTTTATTTGTTGCTCGTATAAGCATACTTTACTTCTAACGGTTTTATTTTGCTTCTTTTAGGCAATAATAAGTATTTCTTACCAGAGTGAATTGAATAGTCTCAAGCACGTGTCCGCCTTTTCAATACCTTAATAGGACACCTTAGCTTATATTGTGCCGTTAATTTAAGCCTATTTATTATTGATTACTGGCTTCCGCCCGTGACTTCGTCCGCGTGGACCCGGGATAAAAACTATCCTATATTTTAATCCAGGCTATAAACTATCTTCGTGCAAAATTTCATTCAAATCGGTTCTGCCGTTTAAGCGTGATTGAGTAACAAACATCCAAACATCTAAAGTTTCGCATTTATAATATTAGTAGGATAAGTTAAACTATAAGAACAGATGTACTAGAAGCGCTATAGATGCTATTATAAGCATAGTAGAAACAGCACTAATAACTCTCTCTATGTCGAAGTTCGGATATCTCTATCTCTATCGCACTTACATGCTGCTTATTTTTACTTGGGATACCTATGTATTCTTTAAAATATGTTTTAGCGTAGGTATTTGTTTTGTGTTGCCTTCCAGGAGGTAACTCATGTAAAGGTTCCGACGGAAGACCAGCGCTGGCCTCCTAGGTTAGCACCATGCTGAGTCGGGGCCTTTTCGTGGACCCTGCTACTTTTTCTTTACTGTGTTTTGTTTTGTATACCCATTGTTTTGTCCACGAATAAATGTTTTCTTTCTTTCTTTCTTTCTTTCTATAATGGTTCTAGTAGGTGTACTAGAACCATTATAGAGAGAGTTATTAGTGCTGTAGGTCCTGTAGGACTATAAAATACGCACTCTGGGATAATTTTCTTGCTTGGATAGTTAGTTCCTTTTAATTATACTTAAACATAATCTTTAGCTTTTTACTTTGTAATAAAACCAATTGAATGGAAGTGTTAAGTTTAACGGATTTATCTCCAAACTTACTTTTTGACACAGTGTCACTTATGGTTTTTCTCCTTGAGGGGGCAGAATTATACCATGATGCAATTGGTGCTCAAATGACTTCGGCGTTATAAAGTGATTTAAATTTTCTTCGTGTACTTATCTTACTGTGTTTATGTACCTATAGATATCCAAATTATTCATCCTGTTTCCAGTCAAAAATACTTTCCAAGTTTCGAATACTCGTTTTCAATTTAACGGAGATTCAGATTATAAACAAGGGCAAGTTGCGCGTGTGATAGCAGCCAGGTGCCGCGCTGTAAATTAAATTACTCAGACAAAAAGGAAGCGGCTGGTGTTTATGATTACTCGCGAAGTTAAGTATAGGAATGCGAGTTAAGATTTAATATACGTTTGAGTTGGAAAATGTACGCGATTCTGACGACAAATATGTACAGAGGTAACATATTAACGTACCTGTGATAATGTTGGTAATAATTATAGAGACATAACGAAGCTCAGACCCTGCCTCTCATACCTAATCTTGGGTCAAGACTGGAGCTAATCCTTCTAAACGCATACGCGCGAAGAGCTAATACGCGTATCCGTCGACTTGTCGGTTTTTTGGTATACATCAAAGGAGGCAAATAAGTAGAATAGGGCGTCGACTGCCTACACTTCGTTCACTCACTCATTTGCTCGCTAGCAGCGGTCGTGTCTCGACTTGTTCGGTGTGAAAAATGGAGTGGACTAACGAAAAAGTTATATATATAAGACAAGACCCCCCAAAAATCCTATTAAAATTTAAAATTACCAAGAAGTGGTTCATCGCAAAGGGTTTTTTAACGTTTTCGAATACAGTTTTTTTGCCGACGAAACAACATCTGTCATTCCCATACATTTTATTAGTTTTCTATTGGCGTTAGCGCTTGTCGATTTTTGTCTAGGCCCCCTGGTGACCGAAGAGCTGGCGCCTATCTCGCGCAGCGAATTGAGAACATTACAAAATATTTTATGATACCTAAATCGAAAACCATTTGATTAAATATGTTATCTGAATGTAATAAACTAGTTTTCCGATTTTTCTCCCACTCGTTTTGAAGAAAATCGCTAAAATGTATAAACCGGAAGTGTGACGACATTCTTACGGCTGTAAACGGACAGTACTTTAGTCCACTAAAATCAGTAGCCTTAAGAAAATTCAAATCACTTCCGGCTGTCACAAATTTCAAATTAAAAGGTGTCAACTGTCAGTGTGATTGTGCAACATCTGCGTTTGTCAAAAGTCAAAGCATTTTTTTTTTAAAGAAGTTGGCAAAAGTAATACCGTCTAAAAGCCATAATTATGACATCTTAATTTATTTACGACCTTTAGGAATTAGCAACTTTTAGATTTAATATTTTTTAATGAAAATTAGGATTTAAGAGAATTGAATAAACACGTATACGTTAAAATCTCGTTTTCTATCGATCTAGAATATAAAACAACCCACTTGAAAATATGAAATGTTGTCAATTATTTACTATGAACGACAGAAGACAACGAGGACAATCAGGACCGCATGTAAGAAATATATAATATATAAATACCTAGATTGTATAAGTAAATAAAAACTGACCCCAGCTAGAATCCCATTTCACTTAGAAATCCATGTCAAAAGTAGGGTAGGTAGAGTACCCTAACATTGTATAATTATACCAGTTAAAGTATATAAAAGTATATAAGAAATTATTAATGTGATCTGAGCAAGTAAATAAGCCAGACTGGCAAAGCTAATCTCACGCAAATCGAGTATATCTAACAGACTCGCCCATAAATACGACCGCAGTGTCAAGCGCGATCATTTTTAGCAAGATTATTCTAATTGGCTATTTATTCCATACTAAATTGTAAAACTTAACTCGAGGAAGAGTAATTTTACCTAACTTATGAAACCTTCAGCTCGATGAGCCATTTATCTTTAATAACACAAGAGTAATTTATATGTCAATAGATCGGCCAAAGTAGTCTAAACAATGGCCAAATATCATAATTATTGTATAAACTTAAAATAAGTACGCCACGACGGGTCAAAAACGTGAAGAACCCACATGCATTGTTTAACAGTTCGGATTAGAAAGCCATGAGAGACGCAGAAATGTTGGTAAGACGTCAATTAGAATCTACTTCATTTTATCAAATGGGTTTCATTACTAATAGGTTGAGTCCGCTTGGGATATCATAAATGAAAGATCAAATCTTAGGGAAAACAGGCGTAACCGGCATGGGCGGGGCTTACCCCCACCAGCGACCAAAGCGGCTTTACGCATCATAATAGGTTTACAACTCATTATTCGCCCGCATTGACGTTCCCACTAGGTGGCGGACCGAATCTTGTATAATAACCGCTCATTGTCCCAGTGCAATTTGTTTGAGAGGTATGAAGGACGAGGTGATGAACTTCCTTCGCGATCACTCAGTAGATTTACTCCTGGTCCAAGAGACCTTTTATCGTCCCAGCATTAGAGCCTTTCGCGTCCCTGGATATGCTCAGATTAGAGATGATAGGCAAGATGGTAGGCCATTCGGGGGCACGCTCATTTTCTACAAACGTAACTTGCATTGCATAAGACTCAATCCCCCGCCCCTGACAAATATGGAAGTGTCGGTCTGTCGCATCTCGATGGAGGGTCACCCCCCGATATCGATTGCTTCAACCTACCTTTCACCTCAACGAGACTTACTTTTGACTGACCTCAACTCTTTAGCCTCCCTAGGTCCTTCGGTCATCGTGGCCGGGGACCTAAATAGTAAACATACTAACTGGGGTTGCGTAGCAACCAATCCCAACGGCAATCGGCTTCATCACCTTTTGATCGATAGCCTCCCTTTCGATCTCCTCGCTCCCTTAGAACCGACTCACTTCCCTCATAACGTAGATCACCGACCTGACATACTCGACATAGCACTGCTAAAGAACGTAGCGTTAACTCTGCGTTCTATAGAAGTGATACACGAACTAGACTCGGATCATAGGCCAGTCCTTTTGAGACTAGGTCCTCACCCCAATAGTACTCCTCGAACCAGGACACTCGTGGACTGGGACAAGGTGCAAACAGGTCTCTTACAGACAGATCCCCCCTTGCTTAGAGACATCCCAGATAATATAACTACAACCGAACAGACAGACCAAGCGATCGATTCTTTCACCAACTACCTCAACGCTGTACGAAGCGAGGCCTCAAGGGAGGTGTCGGCGGAGGACATCCAACACCGACCCCTACCTAGGGAACTGAGAGAGTTGGTAACAAGGAAAAATCGCGCCATCCGTACCTATTCAAATCACCCTTCTGCCGAAAATCGACAAATCCTGAGGGACTTGTCTAACGAGTCCAAACAGAGAATTGCCGAATTTCGGGAGAACTCGTTCAGGGATCTGATGGGGGAGATAACGCCTAGTCATCTGGCTTACTGGAAACTAGCGAGATCTCTCAAATCCGATGCCTGTTGGACTATCCCTCCCTTGGATCGACCGGATCACTCAACCCCCGCGTTCGAGGACAGTGAGAAAGCCGAATGCCTTGCGAGTAGCCTAGAGTCCCAATGTTCGCCCAACCTCCTCCACACCGACGAAGCCCATATTAGAAGGATCGATTCCGAGGTGGACAGGAGATCGCGTCTCCCCGTAACTTCACCCATTTTACCGGTGTCGGTTAAGGAAGTCAGTGACCATGTCAGGCGTCTCCGTATTAGGAAGGATCCGGGTGCGGATGGTGTATCCAATCGCATCCTGAGACTTCTCCCCGAAACCCTCCTCCTCCTTTTGGTTGGCATCTTCAATGCCGCGCTGACCAATGCTCACTTTCCAGCCGCGTGGAAATGTGCAACGGTCATAGGGATAGCGAAGCCCGGTAAACCCCGGACCTCGCCTGCCTCTTATAGGCCGATCAGCTTACTTAGCTCCCTTGGAAAGCTATATGAGCGGATCCTACTCACGAGAATTCTCAGATTTACGGCTGAGAATAACCTCCTCATCGACGAGCAGTTCGGCTTTAGATCCGGACACTCATGCGTCCAACAGGTGCACCGCGTCACGGAGCACGTGTTGGACGGTTTCTCTCGATTTCAGGGGCTCAAGACCGGTGCGATCTTTCTCGACGTGGCGAAAGCCTTCGATAAGGTCTGGCATAACGGGCTGGTATACAAGTTATACCAGCTCGGTATACCGGACAGACTCGTACTCACCATACGAGATTTTCTCAGTGATCGAAGCTTTCGATACCGACTGGAGGGAACGTACTCGGACCCACACCCCATCCGGGCCGGAGTCCCGCAAGGCTCCGTGCTCTCTCCCACTCTCTACTCGTTGTTCACGAACGAAAGAAAGAAAGAAAGAAAGAAAAAATTTATTCGTGGCAAAAAAAAAAAAAAAGACAGACTGTGGAGTGGACACGTACGCACATACACATTTGCCACGAAATGGTCACAACTCAGCGTAATGCTGGCAACGCCAGCGCTGGTCTTCCGTTGTGGCCATTTGGTGAGGTGAGGACGGAACAATGACGCCACGATCACACACAAGGACAAATGGCAAATTACAAAAACATTACAAATAACGAAGAACACAAACTCATTAAAAATAAAAATCAATAAATAAAAACAAAAAAAGACACCTGCCACTTAATTTTTAAAAAGAAAAAGAGAAAAGGTACTACAACTATGGCTTATCTATGGTAAATTTGGGTTGACAATTATTGACATTACATAACTACAGGTGACAACTAACGCGTGTTGATGCAAAACATTGCGAAAACAAGTAAACGTTGACCATTAAAACTAAAACTATACTATGAGGCTTACTGCTAAACCAGATACTACAACATGGAGTAATATTCGAAGAATTTAAACAAAGAACAGTAACAGCTAACTACAAAACATTCAGGCCACGAAATGCTTGTGGGACATACAAAGCAGGTATGTATTTTGACCCAGGTTAAAAACAGCTTGTGTCATGTTTAAGGTTTTCCTGACTTTTTTGGTGGTGCTGCAAGTGTTTCCTAACCTGGGCCTTAAAAGTATGTATGCCTTTCAGAGTCCTGAGAAGCGGTGGCGATAGATTGTTCCAACATTTAGTTGCAACATATCTGAAACTCCCCCGAAAGGCAGCTGACGCATGGCGATGGGTCAACAATGGCTGGCTACATTGCCGCTCACCACGGGGGTTTCGAAAAGATAATTTATCAAAGAGATATTTGGGTGCCTGCTGGTTTACTACACCGAAGAGAAGACATGCCAGATGGAGCTTGCGTCTATGTAGCATTTTAAGGATACGACATTCGTTCAAAAATGGTGTGACATGAGCCCTAAATGGAATAGTGAAACAAAAACGGGCGCAGGCATTTTGAACTCGCTGAATGAGTCGTTTCGATTTGGTGAGTAGACGTGGCCCATAGACTATGTCCATATAATTTAATTTTGACAATACAAGTGATTCTACTAGTTGGATTCGCAAGGTTTCACTCAAAAATGGCCTAATCTTGTATAGCACTTTTAGCTTGTAAAAACAGCCTCGCACAGAGTTTGAAATGTGTTTTTCATACCGGAGTTCATCATCCACTAAGAGACCTAAGTTACGCGCTTCACAGACCCTTTCAATAGGCTCATCCATCAACAAAACGTCCAATGTAGGTGCCAGCCTAGACAGCTGCTGCTTGCTACCAAAAACAAGGTACTTAGTTTTAGTAGGATTTAGTAGCAAACCATTACTAGAGGCCCAGGTTGCAATTCTAGAGAGATCCATGTTGAGTTGTTCTATTGCATTATCAACTTCAGACTGTTTGCACGAGATATACACTTGCACGTCATCTGCATAAAAATGATATTTGCAATTTCTAATGCAAGTACATATGTCGGCAGCATACACAATGAACAGGATTGGGCCAAGGATGGAGCCCTGAGGGACTCCCCGGGTGAGCTCCATGGTACCTGAGACTTGAGATGATCCATCATTCCGACTCAACTTTACATATTGACATCTATTCGTAAGGTAACTGTTGAACCACTGTAGTGCATTATTATCAAAACCGTAATAGCTCAATTTGGACAGCAGCAGGTTTATATCTATACAGTCGAATGCCCTAGAAAAATCAAGCAGCACCAGTAATGTACACATTCCTTGATCCTGCGCACAGAGAATGTGATCAGTGACATCTAGCATGGCGGTCACGGTGCCCCGGCCCTTCCTGAAACCAGATTGGACATCTGGTAAAATATTATTTTTCTCCAGGTAGTCAGTGACTTGCAAACAGACAGTTTTTTCCAGTATTTTAGATAGGCATGGTAAGATGCTAATTGGCCTTAGGTCTTTAAGCTCTGATGGGTGTGATATTTTTGGTAGAGGGCGCACAATTGCCTTCTTCCAGATGTCGGGAAAGGTAGACGTTATAATTGAGGTATTTATTATATTTGTGATTGTGTCAAGAGTATATGGTAAAGTCATTAACAACAACGAACGACATTCCCAGGCACCCTAAGGTGCAACTGGGGTTGTTTGCGGACGACACCGCGCTCTTTACGACCCATTGTAAGTACGCTACTATCCGGCGATACCTCCAAGAGGCAATCACCGACCTAGGTCGTTGGTTTAATCTTTGGCGTATCGAAGTCAACCCGGAAAAAAGCACTGCAATAGTCTTCCACCCGTCTGACTGCGTTAGTACAGAAAGACGGGTGGCTCCGATCCAGATGTTTGACCGACCCATCCCCTGGGTCAACGAGGCCAAATATCTTGGAGTGACCCTCAGGAGACTGACTTTCCGTAGGGTTCGCAACCGCGCGTTGTACGTACTAGGAAGGCTTGGGCCGATGATCAACAAATTTAGTAAAATGTCACTTAGAAATAAGCTGACACTCTACAAGACTTGTGTTCGTCCAATCATGACATATGCAAGTGTAGCAGTCGGATAGTAGCGTACTTACAATGGGTCGTAAAGAGCGCGGTGTCGTCCGCAAACAACCCCAGTTGCACCTTAGGGTGCCTGGGAATGTCGTTCGTGAACAACGAGTAGAGAGTGAGAGAAAGCACGGAGCCTTGCGGGACTCCGGCCCGGATGGGGTGTGGGTCCGAGTACGTTCCCTCCAGTTGGTATCGAAAGCTTCGATCACTGAGAAAATCTCGTATGGTGAGTACGAGTCTGTCCGGTATACCGAGCTGGTATAACTTGTATACCAGCCCGTTATGCCAGACCTTATCGAAGGCTTTCGCCACGTCGAGAAAGATCGCACCGGTCTTGAGCCCCTGGAATCGAGAGAAAACGTCCAACACGTGCTCCGTGACGCGGTGCACCTGTTGGACGCATGAGTGTCCGGATCTAAAGCCGAACTGCTCGTCGATGAGGAGGTTATTCTCAGCCGTAAATCTGAGAATTCTCGTGAGTAGGATCCGCTCATATAGCTTTCCAAGGGAGCTAAGTAAGCTGATCGGCCTATAAGAGGCAGGCGAGGTCCGGGGTTTACCGGGCTTCGCTATCCCTATGACGGCTGCACATTTCCACGCGGCTGGAAAGTGAGCATTGGTCAGCGCGGCTGCTGATTACGTTCCCATCCCTCCCCCCTCTGTCGTTACTCGGCGCTCACTGATTAGGGGCCGCACGGTCCTAGGCACACACTCACGGACCCGGACGACGAAATCACAGCGTCCACCGAAAGATGGAACGCTGCGCTTTCGGCGTCCAACACATCGCGTACACTTCGGCGTTCCCGCCGGCGGGGACGTCCACCGCGAGATCGCGACAACACAGACACATACAGTCCCTATTCGTCCCGGTACCGCTGCATACCGGGTAGAGTCAGTCCGACCCAAGCCGGGCTTAGCTGAGTTTCTTGCTGGACTCTTCTCAGCTAGGCTAGGTTTTAGCGAACCAGCGATAAAACTCCCAGTAGTTCGACACCACTCACACCCCAGATTCGGTTGATACCGTTCAACCAATCTCACTGGAGCGCAAACTCGTAGAGTATTCCAGTGTACAAACTTTCCCGCGTGGTCGTGCCGGAGGCTCCCCCTGGATTTTCCCCAGGCTACCCTCCAACCACGCAATTCGACCGCTATATTGGGTACGTCCTATTATAGCAACAGTCAGGTTCAAAAAAAAAAACAGTGCAATTTGTGTCAGCTGAAGTCTCTCGGAAGAAGCAACTAAAGGAACAAGGAGAAGTAGGAACTAGTAGTTAGGGAAAGTGATAGGGCAAGTTATAATTAAAAGTGTGAAGATTTTAATAAATATTTAATTCTGTTACAAACTATTTTTCATTACGGTAATATAAGGTTACCTCGGTATCTGCGGGCACTCTGCGACCCCGAACTTACAACTCGGGCATCGAGTCTGCGAGCTGTCGTAGGCCGGCTGGGCGAGCCGACTGGATTGTGTTCCGGGCCGCACCTAGTCGGTGTTGGTGGCTATCCGAGCGCAGGGGGCGGGACCGACGCGTCGTAGGCGCCGCGCATTCACCCGGTCGACGCCGCGATAGGCGGACGTCGTGCACATTTAAATTGCAATTCAGCGAGGAAATGCCACCAGCATCCTCAGTACAGTACAATGCCTCGAGGGCCTTTTTTAGATTTAACTTAGTTTTAATTTAATGTATTTAATGTTAGTTATCATCTTGTATGCGTATACAATTATTATTATATTCTTACCAAGATAAAACACCAAAAAATAAAACCAAGATTATCAAGACAAAGAATTATTCTAGTTTTAACAATCGTTATTTTGCTAACGATATGCCCATGTGCTACAAAAATTCATGTTGAACATTATAAATATATCGAGAAAAATTTAGAGAAATTAATAACGAAGGCAGTATTTTGACAACAGGCTCGCGCGGGACACCTTTTTAACTACTTATACTAATACCGTGCCTTTGTCGCGCCTTGTCTCACGTTGCGCGCTCAAGCGCATAGTTCTACTTGTAGCTGCAAATAAACAAGCCAGTAATGAACGCTGAATTAAGTTTTCTTCCTGAATAGTCGTGACAAAACAGTGCAAACCTTAGGTATGATATTTTTTTTATATGTAATTATAATCACTGCGGAGGTGAAAACTAAATTAAATTATAGGAAAAATATAAAAATGTAATGCTCCGAGCCGGATTCGAACCGGCGACCACGGGCATTCATGGCCCGTCGCTACTAACCAACTGAGCTATCGGAACAACTTGTCTCGGCCACTAAATCTTTCAATCAGTTCCTTCTAACGACGCCTTATGGATGGAAGCGTGTAGCGACATTAAATTGTTCCTTTCATTTGAGTTTATAATTTCGTTAGCAGCGTTACTGCTTAATACAAAACACATTTTGAGGTCAAAACTCTTAAGTGTAAGCAAGAGCAAAGTTATTTGCATCTCGTGGTTTTGAATTGCCGCAAAAAAAAACTAATTTACTCTGGTTGCAAAAATACCTATACCTCTAACAAACTTCGAGAAAACTAACCTCAGACAACCAAAAAATCCTTAATATTTTAGGTCGTTGTGGTAAATATTCATTATCTTAAGAGAAAATTATCAAGTTCTTCTTCTTCACTTTCTTGGCGGAGGGGTTGAGGTCTTCTCAACAGGTGTCGCGAAGCCACTTATGTCAATCTCATGGCTGTTCCAGTTATAATTACCCGGGTGCACCCTTGATTCATGACGATAAGGTCTGAGGCTGAGACTACCGAATCTCTATCACACTAAAGAACTCCACGACTAAGAACTGTGTTTATCGCATGTACGTGACATGTGGGAAAACCTTATTCATATACATTATATACCGTCACGCCTTTCAAATAGAATAAGACCTGTGGACGCACATAAATACATCACATCATAAACAATCATCATCGCCCGAGCTGTGTAAGCACATGAACATACGTGTAAATGAATCAAATCGTTACAATATCATAGGATGCTTTGAAAGTGATTATCGAAAGAGCTCACCCTGGTTTTCCTCCAAATCTAACACTACAAATCTGCACTTAACTGTTCGTAAGCAACATAGCCGTTAGGAACTGACTATCCGCCTACCCGTCAACATTGTTGTATTTAGGTGTTGCTACATAAAATAAATAGGCTGTTTGAGACATGATTATTAACATCAATGGAAATACTATCGTGAATCATGACCATTCACGACAACAGGGGTCGCGACAAGGTTCACAATCCGTCGCCATCCCTCCTGTACCTACTCTCTCTCTGTGCTCTTGTACATTTGTGGAGTGGACCATTGACCACCGCGCGCTCTTCTGCCTTCAACTTTTCCTTGCACTACATGTTGTCCCATATATGTGTCTGATCAACGTGTGATATATCCAAAAAAAGTCAGAATATGACTGCGGACGAAAATTGGAAGAAAAACGCCGTTTGTGACATTTTTTTTGGAGGATTGAGACGTTAGTTCGTAGCTGTGTCTAGGTTATGCCGAGCATTCTTCTCCAGCACCATATTTCTAAAGAGACTATTTTTTCTCGCTTTCTTATGAAGTCCACGTCTCAGAACCGTAAAGAAATATGGGAAACATTAATACATATCAATGGATAACTTCATTTTAGTGGCCTCTGTGATGTTTCTGTTCAAATTATTAAATTCAAAGCAGTGCAAATATTAAAGCCACCAAGAGCTACTTCAAAGTTGGCATAAATTTAGCGAATGTTACATGTTCGGGGATCTCAAACGAAAATCCAGCGACAAAGTGCCCAAGGGCGGATCACAAGTACCCAACTTGCGAAGCCACACATACAACGCATAAATATTATAATGCCCACTCAATTAATAAACCTAGTCTCATTATGTCCAGCCATTAGCTTACATTAAATTTATCGTGGCAAAGTTACGAAGATATGATTTAAGTTAGGTAGCTATTTATGATCATGAATGACATTAAAGTCGATGCTTGACAAGGCATTAATAAACTGAATAATGTCTTCGCTGTTTGTATCGCAGGTTTGGCATGTAGGTACCTACGCGACACAATGTACTTACGATGAACTGACACCAATGATACTGAATGTGCCGGTTTATCTCTTTCAACTCACTGCAACTTTTCTGAAAACGCGTCCTAATGGCGTTCTTTTTACTGATAAAATGTTCGGTTACAGGCGTAGTAAGTCGATATACTTTAAATGTACAGTGCACCACATTAAACTTTTTATTTAGTTGAACTTGTAAAGTTGTCCATTCGACCCTAGTTGAAACTTTACAAATAGTTTCGGTCAAACTTGCGTCTCGTCTCCCGTGCGGGTTATCGCAACTACTGACTACCCATAAACTTACTCGGATTCCCTCGACAAACACATCAACAACTTTTTACAACGCTTTATGTCTCTGCGTATAGCACTTCCACTCTACGAATTGTTTATAAATGGTGCTATCACTGTTTACGTGTTTAACATTTTTCAAGCGCATTATGTAAGAACACGGGCCTTGGCTAAAGTAATATTTTCGTAACGTTAAACCAGCGCATATTTTCTTGAAAGTTACGATATTATGTGAAGCGTATCACATGCGCCCAGAGTATAGTAAGGTCTCTATAACAAATCTACGATGTAATCATATTGCGTGCACTATCTATACTCATGGCTTATATGACCGAAATACATATTACTTCGAACTTGTTTCGTGTTATGGTTACAAGGAGGTCTCAATTAAAAATGGCAATGTATTTCCCTTTCCCCTGTTACTCCCGCGATAACATGGAACTCAATCATCATTCTTAAGAATAGGGCTCCAACTAGGGTAACGAACGGATATAGGTCAATTATAGGTATTGTGTTATATGTAAAACTGAGCCGCACGCACAGTTCGGTGGTGAAGTCTCCCATTACGTCATGTAAACTTTTTAAAAAGATCCGGAATACCCAAGGCCGGAATATCAGAGATTTTGTTTCAGTAATAATGGCAGCACCGAACCAGCCTGTGCGTATAGCGCACCCATAGGGGTATTCCATACATAATGTGATAGATTACGCGCGTTTGACAAGGGTCAGCAGTAAGGCCTACTTACCTTAAAACTTTCAATTCGGCAAACATCAGCTACCGACGGAGGCCGAGTTTAAAAGCCACAAACCTCACAACTCTCCATTTCATAAGATATTCTTTGCCAAGGAATTCCATTTATCGTATTTTATTTTTTGCATTACATTCAGATTAAAACAAAGCTATAAATCACGCTTTAATTCGGGCGGGGTTTAGGTTGTTCATATGTACTCGTATAGGTAATGATAGATCAATTTAAAGTGATTATATTCTAATATGCAATAACACGGAAGTTTTTCGGTCCAGAAATAATTGATTGTAATTCTAAAGTAAAGTGGATAACTTCGGGTTATAACATTTATTATTCTCAGAAGAAACAAAAATAAAGTACCTAAGTAACATAAGTTTACCTAGTTATATACAGGGTGTAACAAAAATGGGGTGTGAACCGATCAAGGGCTCAACAGGTATCGTGTTTTGATAAGAAAAAAACAGAAAAAAAAATATTTGACGCGATTTTTTTTTACTTTAGTATGGAGCGTTGGCCGACTGGGGCGACAAGCTCCATAGATCCATTTTTTTTCTGTTTTTTCTTATCAGAACACGATACCTGTTAAGCCCTTGATCGGTTCATTCTTACTCCATTTTTGTAACACCTTGTATAGAGTCTGGTATTGTTAAACGCTGTGTATAAAATTATTTATGTTTATTCAGAGGTGCTCTCTGCACCATTATAAGATCATCCGTGGCTGCTGAAAAAAGATATATATTATCAAACTAACCCAATGCCTTGTTCTTAAAACATGGGGTTCTTGCAAATTGGATAGCTACCCAATGTCGTTCTATCTCACAGATAGTAGAAATAAACACTAATCAGCCAGACCAATTTATTCTAAGTAGGAATTTTATAAAAGAGTCCTTCACGCATTGATTTCGGTGAATTTATCGATTTATATATATATACATGGTTTACTAATGTCTTGCCGAAAATTATTTAGCAAATTCATAACTCCCCAAACCACGTTTCATATATTTTTATTTGGTCAAATTTTTATTTCCAACGTAGACGTTTCGCACTGATATCATTTCCCAACGAATGATTTGATAAATTATTGTTAGACAAATTATTACCTGGGATTTTTTTAAGATGTCAATTATGTTTTCGTCAAATGTATTGATCGGCATACCTTGATTTAGCAACATATTTAATAGAATGCAAGGTGCAAATTGGGTAGGGTGATGTACCATTCAGCTAAATTAGGTAGTATCGGAATTATGAAAAGAATCAAAAATAAATGAAATCATTTGCTTCATAATTAGTTGACAATATGTTATTTACCTTAGCAAATTGGTTGCCAAATGAAATTTGACGAAACATTATTCGGCAAAAAGGCAGTACACCATATACATACATGTACAGACAGGTAGGTACACTACAGGTGTAGGTACTGAGAAAATACTGGTAATGCCCATGTGCAATTGCCGTATTTATTAAGCTCCGTTAGGCGCGGCCGTGGGCTACGAGCAATATTCCAGGTTTAAAGAGGCAAGTGGGATTATAAAATGATGCTCACTTTTTTCAAACATTCCCCTGTATAAGGCAGAAAATTTAATTAAAACTCCAGATTGGCCGTTTAGATAATGGAACGCACCATCAACTGGCTCGCCTCCGCTCAGATTACAAAATTATCGTTCAACCCTCTCTCTGTGGTGACAATTATATTAAACCGGCAGAATTAGGACCATTTAATTTCGCTGAAGATGTTGCGAATTTTGGCGATACTTATCTTTTAGCTAAAAGTTAATATACATTTCAAAAGAACGTTTCAATAGTAATTACAATAGGGGTCCGTTTTTAACCAACTTCAGAAAAGGAGGAGGTCCTATAGGTTCCACTGTTTGTATTTGTTTAATTTAAAGCTTTGTTTTGAAATTAAATTAATCTTTATCGGAAATTATAATGCGCATTAATATTCAACAGTTGTTCGACCAACATTGAAAAATATTATTATGACAAGGGCCGAGGGGCGCGTGATCCGTGTTCTGTAACTTGTTTTAACCTCACCTTACCGTTCACCCACAAATATATCTTGACGCCGGGCCGGGATTCATAGTAAGTAAAAAAGCGTAGGGAGAGGTCTAGTTTCGTTTGTCTTGGCGGAGGTGAGGCGCGTAAGCGCGTTCCGAAACTTAGGAATAACAACCCTGTGCGTCGTCTTCCTTGGCTGCATAATCCAAATGTGCAGACGTCTGAAACTAAACATGGTGCCCATTTAATTCAGGTGCATGGCATACATTTGTTGGCACGTGTAAGTTACTTCTTTTCGTATTTTACAGAAAAATATCATGGATTATACGAAAATCGAAATATTCACGGTCTTACTAATCCTAAAGAAACTAAGTAAGTATAGATTTTTCATGAAATTAACAATATACTGGGTGACTCCAGGGTCATGATCCGGAATGACCAAGAGCGAATAAGATATTGAACCACTTTTAGTAGTAAGTAACTCTGAATTAATTCACAGTTAACTTATATTGGCTCTTATTTTTTTGCGAAAGGTTGGTCCCATGGGAAAAGTTCTCCATTATGATCATCATTTATTCGCTTTTGGTCATTCCGGATCATGACCCCAAACTCACCCAGTATACATACAGGGTGTATCAAAAATGGGATGTGAACCGAGCAAGGGCATATTCGGTAGCGCATTGCGATTCCAAATATGCATTTGTTTGTTTTTAAATTTTTTAATATTTTTGTTTACATTGTTATTTTTGTTTTTGTTTACATTACAGTTTTTGTTGACATTGCTTGTGTATGACAACATTCCTCCGCGAGGGTGAAGGGTGAGAGGACCAAAAATCGTGAATAAACCTCATTCAGTAAACTATTTAATCGTATGGCATACATTATTCTTTGCCTTGAAAGTTTGTCAATGTTTAGTACTCACCCAGGGGACACGTGCAGGATTGTGGCAGGTAGCTCCCGCGGACGCGAGTAACAATTGTCCCCCCTTTGTCAAGTGAGTGGGCAACTCGACTGTTAGGAGTTCT
Organism: Epinotia bilunana; assembly: GCA_947049275.1. Lineage (NCBI taxonomy): Eukaryota > Metazoa > Arthropoda > Insecta > Lepidoptera > Tortricidae > Epinotia > Epinotia bilunana. The sequence continues at coordinate 12,768,286 of OX346252.1, forward strand.
TAAGCTGCCTGAAGGCCTCTAACTCGGCTTAACGACTACTGTCATAGACAGCAGCCGGGATCAACTGCTTAGCGTGCCTTCCAAAGCAGGGAAGCGCTCATTTATATTAAGGGGCTCCCATACACCTTCGAGCTGAATCCGTTAGTTTTCTAATATTTTTTGTAGCTTATTATATTAACAACAACGGCTTTACTTAAGCAATATAGTATCCCATATTTACTTCAAAGTTCATTGTTTTCGAGATATTTGGCATCAAAGTTGAACAATTTTAGGCCAAAAAACTGGTTTTCTGGCCATAACTGTTGTATTAATTAGGTTAAAATGAAAACCTTTAATCTCTAAAAACGTGTCTAGGTTTTTAGAGACATCAAAGACGAACCCAAATATGTAGATTTCGTATATGTTAGAACTTTCACGTCAATAGACAAAATAAGTGTTTTTTTAGACAATGTTTAAAAAAAACATACAAAATTAAGTATTCATTTCCTTCAAAATCCGGTAGACAAAAATGGAGATAAAAGATTGAAGAACCAATCTAATAGCCGTTTGACTTATAATTCTATCTGTAGTGCAAAAGTAGGATATAATTCAAAACTTGTCAAAAATCAATGAAAACCTCGGGTAGCCCCTTAACCACGCAAACATCAGGCGGTCACCCATCTCGCTGCCATCTTTGCTTAACCTGCATATATATATCTCCGACTCGCAGCCGCCGCTAGGCTATAACCGCTTCGAAATTAAATAAATAAATTAAACTTAAAATGCCTGTTAGAGTCTGTCAAGCGAGTCGTGTCCCTGGAAATTTTGCAAATCCTACTAATATTATGAATGCTTAATTAAGTTTGGACCTCAATCACAGAAAAAACGGCTTAAGAGGAATGCCTACCTGCGATTTTCCCATACAAACGCTCTCGACTGTTTCCTCTCTGGTTTTTGAACATAGAGCAATGAATTTTTCAAATAAGATAAATATCATCAATATCTTTGCCGCTACGTTTTGCTTTTTTGGATATTTTTATTTTAAAGAAACTTACAACGCCTTGGAAATCGCAAAAACGGCTTAATTGAATTGGCTGCCTAAAAAGGCGCAGTATACAAATATGACAACAAATATCAAAAAAATCAAAACTAAGCGGCGTAGGAGGACACTCGAGAGCGAAACCTCGATTTTTGAGTTTTTTGCGTGGGATTTTTAGTCCGAGCTGCAGTTGTCCTTATCGCACGAATTGGAGCTCCCGCCCAGCGCGACAGAAACATTGCGTCAAAAATTCGGGGTTCAAACCCCGAATTTTTGAAAAGTTGCTCAGCTAGGCATTGCTCTTCACCGACTTCAAAAAAAGGAGGAGGTTCTCAATTCGGTTGTATTTTTTTTTTCAATGTTTGTTACCTCAGAATCCCGTGACGTGATTGATGAGCCGATTCGTATTTTTTTTTTGTTTCCAGGTGGGTCCCATTTTTTTCACAAAATCAGTTGGATGATGGGATCCATGAGGAATTGAAGGAACTCCTTAATTATATTAGGCACGCGTGTAGTGATTTTGGTATTTTCTATTAGGTATTTACACCCGGAAATCATAAATTTGGTGGAGTGACCACAGATGACTTATGGAATTCCTCAATTATGTACTTAAAAGTACAAAAGTACGGCACAGATTCTGATAAGCATAGCAACTAATAAAGTGCCAAAGGTGATCCTTGTGGAATCGACGAAAGTCCTCAGCACTAAATTGAAGTCGGTTAAAACTTTGTTTTTAGTAAATTATGGTATACATATAGTGTAGTATAACCTGGATTAACATACGAGCATATAATACTTTTTATTCCGGGAATCATCGTCTAAGGGGGCGAAATAGGAGGCGAAAGTTTGTAAGGAGCTACGATATATAAGAGTTCCACGCGGACGAAGTCGCGAGCAGAATCTAGTTTTATCATAATGCTCCATGACTGCACAAAATATTGTGCTAGAGGTAAGTATATAGAACATTTGCATTCCGCAAAAAAATTACGTCAACGGGTTTCGCGAGCTCACTTTCGTGCGTACCGAGCTACCAATTAGAGCGTGCGTCCAATACAGTGATACAAATTAGAATGCAAAATGTGAGTGTTAAATTGTTCCTGATTCAAGTTCAGTTCAGCATTATTAATTGCGGACGTTTTGCGGGCTGCCAGCTCAAATGAGCCGGAGGGCCTGTCATAAGCAAGAGGGGCTTTTTTTATTAACCCTCTTACAACATTTTCTATTTTAATGCATTTTCTTTTCGCATCTCTAATATCATTTAAGGATTAAAAGATTTGTTTTGAAGCTTTGTTTGTGCAAATCTCTTTACATTTGTTATTTTATCTCTAAACGAAATTTAAGTGGAAATGAATTGTATCGAAAAATAATTATTTGGAAGTTAAGTTACATTGAACAAGTACGAGTAAAACGAACGAAGAACCCTTGGTATTTAAATGGACCACTGACGGAGAAAGGAACCAACGAAGGGCAACCTAACCTAAACATTCAGACGGCCAAACCAACTGAATGCTAATGAAAAACCTTATATTTAAACAGCAGATCACAAAAGGGTTAGATTAATAAATTATTTATTGAATATGTTATATTGCCGTCGCGGTTATATTCGTGCTTTCCATCCTGTATAAAACGTTGAATTCGTTAGCCTAACCCCAGTTTCTCAGTCTTCATAGCCTCAAGTGGCCCGTGAGCTACGTCTGCCTGCGCCCATACCTTTAGGAATTTATCATTGGTTACCACGATACGATTCAGATGTTACCTTTTAGAAATTTATGGACAAAGCATTGACGGGTAACTCGACCCAGTAACCGCGGCTGTAAATCGAATCGAGCCGGCACATTTATCACGCTGCCTAGATTTACAGACCATGCAACTTATTCGTCGAGTCGGCTCGTCAACGTTCTTAACTCGTGGACAAAAAGTCCACAATCGCTTAATATTGATTGCAAACAAATTGCTTGGCCAGTCTAATGGTAATTAAAAGTCATCCTTTAGTTGATTGTGGTGTACTTATCGTAACGAATTTAGTAGTTCTATTATTATTACTTATAATTTTCAGCATTTATAGACGGCCGGTGAGCCTAATGGGTAGTGACGCTGCCTACGAAGCTGGAGGTCCTGGGTTCACATCCCGGTAAAGGCAAATATTTGCGTGATGATCCTGGATATTTGTTTCTGAGTCTTGGTTGTTTTCTATGTATTTATAAGTATGTATATCTATTAAGTTCTCTCCTTATTGAGTTTACTATGGGACTATTTCGATGTTGTGTATAAGATTGTCCCCTAAAATTTATTTCTTATTAATAGACAGCAACAAACACGTATGGCTTCGAATGAATCTTTAGTTATATTATTTTCTTCAGGCTAAACGAAATTTTTACATGTTTTTAGTTTAGAACTCGGGAGAAAATATTCTTGTCATGCTTTGATACCTAACCCGCTTGAAAGAGACGGATCGTATTCACAGTGTTAAAGAGCGTCTAGCCGCCAGACATTGTACAACCAATGAATACCTTCCAGAGTACGTGTATTTACTGATGTTATTCAATTCGTACTTCGCGCCTTGGTATGGAGATATACGCGATAGAGAGTAGCAATCTTAAAAAATACTACCTAGATACCTACGTAATAGTATTTTGTAAGATTGCTAACTCCAACGGATGATGAACGCAAGACCCATTGGATGTTTTGTTTGATTGGAGTGACGTCACGGACGCCATACGACTTACGCGCCTACTATCGCCACCGTCCATATAAAATAAAACTAGTGGTTATTTGCTTTGCAAATACATTTATTAAATGCGCTTTAGTGTAAATATTGACAATTATTATTTGCGTAATTAAGGGTGCAGTGATTAGGCCGAAAAGTGACCAAAAAAAGTTACATACTGTCGAGTGCCGTGACATCTACCCACAGTGATAAAAAAAAACAAAAACAACACAAAACAATGAAAAAGTGTGGGGCTTGTGCTAAATTTATTGGGCGCACCACGGTGCTTGTGTGGGTGTCTCGGCTGGAGCAGTGATCCCCAAGGGCTGGGTCTGTCCCGATTGCCAGAGGTTCCAACCGAGAAACAACCGCGCCGACACGCCCGTTAAAGGCCTGCCGGGTCAATCCTCCTCTTCAGCTCCGCCAGCCGCCGCTCCGCTCGCCACCGAACAGCCCGCTGCTGCCACTCGGCCCGCCTCCGCTCAGGCCACCATCACCCAGCCTGCCACCGCACTGCTTGCCTCCTCTGCGGACCCGCTAAGCGCGGACACGGAAATGCCCTGCTCTCCTGCATCCTTCGACGGGGAGCTTCAGCGGTTCATCGGCGTGGAGTTCTTCACCATCAGACAGGAGCTGAAGAATTTTCGCGACGAGTTCCAGGACTTGCGAGCTCACCTGTCCGTGTTTAGCGAAAGGATGGATCGTTTGGAGGGCCGTGTCGACGCTATTGAAAAGCAGGTCATAGCCGAGTCCTCGAAGAAGCCGTTGCGACCCTTCAAGTGGAGCTGAACGACAGAGACCAGGAGCTTCTGTCCAACGACGTCCAGGTGACGAATGTCCCTGAGGACTCCGGTGAAAGTGCGGCCGGCCTAGCCACGCGGATCTGCGCGAAACTGGGCGTGGAGCTGGACGTGCGTGACGTGGTGTCGGTGCATCGTGCCGGGCGGACGCGTGAGGCGGGCCGCCCGCGGCCCCTCGTGCTGCGCCTGGCGCACCGCGCCGTCAAGGACGAGCTGCTGCGGGGCGCGCGCACACGCCGCGGCGCCACCACCGAAGGCCTGGGCCTGGCCGGCGCGCCGCAGCGGTTCTATGTGAACGAGCGGCTGACTAGCGCCAACCGACAGCTGTTCCAGCGGGCCCGTGAGGCCGCGCGCACCGCCGCCTGGTGCTTCGTGTGGACCCGCGACGGCAGGATCCTCGCCCGCAGATCTGAGGGTCAGCCGACTCATCGCGTGCGCCGGTTATCCGATCTGCACATTTTTTTGCCAGCCGAAGTCCAAACCGGTCCTTAGTTGTTTTTGTTTGTGTTCTTGTAAAGTCCTGCAATTTAATATTTCGTTGTTGTTCTTTGTTTGTAACTAGTTTTATAGAAATTGTATAATTTTTAAAAAATACCGTTCTTACCATTTTGTTCTGGCCTGTATACTCTGGCTCTGTTTTGTCATTGTTACGTCTTGTCGCGGGAGTGGACCGACAAATATGTCTCGTACCGTCGCGTGATTCAACCAGGAAGCGATCACTTTATATATATATGTCCGTTTATAGTTTATGTATGTATATATATGCTATCGGTCTACACTATCACTCTTTATTTACCACTTTGTGCTGCACTTGCTATTTACTTTTATCTTCGTGCACTGAGTCACTTACCTGTATGCAGTCATTCATTTGCTATTGTTCTTTTAACTTTTTTACTCGTTATTGTGATGTCGCGGTTTAATAATTTGAAAGTTGGATTATTTAATGCTGGTTCCCTTGGTACGGGACACGATGAGCTGATTGCGACTATAACTGATACGAACGCAGACATTATTGCCATAAACGAGTCGTGGCTTCGGGCTGGCGAGGATGGACGTGCTCCCGCCGTTCCTGATTACCGACTACGTCACGTTCCCCGGCCGGTCGAAATATGTGGAGGACGGGGTGGGGGCGTCGGATTTTTCCTGCGCCGGGGCCTCAACGCGCGCACACTACAAACGTCCTCCCGCTGCGCTCGTAGAACAAATGTGGTTAAAAACAATAATTAACAGCAAACATTTAATCATTGGGACCGCATATCGGCCACCGCGGCTTGATGTTGACACTTTTTTTGATGTCATTACTGACTCAATATCTTCTTTTGTTAAATACGACCGACTGATTTTACTGGGTGACTTTAATATTAATTATACGGACAAGAACGACAGAAAATTTAGATGTTTGACACAATTTCTGACAACGATTGGCCTGACACAACATGTACGCGACCCCACTTACTTTACGGAACATAGCCAGACAACTATAGACCTTTTTTGCTCCGACGCTCGTGTTGTGTCTGTGGACGTGCAGCATATCCCGGACCTAGGAAGACATACATTCATCACAGCCGAGTTTGACATTAAAAAGCGGAAACCGACGCCTAGACGTATTACTTATAGACCACTGAAAGACATTAACTTAACTGTATTTAACAATGACCTTGACGCCATAAACTGGGAACAAATTTTATTACGTAACGACGTAAATGACATGGTTAGACTATTTAACTCACTGCTACTAGGACTTTTTGACAGACACGCGCCGGAAAAGACGATAGTGGTGAAGGAGGCACTTAAACCATGGCTCACGAGCACCGTTCGGCTCATGATGCGGCTCAGAAACGAGGCCCACACTCGTTTCAAACGAACTGGGAGCGATGTTCACAAGCGGTATTATCTCGACCTGAGGCACCTTGTGATCGAAGCCATATATAACAAGAAACGTGCCTTCTTCACGCATCATGTCAATGACATCACTGACTCGAAGACTCTTTGGAAAAACTTAAAGCGCACTGTTCTTCCAGATTCACAGACGCAGACTGACCTTACACAATTTGATGACCCTGACCTGATAAACCGTCATTTTCTTAATATTCCTGGGACACAGGAAGTCACTTTATCGGACTTAACTTTTTTGAATTTAATAGACATAACGACAAAACATTCACGCTTTCTCCTACCACTGCTACTGTCGTCACAAAACTCATGATGTCAATAAAAACTACAGCAAAAGGACTCGACTCAATTGATATTGAAATGTTACTTCTGACACTACCGAGAACTACAGACGTACTGACTTACATTATTAATATGAGCATTCTGACAATGACTTTCCCAGCTGACTGGAAAATCGCTCAGGTGCCCCGTTACCAAAAAACCGAATCCCACTGAAATGTCTCAACTGCGGCCTATAAGTATCTTTCCTTGTGCATCAAAGATAATAGAACGGGTAGTTGGCGAACAGCTGTCCGATTACCTGGAGAAAAACAGCATACTCCCTGAACTGCAGTCCGGTTTTCGCAAGGGTCGATCGACAGCTACTGCGTTGCTCGACGTAGTCGATAACATCCTACAGGCTCGCGATGCTGGTAAAAGTACCTTTTTAGTTCTTTTAGATTTCTCCAGGGCCTTCGACTGCATTAGCGTGCCCCTACTATTATCCAAGATGTCTTATTACGGGTTTGATGTCACTGCTACAAAATGGTTCAGTAGCTATTTGTCTGGCCGTGCGCAGACAGTTGCGTTGCGTAGGGTGGATGGTAGTGCTCTGCGGTCCTCTGTTTGTCCTGTGACAAGAGGAGTACCGCAGGGTTCGATACTCGGCCTCTGCTCTTTATACTGTATAGCGCTGACATCACTAACAGTATAGAGAGCTGTAAGTATCACCTGTACGCGGACGACGTGCAACTTTACTTTTCTAGCTCCCCGTCAGACACATCTGCTGCCATAAACATGATAAATGCTGACCTTGACCGTATTTCCTCTTGGTCGGACAAGAACTGTTTAGTTCTTAATCCTAGCAAGTCGAAATATGTGGTTTTTGGCTCAAAACATCAAATCCGTAATACCCTTAATAACCTTGAAGCTCTAACTTCCGGGAATGTCGCCGTCATGGGCGAACCAATAGAACGGGTGGTAGAAGCAACCAACCTCGGCCTTCTAATGGACGGGAATCTGCGCTTTGAGAACCACATACTTAATGTTGTGAGTAACTGCTTCTATCGCCTTAAAGTTCTATATAATATACGAGATTACCTTAGTGTCGATTTGCGTGTTGACCTATGTGAATCACTTGTATTATCTAGGTTAAACTATTGTGATGTCGTGTATGATGGGTGCATTACTGGTCGTTCCAAGAGGCTCATACAACGAGTGCAGAACGCATGTGCTCGTTTTTGTTTCAGAGTCCCTCCCCGATCCCACATCACTCCATACTTGAACGCCGCTAACTTGCTTAAAATGCCTGCACGCCGGCGCCTGCACCTGGCCCCTGCTGCTCGGGGTGGTAAAACAGGAACCCCCCCCCCCCCCCCCACCTACCTTTTTCATAAACTGGTATGGTCCAAAAGTGCGCGCAGGTTTAAGGCAATGGCCATTATACCCATGCACCGAACCGGCGTGCGATGATGCGGCGTCTAAGTGCTGGAATGATATCCCTCCTCCTATCCAAAGGGTGCTTAGCAGATACACCTTTAAGCGTATGCTTAAAGGCTATTTGTTGACGCTCCAGAAATCAAAATCCTAATCCCCAGCACTGTGACACCAATAAATATGCCAATTTCTCATTTCTTATCTAGTTTTTGATTTTAATGTGTACTGTAAATATAAATATTTTATTGAAGGTAGTGTGTACATGTATTATCTCACTTTTTATTTATGTTTATTTATCTTTCGCCTGTCCCAATACTGTAGGTAGTTTATTTATTACATTTGTATGACGTTTCCGTGAGTCACTAACGGTGCTGGCTGAAAATCAGCGCTGCAGGTGTCTGACACCTCAGCATAATGCTGAGCCAGTATCCGGTTCACTGCCGCAGAGACACACTTGTTTCATGTTTTATCTGTTTTCTGTTTTTTGATTATTTTATTGTGTAACACGTGTGTCCTGTGTGTTTGTGAATAAATGTATCTTTCTTTCTTTCTTTCTGATTTGGAAGTTTGGAATCAGAATCAGAATCAGAATCAGAATCAGAAATCATTTATTACCTATTAGTGTTTACATCTTTCAGTTCCCGCAGGATTGTGTCAGCTAACTTGTGTCTAGGAAAGATCTGTGTAAGCTGAAGGTGTCATGTCACAAGTGATGAGTTGAAGATGTTAGTTATTAGTTAGTACCTATTTATTTGTATTTCATATGTTACATTTCGATATCTTATTTTATTCTAAGAGGACGAGGAGCCGCCGCCCAGCGAGGCCAACGCCTCATGTCTTTATTAATAGTATACTCTATTTCACCTATTCTTTTATTTTTTAGTAATGGGTTAAATTCTCCGTGCGCCAGGTAAGCGTCCCCAGGTGTGTTTAGGTCTTCTATTCCCAGCGATGCGATCTTGGCCAGCATTTTGTAATTCAAGTCAGCAGCTCGGAGATGCCATGCTTCTAGATCTGTAATTTCCCAGAGCGTCTCCGTGGGTAGAAGTCTAGGGAATTGACCTGCACTCTTCAGCGCCATTCTATATTGCCTCTCGATTTTTTGGAGGTTCGAGTTACTGTATCTAGATAATAACTGTACCACTCCATAGTCCATGATGGGAAGGATGCAGGCTTGAATTATAGCTAGTTTGACCTCTAGGTCTGTCTTGGCGTGGAAGCCGATGATGGGTCCCAGAGCACCTCTTATCTGTTTTAGTTTCTTGACTACTTTGTCTGTGTGTGGATTCATTTTGAGGGTCTTATCGAAGATGACTCCTAGATATTTTATTTCTTTTTTGTATGTGAATGTCTGTTTTTTTATTTTAACCGTTGGCTTGAATTTCTTCTTTTTCGTGAACAGGATGCATTCTGTTTTTTCTACGTTGCATTTAAGACCCCATCTTTCATAGTAATTTACAATAGTTTCGGCTGCCCATTCCGCTCGTATGGTCGCGTAGTCGGGGTTTTTTGGAAGTTTGGACATGCAGAACAATACGAATCATAAACTTTAGCTGAGATCAATCTAACATTGCATGAACTAATCTTCGATTAAACCTTATTCCCGTTTGGATTCATTGACACGAAATACCATTTGGACGTAGGTAATACACATGCTGACCACGTATTCGTAACATTTAATTCGGCAGAAGACAATCATCCGTCACTAATGTTGTTCTAGGCCTGCAATATTAACGTCCCATCGTAAATCAGCTGTCCTTGCCCAGTGCGACCCACACCCACCCTATACGATGGAATAATTTCCCACTCCTCCCAAATAAATAAATTCCCCCTGCCGAGACCAGCGTTCAGTTCAGTATGAGAATTTAATTAAAAATGATGTCTTAAATTTCTTATTTGCTGCGAGCATTAAAAAGTTATATCAGGATCAGGTTTTAGTACCAACTCCGCGTTCATAAAACTCATATACCTACGATCCTCCTGATTATTTCGGAGACTCGCAACGAGAGCATTATCTTGGAATAATAATGTAAGATGCAGTCGTTACATAAAAATAGAACATAAAAATTGAACGTTGAAACTACCTATGAGTTCCCTTACCATATATTTTATTAATATACGATGTTTATTGTGAAATAACTTGAAACTTTTTCATCTATGCGTCATATTAGGAACCTTACACAGTTCCCGTTACGAGAAATGTTATTAATATTGCAAAGGAACCCTCGGCCTACGGTTTGTTCTACAATGTTTCAGAAACAATGGTTTATGTGCGTAACTGGCTTAATAAACGACTTACATTGAATATTTAATTAAACGGGCACAATGCATGTTTGTGTAGGTAAGTACGTAAAGGCGTACAACGAAAAATTCGGCATGTACTCACTACAGCCCGTAATCCTACCAGTAGTACCTACTATTGTTTTATACTTATTCAGACCCAAATACTAACGAGACTTTTTTAAATGTTATTGTACTTATACAGCAGCCATAACTTTTGGGCATATTTATTAACTGTATGTGATACCTTTTCGGACCGTTTTAATTTAATTGATATTACTAGATAAGTACTACAAGAAGGACCGTGGGCTTTTATAAAGACATGATTTTTAAGATTATTTAAACCTTGGGAATAAAAGATTATTATTATTCTGTTTTAATTAAATAATACAAAGTATTTTAACCATTATTTCTAATCAGTCAGTATCTGTAGGGAAACTTTTATATCAATCATTTTTTTTGGGTCACAAAGTCTTATAAATAAGTAAGCGCAAACAGTGCGAGGATTACAAATGTTCAGTTCAAAAAATTGTGCTATGCAGATAAAAATGGATATAAATATGTACGCATATAAGTACACTAACATTTTAAGAAAATGAGAACATTTATCTGATTTGTTAACTTAGCAATTTATTTAACGAATTATTTTGATGACTTAGATCCAACTTGAAAATAGGATTTCGCATTAGATTAACATCAATCAGATCCTCTCCTAAATGGGAAATAAAATAATCGAATAAAATCACTTTATTTCAAAATATTCACTTTATTTCTACGTGCTACTTTTCTTTTTCTACACTTCTACAATACCAATACAAAGTGAAAACACCAAGAAATCTTAATCACCTCTATAAACCGTATATAAAAGAGTGAAATAAGAATAAGAGTTGGTAATTATCTGAAACAAAAAAACACACTTAGTATGCAAAATGCAAGAGGAATCTACTTCACTTTCACGAGGGAGAAATATACAATGATACCTAATTTACGTACGAATATGAAATTAACATTTTAACATCAACTTCATAGTACAACGTTTCCAATCAAATGGATTTTTTAAATTGATTTGGTTCGAATCCAGCTGGAACAGAAATTTAAAAAAATCGCTGGCAGAGGTTACCTACTGTTTAAGCGGTTACCCGAGGTTTACATCGATTTTTGTCAAGTTTTGAATCGTATCTCCTACTTTTGCACAACAGATAGAATTATAATTCAAACGGCTATCGGTTTTTCAATCTTTTACCTCCATTTTTGTCTAAGGGATTTTGAAAAAAATAATACTTAATTTTGTACGATTTTTTTAAACATTGTCTAAAAAAACACTTATTTCGTATCTCTTTTGACGTGAAAGATCTATTATATAAGTACGAAATCTACATATTTGGGTTCGTCTACGATGTCTCTAAAAACTTGTCTAGGGTTTTCATTTTAAACTAATTTACACAAAAGTTATGGCCAGAAAACCAGTTTTTTGGCCTAAAATTGTTCAAAGTTGATGCCAAATATCTCGAAAACAATTGACTTTGAAGTAAATATGGGGTACTATATTGCTTAAAGGCGTTGTTGTTAATATAATAAGCTACAAAAATATTAGAAAACCAAGGGATTCAGATCGAAGGTCATTGGCGTATGGGAGCCCCTTAAATAAATACATAGTCACCTAGAAACTCGGTTATTCATATTCAGCTATTCCAGCTCCCTTAAACTCGGGACTAATATAAACTATCGACGTCGTTGTGCCAGGTATAGTTAGATAAGACGTAGGTTCTCTTATTTTATTACAACTTGGTGGATTTCTCAAAGGCAAATCGGCATAGAAACGGTCTCTCGTCGCTGTATAAAGAATTATGCCCACCCATTAAGATAAGGGCCCGCACACGCTGCTCCTTATACATTTTCCCGCACACTTGACTGAAACTGACGAGGTTATTTTTATAATGCTCTTAAAGCATGGAAAAATTTACTCGTTTCCCTTCGCTCATATTACGTTAAGGTAATAAATAACATGAATAAACCGGAACGTTCACAAAGTTCAGATTAAGTCAAGCAGGCATCGAAGACATTTTTTTAATACTCACAGAACGATAAGTAGACATTGTGATAGGGCCAAACTTCAGGGCGGTGAAATATAGAGGCCTTTGAGACCTGAAATTAAAAAGTAAAATAATGTGTAGAAGCCAGCAACGATACGAGACCTCGAGAGCCCATCCAGGGAAAACTGGAGTGAAGAACTCCATTAATAAAGGGTCGGCAACGTGCATGTGGCTGCTGTGGAGTTGCTGCCCCGTTTCTATTTGCTGTTTAAAAGGAGATTACAAGAAAATACGTCTGCTTTTGTTAATTGTTGTTGCATTCCTTACTCAATTAATTATAGCGTGAATGAAAGTACATGACAAGTGTATAAAAAATATTTTTTTGCCCTCGATTTCACCGGTTGCCCAGCGGACGTAAAATGTCCCCCGATTTGTAAGAAAACAGTGGTTTGTCCCCTGGACAACCTTTCTCCTAGGATACGTTTGTTTTGCAAGACGGAACATAATATGTGTTCAAATAAACTGTTTATCTATGTATAAGAACTTACAGAACTGATAATGACGAGAAAACTAAAAGTTGATTGAGCCATAGGCTACGGAATCAGCTTGTTACCATACGGCGGACTGTAAGCTTGTTTGCCACAATCCTGGTATGAAAGTTAAAGCATCCAAAGTAGTACCTAAGTATACTGTTGGCTCCGTGAGCTGTAGAAATCGCAAGCCTGGTTTTTTCGAAAAAAATGTTTAACATAATTGTCACAGAAGCAAACCAATAAAGTTATCAAACCTGCTGACAACATTTCATGAGAATCGGTTGAGAAATATGACCCGTAGAGGACAACAGCCGGACATCCGGATATACGAAAAAGTTTTGGCCAAGTTCGTTCACATGACTCGCTTGTTCATTAATCGCCCATACTGTACGAGTGTTCATTTTGGAGTGTTGGGCCCGTATCCATAAATCCATATGGTAATTATCCAATAAGCTTACTGTGGCATCTGGAAACTACCTACAATTTGGCGAAAACGACGCAGATTAATAATTAAATCGTGACTAAATAACCGATTGGAATTTTGTTTCAGTATTAGCATTTTTCTCTAATCAGCCGAGCGCCTACGGTTGCTCTGTGAATATTCTAAGTTCGCCCCCTTGGTTTACCGCCAACCTCCACCGCCGCACACTGGTTCGATTTCTATCATTATAATTGGCTCCTTTTTACTGAACCTAAATAATATTACCATATTTCACAGAATACAGCAGACAAGCAAATAAATAAGGTCGTTATTTTACAGCGGTTGTTATTTTTGGAATGTTTTCGTTCGTGATTGGAGAGCTTAGTAAGCGTAGTCGTGCAAAAAGTACTTTTAACTAAAAGAAGGCAATTTACGAGTATTTCTCTTTTTGTGCACGTTTAATTAGGAAGCGACGTTAGCAGGTACCTACTATTTATTGTTTATGCGTAGAGGTAAAAATAAATAAACATTGGGGGACAATCGATCTAGATTCTAGTCCCATAGTTAGGCATATGTTGTAGGTACCTACTAGGCGACGTTGACGTCCTTTTATTCCGTTCTTATACATAGGTAGGTACATAAACCCTTGGGGATTCGATATCTTGCTTCCTATTTTTGACACATGTCAACACCCATATAACGAAATCCGTGGCAGTAGTACAATTAATTTTTCACATCTCATGCTCGAAAAGTGTGTCATATTAGGCTTAGCAAGCGGGGCTAAAGTAGTACATTTAGCCTCTAGGGAAAATATGTAGACATATTTATGATTTTTAAAACATTTAATTTGACCAATCAAAACAACACCGTATTAAATCCACCAATCACAACTCTTTCAAACGAATATTTGTATTTGCTATCAACTAACCAGAATACAGCTACATATTCTAATCGACCAATCAGAAAACAGAATTCATGTCAAACATTAGGTGTTTTTAATCCCTAAATCACAATCATTAAAAAAATAAAACGCCTCTGAACGTCAATAGCCGCGTCCAAACGTTCAAGCGTCATTAACTACATACTTGGAATAAGCTTTGAGATTGAGCGGGATAGATGCTCTCTGTCTCGCTTTATCTTATGCCCCGTATGCTGTCCGCCGCGTTCTGACGTTTGGATGCGGCTATAGACGGTGAGAGGCGTTTATTCGTGGTGCCAATATTTTGTATCTGTGTCAAAGCAGTTTTGAACCATCTTTTCGCCGTGAAATTTATTAGTGATTATGGATGGATAAATCTTCGTTTTCACTATTTTCTCGCTTTCGAAGTGAAAAGTAGAGTGTATAACTCTGGTCTAAAAGCCATATTACCCCTCGAACAATTTTCCCTCACTTCGCTCGGGAAAATAACCATCTCGTGGTAGTATGGCTCATTGTAGCCCCTTGTTATACAATCTACTATAAAAGCAAAACTATCACTGCTAAGTAAAGTATAACTGTGTACTTGGAAAGGCCAACTTTCATACAAATTTGGCCGACGTAACCGCACCATACCACGTAACCTACGGAACCCTAGACTGCGCGTGGCCCGACACCCACTTGGCCGATTTTTTATTTTATTTTAATTTAGTGTGGCCGCATTCTATTCAGATCATACTTCCGTGTTTCGCCGGGCGATATCAGTGCGTCCCAACGACGCGAGGTTTAGTTTAGTCAGCAATCATTTTAATTCTATCTTCCATTCGCTATTCGTTAATAATCGCTAATTATATGACAAACGATATGTCTTCGTCTTATCCCCACCGACGTCAAAAATAGGAAGTAACATATCACTTCCTGTAATGCCACTAAGTTGCGTACTAGGGGTAGGTACCTACTATGCTGCCCTCAGCATAAGCCAAATAGCGCTATCTCAAAATGAAATGTCAATGAAACATGTAATTTAAAATCTACGTCAAATGACATAACTTACAATGACATATAATTATTAGATAGCGCCATTTGGCTTAGGACGGCAGTATACTACCCACCGCGAAACAAGACAACGTTCGTTGGAGCAGTGTCGCTTGAATAAGCGAGTGCGACGGAGACGAAGATACACGAACTAACTTCGTTTTCGTTTTGCGATAGGGCCTCAGATAGCAAATAGATACAGAAAGGTTGTCTGGAAGAGATCGCTCTAAAGCGATAAGGCCACCCGTTGTTACCTTTATTTATTGAATGTACTTGTGTAACATGTTTTTCTTTTGTTGTGGTGCAATAAAGAATATTATTATTATAGTTTGGGTAACCCGTCATTTAGCTGTCATCCCAGTATAACCTTAAATCGTGATGGCTCCTCTACATGATGCCCCATCCTAATGGCCCACTAGGATGGGCCAGCGTGTGGAGAGGGTAGTGGTGTCAGATGGCTTATGGCGCAGTGATGTCTTTCTCCGTCTAACGCATAGTTGCGTCCTGTACGATGGGTCGTGATGGCCCACTGTATAGAGCAGGCTTGAAAGAGGTTATATAATGTTGTGGGGTGACGTGTGACACCGTACCCCCAAGCACTGGGCTAAAATGATCGTCAATATCGTCAATATAGAAACTGGGGCTGTTTTTGTAGGGATTGTGTCTGAAACCTTTGCATTATCACGAGCAGCGCACGGCGCGCGCGCACGTTTGAGGCGCACCACCCGCTGTCGTACACGGCGTCCGCTACCCCGACGCTCTGTCAACAACTCAATACAAATCAACTCGGGTGCCCAGCTAGCACGAGGCTTGTCGTTGCGTTTTACGGTGAAAATGTAGGTACTGGAACCTCACATAAACATTACGATAAACCCTACCGTGATAGGGCCTCTGATGTGCCTTTACATTTAGGTTATGTTTATGACAGATGTCATTGTACAGTCGAGTTCGACACAGAAAATATTTCAAAAATATCTGTACAGACTATTGTTGCTGACATAAGACACTGTGTAGATATTTTTGAAGGGTTGTCTGTATAGATATTGTAGAACTCGACTGTACCTACCAAATAATAGCAGTACATTTGACAGCTTACTATTAACAAGTTTACTATTAACCGCCGCGGCATGGCCGCGCCAGTGTGATGCGGGCTTTATTAGTCATATTGGCCACAGTGAGGCCAAGCCTGGTGAAAAATATAAATATTCGATGTCAACAAATAGTGACTGTTAAGCATGTAACACACTAAACTTGACAGCTACTGACAAGGTTAAAAGCCACACCACACTGGCGCGGCCTGGCCGCGGCTGTCAAATTTACTTTTGTCCAACACCGCTGGCCGCGCCAGTCTGTGAGAGGCCTTGAGCAAAAAAGTCTAAGTATCAATAACGCCGAATGACCTGTGTAGCGTATGGCGTATGTTTAGATTATGTCAAAAGTCAAAGTCAAAAGAGATTCTTACAGAATACTTGGCTCAGTTGCTGTCGGTTGGTGTTGGTACCTATACCTAGGTACTTTTTCTGCGTGCTACGCGGACCTTTAAAATACGCAGTTTGCATTACGAAGGTTAAAACTTTTCTAAAATTATGTTTTTTTATGATATTTTGGATATTAAATAACTATAATTTCAACTTGATTATGTCATTACTCATTGAAAAGAGCAAACTTTGGAATGTGTTAATTAACATGTAATATATCATGCGTGTGACAAAATGACTTACCGCACGATATGTATCATCAGCGTACGAGCATAGAATCCCGACCTGCGTCATCGCCGCTCCCAAAAATAGTTTGTTACTCAGGTCCATCCATGGCTCCAAAAGCTAAAAAACAGATAAGGATATAGGTACAGGGTTAAACGATATAATACAAATAATAGATATAATAGAAAATACCATCATTGTCTGAAGCCCAGGGCAAGACTCGAACTTGCGCTCTCTTTACTGCCGGTAAAATTGCATCAGAACCGTGAGTTAAGTACTTGTTATAATTTACCATACTGCCCGGACACTACATATTACAACAATAGATGACCACAACACAACATAGCAACGAATCCATATACAAAACGCAACGCATATATAAACGCGTATAACAATGTGATGGTATAACTTTATTAATACTGTAACTTCTCGTAATGTAAGCAATTGCTTGGTGAAAACTTACAACAATGACAAATACGACGCAGCATATGTTAACGGAGCTCAAGAGAACGTTGACTAGATTGACAAATGAGAATGTGTTTTCCAAGTCGTTATGGTAACTGTAACATACAAATATTAAACCATTACTAAGGCGACGTCAAAGATATGCTTCCTTATATTCAGAGCAGTGTTGTGGAACCGCCTTGTGCAACACGAACCAATACAACCTGGACTGGGGTGGAAAAAGATATGTACGGTTTATATGCGGTTGCCTGAGTGTGTACGCTGTTTATATAATTAAATGCTGTTTCAATCAAATACCTGGCGACATTTTTTTTCTTAAATTTCCGTCCCTGTCCAAGTTGACTCAGTTCGGGTTGCACCGGGCGTTTCCACAACGCTTCGGGAGCTCAAATACCGCGAGCCATCCGGTTGCCTCTCGTACACTGAAACTAAGCGTCATTGCTTTAACTATCACCTTATTCCGCCGTAATATGGTAAAAACTGTAAACATCTCTTTAATGTCGACTGTACCTATAACTTGCACAATTTATCGTTTATATTAATTAATAATAAAAAAGCTCAGTTAATAATTTGCCTAACAATTATTTGTCAAATCATTAGTTGGGAAATTATATTGTGCGCAACGTTGAGTTGGGAATTAAAACTTCGCCCAAATAAAATATGGGATAAATAGTTTGGGAGTTAAAAACGTGCTACTTAAATATTTTTCGCCGAATCATTAGTGACTGGAAGCTATGTTGCCCAAGCTGGAACAGAGGACGTCGTTCGCTTCGCTCGCTTGTTCAACCATCGTGAACCATTATTTTAGAAACCACGAACATTTCATATAAGTCGTCTTAGTACCTACCTGATGAGTGTTTGGTGAATCCTGACGAGTTTCACTATGCCGTCGTAATCGACCGTGTCAAGAGGGCGCCGTTCGCCGGCGGCCACCCGGCGCACCTTCAACTGCAGCAGCCGGAGCAGCATGCTGGTGTGGCTGGCCATCGTCGTGAACATCATGTCCGAGCTCAGCATTCCCCACACGCTACATGTGCCTGCCATCATTCTTTTGTTCATTTGCAACCAACTTAACTGGTGAACACCGAAATAGTTATTTGTTATACAAGGGTGCAAAGTTGTATTTTACCCGCGAGTGTGGAATTGAAACACGAGCAAGCGAAAGGACCCTATAGTTGAACCACGAGCGAAGCGAGTGGTTCTAAAATAGAATCCTGAGCGTAGCGAGTGTTTCAACACACGTAAAATACATTTGCACCCGTGTGTAACACAAAACTTTTCACCTCACTGTAGCGAGGAAAGTGCAACATGCAAAACAACTTTATTCAATTTAAATAATAATATATTTTTAATTTTTTAATAGTAATAGTAACGTTAAGTACCTAATATCAAGTAGAATTTTGGTCAAGTGCGAGTCGGATTTTAGTTTTCCCATTAGTTTTCACATTTTGAGACCCAGCGCCCGATGAAGGCAACAAGCAATTTTTTAAGTTCTTAAATATTTATATTATTCTTTTTTTTTGTTTTTGTTGTTATAGCCTCAACAGAAATATATTATTTGTGAAATTTTTGCATCATGAGCGTTGTCGGTTTTGTTATCTGTCAAAAGCTACTTAAACACGCTCCAAAGTCAAATTACTTTCCCCACTGGTTTTCAAGGATAAAAGATGGCTTTCCGAGTCAGTGAGGGGAAAAAAGTATAGAATGCGAGCTCCTTACAAACTACCCATACACGTGCCTAAAACCCGGTATGCGCATGTTCATACTAAACGGCTGCCTGGCATCATTTTGACACCCCGCCTACAATAATGGCAATGGCACCTATTCTTACTACTAAGACTTCTATAGTTTTTTCGTTCGCTGGTGAACACCCGATAAGTAAGGAAACAGGTGTCGCTTGACGATTTTGTAACTGGTTTAATATTTGAATATTTCAAATTAGGGGGGGAAATTATATATTAATTGCTTCGTGCGGATTCGAATGAATGAACTTCTGGCATACCGAACCAAATATAATTATACTCTCAACCAACAGAGCTATCGAAACTGGTTATTTATAACAGGGATGTTGACTAAGATTTTTTTATGATGTCATTCGAACCAGTTTTTGGAGAGAAACAAATGTTTGTATGGGAGCAATTACAATTAAAGAACATAAATACCCAAAAAATTGAGACAAAGATTGACCTTGCTGGCGGCAGCGCAAAACGCTTCCTACTGATAGACACACAGGTATGTCGTCACTGACATTTGTACTAGGTAATAGTTGTATGGAAAAATCAGGTAAATTGTTGTTTCGGTCGCGAAATACTGCGTTTAAGTACATAATTGTCATACAATTTTGTTTCTATAAAAGCGTAAAGGATTCGATTGGTAGCTTTAAATTTGCTCTTGGACAGTTAAAAAAATGCATATTTTTTCTAAACTTTCATGGTTCATTATGTCTTTTTATGATTTTAATAATATTTTTTCTACTCGAGCACTTCTATCCGTCAATTTAATGACTGACAGCGATATCTAAATCAACTTCATTTGAGTTGGGCTCATAAGATGACTGCTAGCAATTATCTTATGACTATAAGACAACTATGTACAGAACTAAAATTAATTTTGACCAATCACGAGGCTCGATTTCCAGAAGACATCAACGCGCAAAAATAAAAAAGCGATTGGCTGCACTTCGTTTCAGCAGGGCGAATTTCAATAGATACCAAGTTTGTTTAATAAATTATTATTTCCGTTAACTCGTAGAAAAAGTATTGCATGCAATAGTTATATAATTAGCTTTTTAACTCTCGTACCTTAATTAGGCCACTAAGCAAGCTTCGTGGCCTAAACGACTTTACTGAAAAAGCATACATTATAGAACGATTGCATAAACTACTATTATAATTTATACTTTATTACGATAATTTGATGGTTTACTATCCATTTAGCAACACTACGTTATTTAGTCCCTTTTTTTAGTCTTCATTTCTTATCTAGGCTCAGATCGATATCAGGGAATGTACATATTAGAAGCTTTTAAGAATACATACTTTCCTCTCTCGTAGATTACAGAAACTTAAACAACTTAATTAGCTT
Source organism: Epinotia bilunana (assembly GCA_947049275.1). NCBI lineage: Eukaryota > Metazoa > Arthropoda > Insecta > Lepidoptera > Tortricidae > Epinotia > Epinotia bilunana. The sequence continues at coordinate 12,788,869 of OX346252.1, forward strand.
CAAACGCAAGAGAAGCAGTTACTTCTGAGTTTGCGCTTCCATTTCAGACTAACTTTTATCACTATCTTCCTTTGCAAACAAGGACTAACTCGGAACTAGATAGTTGAAACTACAAGTTTTAATATCATTGCTTTTGATAAACCGGTAAGGCAGGAGAAAATAGCTTCTAAAATAATAGTACCTTTATTATTGTCGACCTACTTATGGAAGCCGGCAATTCGCCAGCGTGCCTGCCGAGGATAATATATTATTTTCTCAAAAATGCGGGAATACGTTTTAAGTATCTTTTTTCAAGTTTGGGACCCGACAGACGATGAAATTTATGTGTAATAGTCAGCCATGTGAATGAAGCCTGCAAAGTATATTTTTTAAATTTTTATCGATGACTGACCGTAAACTGCACAGTAACCACCTTCCATATGTAGGTTATACACTTATGACGTTCACTTTTCCGAATATTTACAAGAAAAAACTTACCTGAAAAAACTTCAAACCCGTAGACAAATTCATGATAAATATCCCTTGTTTTGTCAAAGGGGTAGGCTGCGTGCCACACATAGCCTAAGTCCGAAGGTTGTCCCCGACTCTTCCGGTAAAGATGAATGCCAATGGGTGTTATGTTATACATAGCCACCCCCAATACGTTGAAAAACGTATACCCTAGTAAAACAAATGGTATTCAATGCACTACTTGTTTATTAGAACAAAATATAATTGACCTGTCCAGCTATTTGTGTTTCATCACATATCTTTAAATTTCCTAATTTTTGAAACAATCCAAAAATGTCGGGACTTTAGGCCGACCCCCCCATAGAGTGTCATAAAAAAGAGCGTGGAAAAAAGAAAAACCTTATCAAAAATACTCAATAAGGTAAATAAACTAAGCATCATGTGTACAGGTAATATTCCAAACTTAAATGGCTAAATTGATAAATAATTACCTATTTATAAAAAAATATTCGAAATATCTATCAATAAGACCCCTGTGGGAACTGGGGAGGTACCGAAGATGCTGACAGCTTGTGCCCGCTGAATAGCTGAGAAAGCTTATATTCGTTGAACGGGACAGCCGCCAGCTGTCCTATCTGCAGTGACGTCGACCAACCATTTTGAAAACTCGTTTTTTACTAGAATTATATTTGTGTTCATTTTAAGTTCTGACGACAGTCTCACCGCCGTACAACACATAGTAAATGTCTAGTATGTACGTACTTAGATTGTGTAAGTAAATAAAGAATCCCGTAGCTAGAACCCTATTTACATAGTATGTCGCTATAATAAACTATATCATGTAACAATCCGAAATATGAACAGAAATATCGTCTCATTTCAAACCTCAGTAGTATTAATAAATAATAAAGGTCGTAATTAGCACCCTAAATAAATATATAGGTAAAAATGACCTAGGCTTGTATGCCAAGTTATGTTTTAAACTCCATGCTTTATGAGTATATCTAGACGGCCCGACCATGACGAGAGCCGCTTTTAATCGGGTGTATCTCACCCACACGACCATGACATAACCATGTAGATCACTATAATATTTCTGAAAATAATTGTTTGGAGAAAGTGAATTTATCATTTGAGCTTATCATTTTTTTATTGGCACTTAATTAATGGAATGAAATTATAATTATGATTTATGACATTTTTACCTGTGCATATTCATTTATTTTGTTTATTTAAGCGTGTAACCGATTTGGTGTCGAATAAACGAATAAATAAATAAATGTAGACCTTAAGTTCAAGTTCTTACAAGATTGGCCCAACCGGAGAGCTTTTAGACTTTCCTGCTTGATGTTTTCCTCCTCCTGATCTTCGCTGGTGGCCGGCCATATCTCTGCCAAGTCAATCAGCAATTTCCTAAACGTATGTCGCTTAAACCATAGTGTAAGGAGTTTGATTGCACCTGTAACCAAGGAGTACTTAATTACTAGTAATATACTCAACGGCCAAAACCTGACTTATATTATACTAGCTTATGCCCGCGACTCCGTCCGCGTGGAGCTCGTTTATATCGTAGCTCGATACAAACTTTCATCTCCCATTTCACCCCCTCAGGGGATGATTTCCGGGATAAAAACTATCCTGTGTCCTTCCCCGGGATTCACTATCTCCATACCAAATTTCATCTCAATGGGTTCAGCGGTTTAAGCGTGAAGAGGTAACAGACAGACAGACACACTTTCGCATTTATAATATTAGTTTAGTATGGATTACGCTTACGCCACATTAAAGGATGACCCACACTTCACAGTCAGTCACATTACACTTTGCCTATCCCAGGGCATGCCCGAGTCGCTCCCGGCCCGATGGCGTATATAACATATTATACGTCCCATAACCTGACTGAATGAAGTGATGGTCACAATTCACATATTTTGTCCATTAACTATTGACATTTCGTTTCGGTGTCACCGTTTACCGGGAGACATATGACACGGCGGACATGGACGAATGTAACTCGGGGACCGAGCATCGCTCGGACGCCCAAGCCGGGCTTATATAGCAAGTCTAAGTATATGAGACACGTTTAAAGCCAAATGTTATTACAAACCCACTACGCTACTCTAAGCTCCGGTGTGTCCGAGCCTTAAACCACTTTTTAATTATATATTTCGAAGCTGAAACCATCTCTAAATATAACTTGGTTATGAATAAAGAGGGTTTTCCAGTGAAGCTGCGCCCTTAAATGAGAGTAATAGAGTCTCATCAGTATGAAGTATTTTATTAATGTCTTTATAACACCCCCAGGGCCACTCTCCTGCCGTAAACTTAACGAGTTATCCTTTTGGCTCTGAAACGGTTAAAAATATACTTGGTCATGCATAATAAGAGCGTATTTTCAAATATTGTAATACCGGAGTGGCTTTCTCTCTGTAAATTGAGTTAAAAATGCTTGAGAGATATACAGTCTTTCTTGAGACTAAAATTACAGGTACGGAAGAGTTACTTATTTGACTTTTTGATTTAGGTAATTTGGACGTGGGTACTACCAAAAAAGTGTATCTATCTCGCCTGCCACCAGCGCCTTCGCAGCGCCGACACACCGAACAGCATGAGGAACGAACATATGTAGTTAAATGGTGGGGTTCACAATGTAACGTGTGTAACGTACTCATAAAGCCGTATCCCACAATATGCAAGCTGGCCACAAACTCCGCCACTGAAGTGGTGTTGACGACGAGGCCGGTGACGTACGCTATCTCTCCCGCGACCAGCAGCCCCAATGCCAGGGCCGACACCGCGAACAGCGCGTTCATCCCGCCTCGTCTCCACACATTCGTCGGCGGCGCGTCCGAAAACGACAACCCTACCATACGAGTGCAGTAGTTGCACAACTCGAAAGTTTTATAAATCTCTTTAAGAGCACGCTCCTTCGCGTTCCTCATTATGAAAGTATTGCGACTAAAACACAAGTAATGAGAAGCCACACATTTCCATATTTATATTATATTAGGTTAACCCTTGCGCAGCCGGCCCTTTGTCAATGAATATAAATATAATTATTAGTATTACACTGCGGACCCCGGGCTCATTTAGGGACATAACCGGGAATAACGCTAGGAGAATGATGATAAGTATTACACTGACCTTAAATTGTCCCGAATAGGATTAATTACGAAATAATTACTTAAAAATACAACGGTAACCAGCTTAAACCCGGTTTGCAAGGAATTTAATTATTATTTTTGGAATTGGGGAAAGCCATTCACAATGGTAAGTTATTGGTAATTATAATATCATATTCATACCCTTATAATAAACCGGATAGTCACATTTATAGGTACCCTTCAAAAAGTAGGAGCCCCGTATAGGTAGTTGTAGTGAAAAAAGGATTAAGACAACCTAGGCTAATTGAGATCCTTATGTCGTTGTTAAATCAAGGATAATTATAATAAAGTACTTTTCATCACACTTGCTCCTAACTGGCACTTATTACGTAGGTACGTCTTTTTTAGGCTCATGGGTAAAATCCAGGATATTAAACATGCGTGTTTTACAACATTTCGGCACAAGTGTTTTATATTTATTTATCCTACTAGTGACCCGGCCCGGCTTCGCACGGGTACTATAACATATATATATATATATATATATATATATATAAACCTTCCTTTTGAATCACTCTTATCTATTACAAAAACCGCATTAAAATCCGTTGCGTAGTTTTAAAGAGAAGCAACTTTGTTTTATATTATGTAGTGATAGTGATTAATGTACCTACCTCTGTTTGTACCTCTCATCGAGGAGTATGTACGGCTCACACAACGAATCCCGGCTTGGGTGTAGTGTACAAAATGCTATGGCTACAGCAACCTTTAATAAATAAATCAACAAAAATGTACGAAGACTATTTGAGGGTTAAGATTTCAATAATATTGTTCACAAACAAATGTTGTAAAAGTATAAAAGACCAATTACTACTTATTGAAAATTATGGGTTGGTTACCAGTTACCGAATACGTAAAAAGGACGTTTAGAAACTTTACTGATCGTCAAATTACCCGCTTTAACCCTTTTTAATATTTTTTTTTAGTCTGAGTTCCGTATTTCACTACTGAGATGAATTTCTTTGCTTCCCATATCCATACTAATATACTAATCCATACTAATATTATAAATGCGAAAGTGTGTATGTCTGTCTGTCTGTCTGTCTGATACCTCTTCAAGCTTAAACTGCTGAACCGATTTAGATGAATTGTGGTATAGAGATAGTTTGAGTCCCGGGGAAGGACATAGGATAGTTTTTATCCCGGAAATCATTCCCTAAGGGTGAAAGTTTGTACGGAGCTGCGATATAAACGAGTTCCACGCGGACGGAGTCACGGGCAGAAGCTAGTAATCCTATATTAGCACATACATATATGGAGTAAAATGAAAATATTGTATTGTTTTACCGTTTCCTAAACGCATTTTCGGGCCCGCATGCAGGGAGACATTTTCACTGGTCGATAGCGACCGCGTTCGAGGTGCATTATTGCAGGGAGCCTTTTCACTGATCGACAGCGAGATTACTCTTGGATCTATGTTCTAGCATACCCCTCCCTCTCGCACGCTTTGAATTGACCAGTATTCAGCGTGTGTGACCAGCGTTCACTAGTCGTTGACACCGCATGTCGTGAAACATAGTTTTACAGAGCCGAAGTCTGACAACTCATTAAAATATCGCGTCTGCGGGAAGAAACGGCGTGCCGCATGCGGAATAATATATACCGACTAAGCGACCAATGAAAATGGGTGATTCCTCCCGAAATACCCGTCACTGAACTTGCCTTAGAAAACTGCCAAGCACCTAATTTATCAACTTTACAATTGTCATCTGACAATGACGATTCGACAAGTTGATGACAATGACGGTCAACAAGTTAAGGGGTCGGTGGACAGTACTGTGAAATAGGGGCCAGCCATCTGCGAGATACGATATAGGCTACGCTTACCATGCATTCTTATCATCTCTGTCTCCCACCTCCCATGCGAAGCGTTTTCGCTCCTCAGGCCAAGCAACTTAGCCTGAACAACTGAACATTGCCAGAGAGGGATCGCTGCAAGAACTACGCTTGGATCGCCAGCAGTCTACGCCAACTTAGCCTGAACAACTGAACATTGCCAGAGAGGGATCGCTACAAGAACTACGCTTGGATCGCCAGCAGTCTACGCCAACTTAGCCTGAACAACTGAACATTGCCAGAGAGGGATCGCTACAAGAACTACGCTTGGATCGCCAGCAGTCTACGCCAACTTAGCCTGAACAACTGAACATTGCCAGAGAGGGATCGCTACAAGAACTACGCTTGGATCGCCAGCAGTCTACGCCAACTTAGCCTGTACAACTGAACATTGCCAGAGAGGGATCGCTACAAGAACCACGCTTGGATCGCTAGCAGTCTACGCCAACTTAGCCTGAACAACTGAACATTGCCAGAGAGGGATCGCTGCAAGAACTACGCTTGGATCGCCAGCAGTCTACGCCAACTTAGCCTGAACAACTGAACATTGCCAGAGAGGGATCGCTACAAGAACTACGCTTGGATCGCCAGCAATCTACGCCAACTTAGCCTGAACAACTGAACATTGCCAGAGAGGGATCGCTACAAGAACTACGCTTGGATCGCCAGCAGTCTACACCAACTTAGCCTGAACAACTGAACATTGCCAGAGAGGGATCGCTACAAGAACTACGCTTGGATCGCCAGCAGTCTACGCCAACTTAGCCTGAACAACTGAACATTGCCAGAGAGGGATCGCTGCAAGAACTACGCTTGGATTGCCAGCAGTCTACGCCAACTTAGCCTGAACAACTGAACATTGCCAGAGAGGGATCGCTGTAAGAACTACGCTTGGATCGCCAGCAGTCTACGCCAACTTAGCCTGAACAACTGAACATTGCCAGAGGGATCGCTGCAAGAACTACGCTTGGATCGCCAGCAGTCTACGTACAACAATTTGTGGTTATGTAGTGCTGCAAAGTTACATATTTATAATATTAGATATGATTTTTCAGTCCATAAAACTGTAACACACGTTCAAAATTTATAAAGAATCGCCGAATAGCGACCATTTCTCAACTCGTTGTTTATTACAGGGGAACCCTATAAAACGCAGAACTTTTAAGGATAAAGTTTTATTCGAGGCCGAAATAAAAGCAAAATAAGAAAGTTCTATATCATTCATTGAATAATGTTGGGTGAAGTATAATTTGTTCACGGATCGAGAAGGAGGTGGCCTAGGGGATTAAGGTTATTTTCAGGGCGTAGGGTAGGGGACATATTTTATAGGGCAGGGTGTAGACCAGCGAACGAAAAAACCATAGAAGTCTAAGTAGCGCCGCAAAATGGCCCCACAGAATAAGCAATTTGCTAATCCCTCCGAAAAAGTAAGAAGTATGATGAGGATGAGATAAACTTGTAAGTACCTTTACTTTGCGTTTTGCGCTTATAACAATTCTTTAAAACGTAAACTTAAAAATTCTCCGATTGTGTGACTTATTTAATTTATCTTTGATAGATTTGTTCTTCAATATGCTCGGAATCGAGAGCAATGGAAAAGGTGGGCGCTTTGCACAGCAGCGGGCCACTACCTATACCTACAGGGTAATTTACAAATAGATCTCAAAATTAAAAAAACATTTTTCTGTCACAAAAGGATCTCCATTCTCAGCTTTCCATGAACGGAATCTTTATAGGTAGATTATTATTCTGGCTTAGGTTATTTTTTATCCGACTGCGACAATTGATATATTTTTCGAAACATTTGACGTCATTGAATTTTTAAGCTGTCAGTGACGTCTATCGCTGAAATCGCATCAATGGCAGAATCGCTTTGTCTTTTACCTATTAATAATCTTCACAAAACGCATACAAAATAATAAATAATAAAAACGAATCGATTCTGTTATGAGAACTTATATTTGTAAATATCGTATTAATGTATAATTTCGTTAAATGTATCAACAATATCGTACAATGAAACACGAATTTGTAATTTTTTTAATGGCATTGCGCTCTTGGCGCTTTCGGCCAAAGTACGAGGGATGGGAGAAAAAGACTTTTTCTCCCAGATCGAAAATTTTTAGAAGAAAGTACAGTAATGCCTGAATCACACTGGCGTAGCCTGCGGTGGCAGTGAATAGTAAATTTGTCAGCTAATGACAGGCCGCGCCAGTCTGTGAGAGCCGTAAGAGGCTTAAGGGTAGTATAATATTCATCTATTCTATCTGTGAGTTCCTTTAATTGGCTTTGTATTACTATGTAAGACTTATATCATGTTTTTGCAGCTGTTGGTACTCCTTAAGTATAAATAAATAAATAAATTAGTTTGATATTATTTAAAGATAAAATTGTATCCATAAAGGATGAGACATTTATATACAAGAGTGTAGGAATAAATACAGGAAAAGGAAAAATAAAGCCTGATGAATCACACAGGTGCGGCCTGCGGTGGCGGTCAATAGTAAATTTGACCGCTAATGACAAGTTTACTTTTGACCGCCGCGGCTAGGCCGCGCCACTGTAATGCAGGCTTTATGAAAGGCAAACAATTTGAAGTACGGTGTATCATATATATTGCGGACGAATGCCATGGAAATATCACTCACGGAACCGTCGGCGCTCAAGTTGCGCATTCGACTATTATTTTTGTAACTACTGAACTCTGGCTGACTTTGACGAATGAGGTGTCAAATGATCTGGCGGGTTCGCTAGGCTGACACAACAATGTGTGCCGATGGGTACATAAAAGGTAAGACTTTAATGTTGCGTGATATTTCTGAAAATTATATTTCAGAAAATTCCTGCAGTAACAAAATACCTATGCAGGAAAAAGCCCTGGCACAAAGGCATTCAATAAGTATGTAATACACAATGCATTTAATGAACGTAGCTTTAAACCTCTTCGTGAGATGCTTAAGGATTAACTGCAGAGAGTAAAATAATACATGTTAAGAACATTTGTGACGTTCCACAGGTAAACATACCTTGTGGTGGTAATTTCGGGGATATTAAAAGTCTTGTAAAAGTGCAAAAAAAGACGTTTTTATCGCTATTTTGAAAACTGTAAGACGTAACATTTGTTGACTTAGTTTTATTTTTAGTACATATAAATTACAAGTCCGTTAATTTGATCCTACGGTTTAAAAGAAAGGGACCTTACGGCCGTGGGATAAGAATAGTTTTATTTATTTATTTTATTCTATTTAATAAACAGAATATGGAAACTGGGTCCCACAAAACTGTCGGAACAGTTTGTCTGTGTGATCACTTTGCACTATACAGTTAACTAATTTGTACATACTTAAATTGTGTTTGTAAATGTTACATACAGCTACGCCTTAGGTGTCATTTTACTTAGGTAATGTCGTTTTAAAATAACACCTAAGGCATAGCTGCATATAACAGATGCAAAATAATACTGAAAAAAGCCTACATTCCGTGCCTAGGTGCATCATTATGGTCTTTATGGTGAGGTGGGTCACAAAAACCAAGTGTGTGGCGGAGTCTATTTTTGTAAGTTCTAAGGACCATTTTCGGTTTATACCATCCATACTTTAACATAACATTATAAATACAAGAGTAACTCCGTGTGTCAATAGACAGACGGAGTTACTATAAAATTAGTTACTATAAAGGTAACCTTTTCATGCTTAAACAGCAGAGCCGATTGAGATGAAATTTTGGTATAGAGATAGTTTGAGCCCCGAGGAAGGACATTAGAATAGTTTTATTCCGGAAATCAAATTCAGAATTTTTTCACCCCAGGACTAAGGGGGTGAACATTTTTGTATGGAGCTAGATATAAACGAGTTCTTCGCGGACGGAGTCACAGGCAGAAGCTAGTTAGGTATTTAAAATCATCATCCTCCTAGCGTTGTTCCCGGTTGTGCCCTAAAGGAACCCGGGGTCCGCTTATACACTTAATCACAAAATTTGCCCTAAGCAATGGTTGTAGCAAAGCAATAATAAACACAGTAACATTCATCATCATCATCATCATATCAGCCGAAAGACATCCACTGCTGGACATAGGCCTCCCCCAAAGAGTGCCACAATGACCGGTCCTGCGCCACCCGCATCCAGCGGACTCCCAGGTCATCAGTCCACCTTGTGGGGGGCCTACTCACGCTGCGCCTTCAGGTACGTGGTCGCCACTCGAGAACCTTTCCGCCCCAACGGCCATCGGTTCTACGTGCAACATTAGTTATTTATAAATACAAATATTTTTCGGTAGGCTTTACGTACAGCTGACAAAGTCTTTATAAAGTTCTACGCACGTCTAGTGGGAACAAAAAGTTCTAATTTTAAGAACTAGGTATGCAGTTCATTTCAGCATGGTGTATTTGACGTATCTAGTTCTGTTCCGACACATGATTATGATTTGAATACAATCAGAAAATAATTAAATTATTTTTACGAGATTTATATAAACTTGATAAATAAACACACGACAATGTCGTCTCGACTCTTCGTCATCGATGTGTCTTATCTCGTGGTATATTATAAGTGCGGCCTACTTTGCAGGTAGCTTGGCCGTCTAGTAATTTTCGTGGACCTGCAGGTCGCTCACGTAACGCATTGTACGCGCGTCACGTAGATCTAAACGTCACTTTTAGTATGGAAAAATGACAGTTGAGTTGTCCTGGCGTACGTTCGGAACGTTTCGTGATCCCTCTGAGAGGTAATGACGTACCTAATGTTTCGAACGCGCGTTCAGACAATTTAACTGTAATTTTTCTATATAATTATCAGGCCCACATCACACTGGCTCGGCCTGGCCGCGCCGGACCATAGTAAACTTGTCATTAGCTGTCAAATTTATTATTGACCGCCACCGCAGGCCGCTCCAGTCTGTGAGAGGCCTTAGGCGGCCAAAAGTAAACTTGACAGTTATTGTCAAGTTTACTATTGACCGCCACCGCAGCGCAGGCCGGGCCCGTATGATTTTATTTTATTACGATTTTAAAAATGTGTTAATTATACGTATAGGAATAGGAACCCACTGAAAATTTTAAACAGTTGCTTTCATAATGACAGTAAAAATACGATTTCCTACTTATGGCCATCGTAGTGTTTATTTGCATTGGAAACTTAGAATCACAATAAAAATATAGGATTTATTGGTACCTAGGTATTTGTTTAGAACGAGTACATTCAGGCGCAAAAATGGGCGTGTTCCTTTAAACTTTAAACCATTCACTTGTTATAATACTCGCATCTGCCTATGAGTAAGGAGGACACAGACATTACCGTAAAATGGGGTGAGTAGGGTTCGCGGGGAGAGTTGGGTTATGAACGGGGAGAGAAGGTATGAAAGGGGGGTGAGATGGTTTTTTAAGGCTACTGGTACAAAAATTAAAATGGAGCTATAGTAATACTCATAATAAAAGAACGATCCAACAAACTTCCAAAATCACCTTTGTATGAAAACCCATCTCACCCCAATTACGAGGGACTACGGGGTGAGGTGGGTTTTCCTGTATATCGTCAAAGTTATGAAATGGAACTACCCAAAATAAAATAAAAACTAAAATACCACACCACTCAGTTTGTATAAGTAAAAATAAAATGTTATCGAGGTTTAAATGTCAGTTTTCACCCTACTCACCCCATTTTACGGTACCCGTTTCTTCTAGGTCGGGCCGGTACGACCACACAAAGGCAGCAATTCTCTTTATGACAAACAAACTAAGCCACAAACAGAAGCTATAAGGATTTATTCAAGGTGGCCCGAGCTCATAAATAAAAATGAGGAACAGCGTAGGAACAAAGCCTCGGAAAGTGTTCAAAGACGATTTTAAAATCTTAATCTCGGGCGTGATTGACTAAAGTCGGGCGGGAGTCGATAGCATCATGGATGTCGGTTGGGGTTTTTATTAGGGCGAGTCTGACGCGCCTTCCGCCGCGGAAGAGCACAAAGGGATGTGGCTTTTATCCGCTCGCAAAATCCGCCGTTATTCGCGCGTAACGACGGCGGTTGTCATTGGTGCGGGCGCGGCACAGCGCGGGCGGCCGCTGAGCGAAATTCGGCGCGCGCGAGCGAATATGCAGGCTAATTGCGAAACGGGACGGCCGATGTATTTGTTTTCGGGAAACGTGACGAGTCGTGCGGCTCGTTCCTGTAGCAGCAGGATTGATTATTAATCTTACATAAATCGATCAAAGTATGTACTATCGACCACACAGCTAACTGACCATCGGTGCATCTTAAGTGCATTGTAATAAGGTTCTATATAAACACAGGATGGTCCGTTAACAGTGTTGTCGTTTGTATGTAGTCCCTTACAAAGCTGGACTTGTCTCGAAAGCTCGGTACTAGAAGACAATGAAGATCCTTATTTGCATAACTAAATATATATATATATATGCAATCACGTTCTCGAAAACGGCTCTAACAATTTCGATGAAATTTGGAATACCTAAGTACAGGGTGTTGCGGGGGCGAAAAATCGATCTAGCTGGGTCTCATGTCTGGAAAAATTCGACTTTATTTTCACCCGAGCAGAGCTCGGTCGCCCAGGGACTAGTTATTTAAATACCTACATAAACAACATTCCGGACATGGGAACAGGTCTTGTTCATCCACAACAGTTTTTTGGCTTTCTTTTATTACTTTTCCGTTGTCAACAAGTCATCCGTATGATGATAAGCTATGTGTTCATCGCCTCACCATTACTAAGAGAACCTAAAACTAACCATAATATAGATACGTATAACTTGCCAAGTGCGCTAGTTTACGAATCTCAAATAATCCGAAGAGAAAATGTATTCCATAGCATTTTCCAATGAGCTCAAGCCTTGTTCGAACTAGGCTAGTATTTTATTGCGAGTCCATACAAAAGCTACTCGTACTTGCAGTAAATGTATGGACTCGCACTAAAATACTAGCCTAGTCCGAACAAGGCTTAAAGGTTTAGGAGTCGCGCCGCGCGAAGTTTAGGTTTTTAGCGCTACTCTCACAAACGATCGAGGTTCGCGCACCGCACACGCACACATGTACGTATGCACAGTGGGTCGTCGGACTTTGACTCGCCAACAAAATTGTAACTTTGGATTTTGTTACCAATATTGTTATGTCAAATGTCAAATGTATTTCATCTTAAGGCGATGCCTTGATTTGAGTCGAACACGCCCCCTTGACAGAGACACGCTGATGCCTTCCGCGCACGAGGAAAAGAGATGTAACTCTCTTCGGGAATGGCTTTTTTGGACAAATTTCGATAAATACGTACCTACGTACTTAGAGACGTTTTATTTAAATTTCATAAAGTGAGATTTTAGATGAGATAAAATACTATAGTATTAACTTGATTGTGTCGTAAAATAATGTATCGTTTGAGTAGGCTGAGTAAAATAAATTTATCAACTTAAGCGATGTTACAAGAAGTCTTTCCTGTTCCAGCGCCCCACGCTTTTACAATCAAATATTATAATTAAAAGCACATAGTTTACACTTCAGCCCAGAAATAGAGACACTTGAACGATCCATAATTTATTTTTGGTTTTTAACTACATTTATAAAAGCGTGTTTTTCTAGTGTTTTTTAAACTATTAATTTATTTTATGCTTTTTAGTCTTTGATAACGAAATATGTTTAACATTTAAGTAGCCCGCATCCTCTCCATCTCCGCCAGTGCGTCTGTATTGTATGGTGTTTTACCTGTCAGCTAAGAACAATCTGGAGACCACTAAGTGATTTTACTCTACTTAGGGCCACATACGCCTGTCTGGCCGCAAAAGTACGGGACCCTAAGTACACCACTGCGTGGTCTATTAACCACCCTCATGCCATTCAGCCCTCGGCACGTTTCTCACCTTGGCTTAGGTGGGGTCTTTAACAACCTACTACCTTATTAACACGTTAATATACATCGAATATAGATATAAATATTATTCTATTTACACTCTCCATGTACAGGTCTATATACATTTTATTCAGGCACCTATATTCCAGCTACATCATCAGATCAGTTCCACAGTACCATATTATTGAATAGTCGTCAGAACTACATACAGCTGCCAATTTTTATGACGCTACGATCCTTGGAAGATGGTTAAATTAGTTACCTTTAGATTCCATTGCATAGTTTGTTACATACAGGTCGACCTAATAAAAGCGTGTTAAAAAGGATAATTTACTTTAAAACAAAGTTTTAACCGACTTCACTTTAGTACTCCGCCAAGCCACGAGAACATTTCCACATTTATTTTCCAATTTACCACATGAACTGATTTCCGAGAGCAAATGCGTTGATTATTAGAGAAAAAAACCCAATCGCTGTATGTGGGCCGATAATATTTTAGGACTTCCGTCGATTCCACAAGGATCACCTTTGGCACTCCATTAGTTGCTATTTCAACGGAATCTTATCAGAATCTGTGATATACTACATAATTGAGGAATTCCATAATTAATAATAATATTTGACGACCGCTTTAGCCTAGTTGGTAGTGACCCTGCCTACGAAGCAAGAGGTCCTGGGTTTGAATCCCGGTAAGGGCATTTATTTGTGTGATGAGCACGAACATTTGTTCCTGAGTCATGGATGTTTTCTATGTATTTAAGTATTTATTTATCTATATACGTATGTATATCGTCGTCTAGTACCCATAGTACAAGCTTTGCTTAGTTTGGGACCAGGTCGATTTGTGTAAGATTGTCCCCTAATATTTATTATTTATTTATAAGTCATCTGTGGTCTTCATCATCAATTCCACTCCACCAAATTTATGATTTCCGGGTGTAAATACACGAGTTATAATAGAAAATACCAAAATCACTACACGCGTGCCTAATATAATTGAGGAGTTCCCTCAATTCCTCATGGATCCCATCATCCAATTGAATTTTTGAAAAAATGGGCCCCACCTGGAAGCATATACTTACAAATAAAATAAAAAATTACGAATCGGCTCATCAATGACGGAGTTCTGAGGTAACAAACATTGAAAAAAAATATATATAAAACCGAATTGAGAACCTCCCTCCTTTTTTTTGAAGTCGGTTAAAAATACAGACTCAACTTTGGAATTTTTTTCTATCGAGGAAATTTTAAGCAATCATGTATCGGTAAAATCAGATAAACAATCATATAGTCAAGAATCATATATCTGAAAATCAGACCTTATTGTTTCTTAATCTAGTCAGAACGGCGTTTCAAAGCACGCGATAATTTCCAATGCACCTTCTTAATAACAATACCTACCAACGTTCGCCCGAACCGAGCGTGCCGCAACCTATGTGAACGGTTGTTTTGTTCGGCCGAACGGCTTAGGCGAGGGCGATTTTTGCCTTATCAATATCGAACTCGCTCACATAATTTCACGAGAATCTATTGAGAGCTGCGACGTATAGAAGGGACAGCCGGACAGCCGGACGACCGGACATACAAAAGCATTTTTGCCCTATAGCTAAATCTTGAACTCACTAAAAAAAATTCACGAGAATCTGTTGAGAGATGCGACCTAATGGACCGGATAGCCGGACAGCCGGACAACCGGACATACGAAAGCATTTTTGCCCTATAGTTAAATATCGAACTAGCTCACAAAATTTCACGAGAATCTGTTGAGAAATGCGACCTATAGAGGGGACAGCCATAGTATTATTAGTTATAATTACTAATTACTTCCCAAGCCTTTTTCATGATCAAACCAAACATAAGAAACAGAAATACATGTACAAAACGAGGCCTGTCAATGCGGCGCAAAGCGACGTGATCTCGCTTCGGAGGCGCGTGGCCGACTGCACGCCGCCGCTGCGAGCGGTCGCACTCGAAGTGCGCCGGCCGCTCCATACTAATTTTGATGAAGATTTTGAGCGTAAAAATTGGGCAACTTTGTGATTTTTTTACACTAAATAAGTACATATTTATTAAGAAATTGAGATTCCAAGAACTTTTTTATAGTTTTAACTTTATTATTTGATAAAATTAATTTAATAAATCTTGATACTT
This sequence comes from Epinotia bilunana, assembly GCA_947049275.1. Classification (NCBI taxonomy): domain Eukaryota; kingdom Metazoa; phylum Arthropoda; class Insecta; order Lepidoptera; family Tortricidae; genus Epinotia; species Epinotia bilunana. Next base: position 12,804,317 of record OX346252.1, read on the forward strand.
ACGACTCAGTTGTTACAATACGGGAGTGCGATTTACAAGTTTTTACTGATATTCTTTCTGATTTCATTTTACACTTATCCATAAGCACTATCTTAAATTCGAATATTTCAAGAAGAAGTAACACTCATTGGCTAGTTGTGCGATTTTTTTTCAAGGTTGTGGAACATTGTTTTCTATATAATTCTCTTACATTTCCGACCCTCGATTGCCGAAACCGGCCCTTAACCTAACCGCTTGTCCTTATGATTGGTAACAAGTTCTTCAAGCGAGCAACGCAAGTTTGCCGGCCCCTCTCTCCCACACAACGACAACGAACTGGGCCCAGAAAGGCAATAAAACAAACAAAAACGAACCCCAGGCGTGAACACCACACTTCCGCCCTTCTTCCAGCTTTGATTGATTACTGCTCAGTTTTTTCGATGACATATTCGTGTGATGAGATTGTGGAAATAATTCATTTGCGAGGAGGACCCATTTTTAACATGTAGGTAGGTATATTTGGGAAGTGATAGCCGACAGATGGACTGACAATTTATAATCACCTTTCGTTTTTTACCTTTATTGACGCCCGATTGCGAGTTTCACACATTTCGCCTAGTATCTGCAATACGGCCATATCTCAAATGTATTTTACTTTCGAGATGTGACCGTATTGCAACTGTGCAATAGAGCCACCTCTCAAATGTATTTTATTCTTTGGATGTGGCTGTATTGCGGTCACTAGGCGATCTATGCGACATGAAATAGCAGTTCTACGTGTGTGACGGAAACATATTGAAACATGTTTCCTGCTTAACGATTGGACTCACAACGGAGATGGATTCAGGATTCCTGACCCATCATACAGGACGCAACCATGTGTTAAAGGGAGTAAGACATATTTATGGCTCGTTCTACCGCATAGCCGCGTCCTGTATGATGGGTCAGGATGGCCCATTGTGTGGAGCGGCCATAATAATTTTGTTCATTCGGTGCAAAACTACAGGGCAAGAAGCTGCACATATTATTTTAGTGCTGTTCAAGATTCGAAGCTAGATTGTGATGAGAAAGTGTATAGGTAAACAGAAAGTAAAACGGATTGGGGTGGACGCAAAAAATATCCTATATGCATCCTGTGGAATACAGTTAGGTATAACCAGGATTTGGAACAATCTCATTCGCTCCAGAAAATAACCTTCTATTAATCACCGACACTGATCTGCCTCGTGTCCTACAATTTCGTTTGTCATACAATACATACGGGCCTTGTTTCTTTCCCTGCGCGAGACACTAAATAATAGCTAGCTCCGATCCAAATGGTTATTGGAAAAAGATAAATGTGAACTTGTGATGTGGAATAATAAAATGTTGCCGATAAAAGTCTGTTGCTACGTACTTCGTGAGAGATTAAATATGGCATACATTGTTATACCAGCTAATACTTTTTGTAGGTAAGATCTAAAATGTAGGATTGTAGACTATTAAGTATATCAAAAAACTTCGGGCCAGTCCAATATAATTGAGGAGGCGGGACGATGTTGTAAAATAGTATTTTATGCAATCGTTATATAATGAATGCTTTTTAGTCGAGTACCACGTTTCCAAAAAGCCAATTATATAACTATTGTATACCATACTTTTTCTACGAGTCAACTGAACTAATTAAACAACCTGGGTATCTATTGAAAACGAAGTGCAATCAACGGCTTTTTCTTTTTTGTGCGTTGATGTCTATTTACCTTTTGACTTTCTCATGACGGCGTCCTATTGGTCAAATACATTATAGTTCAGTAAAGGCGCCACGTGATTGGTCCATTTTATTTTAGTTGTCTCAACAGTTATGAAATGTTGAGTTGGGAGCTCCATAGTAAAAAGTATGTGATTTAAGTTTGGTGTACGAAGTCTTAATTCAAACATTAAGGTCGACGAGTATAAAAACGTATATTTTCTATTAAATCAAAACGGTGACTTGGAAACTTCTGTAAGTGGCTGCTCGTCCGTGAATGCAGTGGGGAAATCATTCCGGGCGGTAGACAAATTACGAATTCTAGCCGAGGAAAGCATTTCCTTAGAGAGCACTCGAATGTACTGCGGTGATGGTTACCCCTGTTACGGCTTACGGCCGGTTCGTGAGTGACCTACAAGTTAACGAAATCTTACTCGGTCCGGCCACCACACAAAACTACTAAGTAGAGTAAATAATTTACTTTAAAAACTAAGTTTTAACCGATTTCAATTTAGTACTCCGCCAAGCCACGAGAACATTTCCACATTTATTTTCCAATTTACCACATGAACTGATTTCCGAGAGCAAATGCGTTGATTATTAGAGAAAAAACGCCGCCGATAATATTTGAAGACTTCCGTCGATTCCACAAAGATCACCTTTGGCACTTCATTAGTTGCTATTTCAACGGAAACTTATCAGAATCTGTGACGTTCTTTTGTACTATTAAGTACATCATTGAGGAATTTCATAAGTCATCTGTGGTCTTCATTATCAATTCCACTCCACCAAAACATGACAAAAAATATATAAAAAAATACAACGAATTGAGAACCTCCATTTTTTCCAAAGAAAAGTAGGTACAATCAATTTGAAGTCTGTTAAAAACAAAAAAATAATGATGAGGGTTTCTTATTGATTTATCTCTACTTATCTCTCCCTTTAATAATCTCCCTTTTAAAATAAACAGTCAGTATCTTTCCTTACATTGTTTTGTCACGAAGGATCAACTTCCACGAACGGAAAAACATAAAACATGTTAATGGGTAGTCTATTATTCCGGCTTCCGCTTAGGATAGTTTTTATCCGACTGCGACAATTAATTCATTTTTCTAAACATTAGACCTCATTGAATTTTTAATTTATTTTTGTTGAAATCGTTTTTATATCTGTTACATTTGGAACCTGATTAATGATTGATATGGACTGCTATATATGTAAAGCTATTAGAGATGTATCAACTAGTCGGTAAGCCGACTGTGCGGCCACATTTGTAGTGGGCGAATTGTCGCCGACTAGTCGGCTACCTTAGCGCCGATTAACTAGTCGGGTAGTGGGCAAAATCCATAGTTGGCACTATTAATGCATTGATGGACAGTATACGCCAACAGGCGTAATTCTATTGTGTCTGGAATAGCGTCCATCAAAGTGTTTGATTCTAAATGATAAATAAAATAGCTCCTATTTCTATTACATTTTACGGGATTACGACAATTTGCCTTAAGGCTTCGAATGTAGGAATGACATCCCACTAACATGAGATTTTTCAGGAAGGACGTTACGGATCGAAAGTTTATTTTTATTTTTTGCGTAAATTACAATTTGATCATAAGTTATGTTTGCGTTCTCGTATCAAAGCTTACGTCAACAGCCTGATCAGTCGTTCCCTCAATGCTTTTGATCGTCACATCCTGTTCTATTTCCATGGCCTAGGTTCCTCCCTGGACCCAAGTGCCGGCCTCGTGCCATTGTAGAAAAAACACTTGAATTCTCAACGTAATTAGTTGCATTAGTTCCACTACGTGTCGGGCGGAATTGGTAGAAATCAATCAATAAATAGTGACACTACAATCCAATAAACACTGCCAAGTCTCTAACACAATTGTTGTCGGCCGAAGTTAGTTAATCTCAATAGGTTAGTTTCAGAAAACTTCGCTGCCAATGTTTTTGTTCTTAATGGAGAGGGCAGCTAAAGATTATTGGAAAACTTTCTCCTCACTAATTTATATATAGCACCAATATATTCAAAATTTCAGTGTTAGTTAATATCATACAATGTAATCATGCTTTTAATTTGTTTAAACCTTGGTCAAAACATATTAATGTACCTATATATAATCGGGGATATCAGGCAAATATCATAATTTAAAAAAAAAAATATTTATAAACCGATATGTAATTGGGTGGTTGCCACATGTTTAAATGTATAACGAAGTGTTTGCTAAATGGATAGTAAGCCATCAAACCATTGTAGAAAATTATACATTTCAAAATTGAATTAAAATCATAACAAGATATGGAATTTGAAAGTTTAGAAAACTATGTTTTTTTTTATTGTCCAAGATTAAATTTAGAGCTACCCATAGAACCCATACGCTTTTATAGAAACAAAATTGTAAGTCAACTAAGGACCTAAACGCAGTATTTCGGGATGGAAGTAGCAATTTACTTGATTTTCCAAACAACGATTAGTACAAAAAGCAAAATATGACGTCATAATGAGTATGAAATATTTCGGCAGCCGCTAGCGAGGTCAATATTTAAATCATCATTTCTGGTATTTACGTTCTTTAATTGTTGTAGCTTCCATTCAAACATTTGTTCCTCTCCAAAAACTGGTTCGAAAAGCATCGTAAAAAAATCTTCGGACACAAGCCTATTAAAACTCAGTCAAAAATTAATTAAAAATGGCTACTAAGGCATTGACGCAAGGCTTCTGGTCTACATAGCCATTAAAATGTTTATTGCCAAGCTTAAAATTTTCAACCATTTGGAAATGAGAAAAATCCTTTTACGGAATTTGCAGGTCGGGGATGCGGATCAATAGTGGCCGGAGCACTATTCAAATAACTTTTAATGCAATCGGTTTTCATGCTACTTCTGCCGCAATTTTTTGTTTCTTCAAGATTGCATCAGACCTGCACGATCTTCAACCATGAACTAGCGGGAAATGGTGCAAGATCGCGATTGGGACTAGTGGCGATAACTCGAGTCGAAGTTCGCTTTGGGTTAGTGAGCTCAGTTAACATTGTTCACTGAAACTCATAAGTTCATGTTTTTGTTCTAAGGAACAGACTTACTCGATACCTATTAGTACAGCAAAAAACAATCTTTCTGGAAGCATATCATACTAATAATTTTTGCCAACCGTGTTTTCCCCCTATCTCAACGCTGCGGAATCCGACTTTATCATTTACCCTCCGGAAGTCCCGGTCACTAAAAAGTATACATAACATGGCTTGCCTTTAGAACCAAGTAGTGCCTTTTCTTTTTTTAATATCGGTTGTGATGCTTGAGGTTACAACGAATCGTTCTATTCCATTTCACATTCGTAATTCAGCAAGTATTATATTAAGAGAAATGAGAAAACGGTAACCTGTCGAATGCAAAACGAATTCGACAATTTATTGCTGCGCTCTCGAACCGAGTCGCGAGTTGTTGACATCATATTAAATTGTCATTCCCAAATACGTGCTAACGTATCGTATAGGGTAAAATAAACACTGGCGATACATTTTGAGAAAATTGTATCGTGTAGGTACGAGAGATTATAATGATGGAGGAGTGGACCTTTACGACAGAAAAATAACGTCGGCCTTTTTATTTAAGATTTAACTCGTCAAAGGTTTAACGGTTTAAGATTTAACTTAGTTTTAATAAATGCTTGTTATCATCTTGTATATACTTTAGAAAATTTCAATATTTATGCCTTATAGCATATATTCGAGTTCTAGTTCTCTTTCATGGGTTGTTAAAATGATCTTAATAAATAAATAATAAATAAATAAATATAAGGGGACAATCTTACACAAAATCTAATCTAATCTAGTCTAATCTAATCTTAGTTTAGATTTAGATTAGATTGAGATTTATTTATTTCAGAATCTACTATTGTACGTTTGAATTTTGAATGTATCACGTGCTTGAATAAAATATAAACTTTAAATAATATCTATACATATAAATCAGTAGGTAGTGAAGTTAAGTAAAAGTTTGTAACGGCAAACTTAACTATTTACAGACAACAGTCCCAACCGCTGAAGACAGAAGCATGAAACTCGGAACAGGTTATTCAATCGACATGCACTAAAGCTTCGCTTTGGGGAACACCCAAATACTCCGAAATAGTTAATTCCCAACTTGCAAATTTGATTTTTAAAACTCCCAATTTCATAAGTTCTAAGACTTATAATTTCGATTGCAAAATTTAATCGCTAATTCGGAAATTTGACATTCGGCGAAATCGGAGTATTATTTCTTAGGAATATGAAATTCGGATTTTTGAACCCCATTTTGATTCCTATTTCCCGTAAAAATATATAGAAAGGCGTAAGGTTAGTTCAAAGTAGACGGAGACTCTAAGGCAGGTCGGTGTAGATACGACGACGAGCGAAGCGAGGAGGAGTGTTAGGAAGAGTCGCGACCCAAAAGCGCGAGCCGAGCGAGCGAAGCGAGCGTGCCGCGCCAGCTGCCAACGAAACGCTAAAACCGAATACTTATTTAATTACCTATAATTTGCATGTCGTTATATTTGGTATATTTTCTTTTGGAAGTTAAGTTTAATTTTACCAGTACTTTCGTGTTAATCGCATTTATTATTGGTCGGTGTAAGTTTAGTTTTATTGTATATTTAATTTACTATTTAGTAATTAGCTTAGTTAATACCTATTATTTGATATCTTATTGTTTGTATCATAAATAAATAAATATACCCATGGTGTAATGATATTCACAATTTTGAAAATCGGTATTATAGCAATTAGAATTTGTATTTAGGTATTTCGGTTATTATTCATCAGGACTTCTTAATGTTCGGTGTATTGAAATTCGGAATTTTGAACATCATAATTGTAACAGTGAGACATTTTAAAATTTTAGATTTATGAATAATCGGAATATGTAGTTATATTAGGAGTTTTAAAACAATCGGAAATATCGGAATTATAAAAATCTGCATTTCAAATATTCGTGATTCCGTCTTTCGGTATTTAGTTTTTCGTGTTTATGTAGTGTATTCAATATCTTAGCTCCTATAAAAATATCACATGGTTATTCGCCTTTTCTACAGATCGCCATACGATTAAATAATAATCCAATATTTTGACTACGTTCATCGCGCGGCTCTTAAGGCCTCCACCCACCGAACGCGTGTCGTGCGCGGCGCGTGTGCAGCGCGGGCCCGCGCAAGTTGTAAAGCATTGAAACTTCACTTCAAACACACATCGAACGCGGTCCGAACTAAAGTTACAACTCGGCAGCGCGGCCGCGTGTCGTGCGCGTCGCGTGTGAAGCGCGGGCCCGCGCTGCTAAGTGTGATAGAGATAGTGAGATACATATTATATGTGTTGTTAGTGAGAGAGATATGACGCGCGGGCCCGCGCTGCACACGCTTTGTTAACGCGTTGCAACACGCCGCCCGCTTGCGGTGTGAATAAACCGCTTCAACCGCGCCCGACACGCGCCGCGCACGACACGAGTTCGGTGGGTGGAGGCCTTTAGTTGTCACTTGCTCGTGTGTGTGTATCAACATTCACAAAAGCGCTATTTGTCTCAGCGGCGACAAATAAATAGATGCGACCAAATGTATGGACGTTGATCTCCCAACGCCCTCACCGCTCGAGCGCAGGCCGCCCTGAACTACAAGAGGCTAACGAAAAGATATATGTATGTATTTCCTGATAAGTAGTATCCGGAGCATTCTGTAGAAAAATATTAACGCTATTATCTTAATCTTGGTAGAAGTTTTCTGTTGAGCCATCATTTTGTTTACTTAAATACCTTTATTTGTTGATTTTGTTTTGTTGCATGTATATCTATAATTTCATATTTCATAAGTGTTCATGTACCTATATTTTATTCGGTATGTGCTTGTTAACTACCACATAAGGAATTTGGTGCAGTTACTGTTAACTCATGTGTGAATTAAATAATTCAATTCAATTCACGAACGTTCTATTCGGATGGCGCGTTGACGCGCCGCGCTCCCTTTGGATATGCAACAGGCTGCGCCAACTATCATTAAACGCTACTGTTTTGACATTAATTTACTTATTTTGGCGCGGCGCTGCTCCATTCGGTTTATTTGACCGGTTTTGAATGGCGAATTCAAGATGTTTTTTTTTAATCCAATTCCTTAGCCCCGGGTAAAATTGGGGATGAAGATCCCCTTGTGAAATTTAGTGATAGTGTGTTTTTTTTCTAATTGGATGATTTGTTCCAGAAAGGACCCCCTACATTCAAACTTACATTTAACAAGCTTTAACTCGTTTTAACCGACATCAAAAAAGGAGGAGGTTATCAATTCGGTTATATACATTTATTTTTTTCATTATACATGTTTGTTACCTCAGAATTGATGAGCCGATTCGTAATTTATATTTGTTTTAAGTATTTGCTTCCAGGTGGGACCCATTTTTTCAATAATACAGTTGGATGATGGGATCAATGAGGCATTGAGGGAACTCCTCAATTATATTAGGCACGGAAATCATAAATTTGGTGGAGTGAAATTGATGAAACCTCAATTATTCACAGATTCTGATAAGATTCCGTTGAAATAGCAACTAATGAAGTGCCAAAGTTGATCCTTGTGGGAATATTATCGGGCCACATACAGCGATTGGGTTTTTTTCTCTAATAATCAACGCATTTGTGCTCGGAAATCGTTCATGCGGTAAATTGGAAAAGAAATGTGGAAATGTTCTTGTGACTTGGCGGAGTACTAAATTGAAGTCGGTTAAAACTTTGTAAATGATTTAAAACTGTAAATGATTTATTAGTGTGTAGTATAGATGAACGTAGGTAGCATCGACTGAAATCGATGAAAAGCTGCACAGAGCCCTTATAATCTCGTCTATCGACAGAAAGCATCTGCAGTAATATTCTAACATGTGAAACCGCTGCACAAATGCTTAAAACCCTGTGTGACATTGATCAAAACGGGTTCCTTCAACAAAAGATCCAAGCACATTGACGTGCACTATTATCATATATATGGAAAATATGCTAAAGGCATAATTGATGTCGCATACTGTCCTTCCGAAATCCAATTGGCTGACATCATGACGAAACCCTTGAACAGTCTGAAGTTTCAGGGGCATACTAATAATCTTATTTCTTAAGACTGTTATTACTGCAGTGTCTATAATTGTTAAACAGTCATGCCTTGTTTGTCTTAATTGACCAACGGATATAGGTGTTGCAGTGTTACAGTCTGTGACGGGCGGACAGACACCGAAAAAAGGACCGAGTCCGGGTGGTACTTTTGCCAACCTTCATACATTAAAAAAACCAATTTGTAGAAAAATAACTGTTTCAGAATGAGAAACTCAAGCAGCAAGCACTTTCCTTCCCCGCCTGCCCGAATAACGAGACTTTAATTTGGTCTGTAGACGATACGGGAAGGGAACAGTCAGGAAGAAAACCATGTAGTTTTAGGGACTTGGTGTATTTTGAAAAAAGCACGTTAAACTTAAATTAAAGAAATGTCACAGCGGGTAGTGTGATTAGGCTCGCGGTTAGCAGCGGACTGCCTTCCCTTGCCTAGTAACGGGTTGCATTACATATGCCCGTTGTTGATTATGAACCTTAAGACTATACATTACAAGGAATGTTTTAGGATAACACCATAATTAAAATAATAAATGCAAATATACATATAATGAGCGCATCGCTAACACTCCCCACCCCAGTGCTGTCTCAGCACTCAACACTTACGGGAATAGGAGCGATGCGAACATTACACCCCTATTTAACCCCTTCAGGGGTGGAATTTTGTAAAACGCTGAAAGTACTTTTTTGTATCTTAATAAGTAATCTTCCTACAAAGTTTCAAGTCTCAAGAAATTTTCCCCCATACAAACTTTGCACCCCTATTTAAGGATGGAATTTCCAAAAATCCCGACTTATCCCTTGCCTACGTCATAAAAGGAAGTTCTGGTGTAAATTTCAAGTTTCTAGTCCCAGTAGTTTCGGCTGTGCGTTGATGAATCAGTCAGGAAGTCTTCTTTTATATATATAGATTAATTAAATAATGCAATATGTGACAGTTTTCTCTCAAACTCAAAACATTTTAAAACAAAACATTAAATAATAGACATTCCCCGCAGACGAACGCGGGGAATGTTTTCCATCCGTGACAAAACATGTTTATGTGTTTTTAAACAAAAAACATTTTGGCTACGCCCCTTTTCCGTTCGAAAAACATCGAAAACACGGCGCACCGCAAGGTCGCGGCAACGTACAAATCGTTACGTGATCGACCTGCGAAAGTCATAGACAAATTTAAAGTCTCGTTATTCGGGCAGGCGGGGAAGGAGTGCTTGCTGCTTGAGTTTCTCATTCTGAAATAAATTTTTCTAGTTTTTTTAATGTATTGAAATTTGGCAAAAATACCACCCGAACTCGGTCCTTTTTTCGGTGTCTGTCCGCCTGTCACAGACTGTTTCCTCATTCAAGCGGAGTAAGAATCGATCATCAAGCTTCGATCCGCCGCCGTTTTATGTCACAAGGAATAGCAACGTAACATGGATTAAACAGGCTTTTACTCCTGTTTCTGTGATCTCACCATAAATCAAACTCCATTTAGGAACCGGGACGACTCTCGTCTGTATGCGTTACCTGGCTTGCCTGCGTAATGAACCGTACTGAAGACATTGAGTTGGCGAAGCGAGCCTTTCCTCCTAAGCCTGACAGGAAGCCGGCGCCAATTATAGTTGAGTTCAGGTCTCGTTAGTATCGCTGTCTACTGATGAGCCAGCCAAAGGAGCAAAAGCTACTCCTAGTTACGGAAGTTGCTGTATACATGTGCGTGCCAACCGCCGCATTGAGGCCGTATTTCGTCCTAGGCACTGGGCAGGCAGGGTTCCCGTACCTATAATCCAGTCAATGAACTGACAACTTGTATGGAAAAAAAACACAATTTTGGCAATAATTTATAATAGCTTCTTTTTTTCTGTGTAACGGATATTTTATAAATTAAATAGTTACCCAGCGACAGAATCCGACAAAATTTCAGACATCAAAAAAATGAACTAGCTTCTGAAAAGTCTAAAAAATATGAATAAGTATTTTTGTCTTAATTTTGGTTCATTTACATCTCTCAGCTCTTCGATATTCAAGATAAATCATACATAAACAGACAATGCGTGCTTCATTTGAATCTACATAATTACTTCCGGGTGGAAACGGAAAGTTTGTCGGATTCTTGAATAAAGCATCTTAGAATAACATTTTTAAATGAAATAAAAAAACGCTATTATAAAATAATGTTTTTCAAAACCATATTTTTCCTGGAGTAGTAAGCTTGTAGGCCAAGGCCGTGTTAGGTAACCTACAGCAACTCACTTTTAACGTCCGTCGCTCTCACATGAAGCCTTAACTGAGACTTTTAAGACTAATTTAAACTGCTAAAGGCTGTCCCAGAAGTAAAGAGACAATTTTCAAAGTCTTACTGACTGAAAATTTTATTATAAGGAAAAAAATGTTTTGGTGTCACTGCGTCTAAGGTTTCGTTATCTGTCATATAAAGCGGGAATTTTGTTATTGCATTCAATTTTTTCAACATGAAGCGTCAAGAATTTAAAGTTTTTGCTGTTAGGGTTGTTCTATTTTACGAGTCACATAATAAAAAGGATACAGTAAATCACTTTCTACAAGAAGGAGCTAGACAAACTAGTATATATAGTATAATAAGACGTTACGAAGAAATGGGAGAGGTTAGTTTTAAGAAGATTCCGGGAAGAGATAGGTCAGTGATGGTACCTCGAAATGTAAATCGAGTTAAATCGATTTTTAATAAGACTGCTTCAATCTCCGTCCGAGTGACAGCGGATAAATTACAAATATCGAAGTCGTCTGTCGCCAGAATGAAAAGGAATGATCTAGGCTTGAAAACATATGTGAAACAATCAGCTCCTAAATACATGAAGGACCAAGAGGAACGTGCCAAAAGAGGGTGCCGAAGAGATTATAACAGTCAACTGAGAAAAGTACTCGTTATTGACGATGAAACTTATGTCCCGGCAGATCCCAACGATGTTCCTGGAAAACTGTATTTCCATTCAACCAGTCGTAACGATGTGACTTACGACCAATTTTTTTTACAAAAAGCCAAATTTTGGACCAAATTTTTAGTATGGCAAGCTATAGACGAATTTGGTAATGTCTCCGAGCCATACATTACTTCAGCCTCGATGAACGGAAAATTGTATCTGAATGAATGCATTATTAAATGGTTGATACCTTTCGTAGACAAGCATCATTCCAGAGATAAGGTTATCATTTGGTCGGACATGGCAACGTGCCACTACGCTACTGAAGTTACTCGATACTTAGAGTATTATTACTTACTATATAAAAGAGAATATAAGAAACAAACCGAAAAACCAAAATCCTTAAAAGCTTTTAAGCAACGATGGACCAGATTGTCAAAACAAGTGGCTGAAAAATCTGGAACAGCCGTAATGCGGCGTGCCGTAAAAAATCTAAGAAAAATTGCTTTTACAGGTGTCGTGGGTGCAAATTTAATATAAACCTTATAATTTAATTACTTTTGTTACAACATTCAACCAATATTATAACTTTTATTGTTTACTATATATTAAATATTTTGAAAATAAAATTGTCTCTTTACTTCTGGGACAGCCCAGTACTGTAAAGTTTCAATAATTATAAATGACTATCAACTCCAACGAAATAATCTTTTTTTTTTTAATTGCTCCAACTCTAATTAGGTTCTTTTTATACTATGACAGTAGCATAGAGGAGGAAAGCGAGTAGGAAAGCGGACCCTGGCAAAGGCCGGAATAACGCTAGGTAGAAGAAGAAGACTATGATAGTGGCAAACAGGTATACGGTCTGGCGGAAAAATCTAAGATACTAATAATTAGCTTTCTTAGTGCTTCATGACCGCGAAGTCTCTACAAATCAATTATGCTTTACGGTGTTACAATTTTTTTAACCGAAGTGAAAAAGAGGGGTGTTATATTATAAGCTAACATGTATACATGTCTGTGCATATGTGGCATCGTAACTCCGGCACGGATGAACCGGTTTAATTCAGTCGAAAATATCGTTTAACAATAAGTGTCTGTAGGTATAGACATACGTTAAAGTCAATGTTTAAAGCCTGCACGTGTGTTATCTACGCCCTCGCCGTGCCCACGCAAACTGCCTGAGGTTATATGTCTTCAAAATAGGACAATTCATTTTATGCTACATTACATTTGACATCGGTCGGAGCGGCCGCTCGCTAGTGACGTGGTGACATTTGACGTAAAAAGTGTTGGCGGCGCCAAACGGAGTACTTAGTCAATAATTTACTTTAAAAACAAAGTTTAAACCGACTTCAATTTAGTACTCCGCCAAGCCACGAGAACATTTCCACATTTATTTACCAATTTACCACATGAACTGATTTCTGAGAGCAAATGCGTTGATTATTAGAGAAAAAACGCCGCCGATAGTATTTGAGGACTTCCGTCGATTCCACAAGGATCACCTTTGGCACTATTAGTTGCTATTTCAACGGAATCTTATCAGAATCTGTGACGTACTTTTGTAAGTTTAAGTACCTGATTGAGAAATTCCATAAGTCATCTGTGGTCGTCATCATCAATTCCACTCCACCAAATTATGATTTCCGGGTGTAAATACACGAGTTATAATAGAAAATACCAAAATCACTACACGCGTGCCTAATATAACTGAGGAGTTCCCTCAATTCCTCATGGATCCCATCATCCAACTTAATTTTGAAAAACTGCCCATAAGACTGGCTCCGTTGCCGCGCTGAATGGCAATGATACATAAACATACCTACTACACAAGTACTCCCTCCGGATCCCGGCTAGCTTTCCATGAAAGTTTTCCCGGTTGCATAATGCAATTGAGTGATGCAGCATTGGTCTCCATTAGCGATCCGCGCGATATCATCTGAGTGATGAAGCCCCGGCTCCACTTCAATTTGCGCCAGCCGCACTCCGCCGAATTCAATTACGGCTACATGAATATATGTACATACTTTTACTCGGTGCAGCTTCGCTGGGACTGCCCTTAGGTCCGTTGGGCATTGCACGATTTTTGCAATTTTTATACTTTCTGTACATACGGCGACGTTCTGCCTATTCATTCATCTAACCAAAAGGATTGTAGCTTTCTAGTTGGATTTGTGCAAGATTGTTCCCTAATACAGGGTGTGGCCTGGAATAAGAGCAAAACATTAAACGGTACATTATTGCGCTTTTGAGCAATTCTTTTCAGGTGGTTATAATAGAAAAAATGTTTTTTTTCTTTAAAGTAAGTTTACCTATATTTTTACTCTTCTGGGGTGACACAAGTAGTTTTTTTATTTTTAAAAAACACTAAAAAAATTAACAAAAAATGTAACAATCACAAAAATATCTTTTAAAAACAAAAATGCAAAAACTAATTTGACTCATTACGTGATGTTACCTCAAAATCTGCATTGACCGCTGTGCTATGATCTCGTGGTGCCAAGATACATTACTTGGAGGTCATAACTTTAGATGAACGTTTCTCCAAATAAAAAACAATAAAAAATAGCGGTGTGCCAAATTAAATTACGCCATACATAGTACCAAATTAAATTACGCCATACGAGGTGCTGCACAGTCACTTGTCGAAATCTCTCTAGGGTAGATAGCGTTTGATTGTGTCATGGTGGTTTTTATTTCAGCTATTGACTTTTTCTTCCACATATCCCTGTCCTGCACGGCTATCACGCACCGGCGCGCGAGCTCTCGATTTTTATTGGACTATCCGTCACTTTCTTATTAGAACACTTAGTGCGAGAAAAATCGAGAGTATGTCGCAGCCGTCGCATGATAGACGTGTTGGGCAGACTCCCACCAGTCTTGGTCAAAGACGTCAATCTCGTCTCGCCATCTCCTACGTGATCTGCCGAGACGCCGTACTCGGTTCTCTGCGACGCACTTGGTGGTAATTGTAGCCCACGACGCTTCTGGCATGCGGCAGGCATGCCCGGCCCAGTCCCATTTGAGTTTTGGGGCTGTGTGGGCTACGTCAGCTATCTGAGTTTTGAAACGCAGTATTGTATTTTTAATGCGATCCGTTAATTTCACGCCTAAAATACTGCGTTCGATGGCTCTTTGGCAAACCTTGAGGGCAGATTTCTGAACTTTTGTCAAAGACCAAGTTTGTGCTCCGTAGGTAAGGATTGGAAGGATGCACATGTCCATGAGTTTGCGTTTTAATGACATTGAAAACTAAGTTAAATCTAAAAAAGGCCCTCGAGGTATTGTATCGAGGATGCTGGGGGCGTTTATTTGATTAATGAACATAACTAATATCTCGAAAGCTTTACAGCTACTACTTGCTTACTTAAGGGGATGCCTTGATTCGCATCGACCACGCCTCCTTGACAGAGACATGCTTATCTTTCCGCGCACGACAAAAAGAGATGCAACACTCTTCGGGAATGGCTTTTTTGGGAAAATTTCGATAGATACCTAACTTACTGAAGTTATATTTATATTTCATTAAGTGAGTTTTTAGATGAGATAAAATAGTATACTCGTACTATTAACTTGATTGTGTCGTAAAATAATGTATTGTCATTGTAGGCTTAGTAAAAAAAGGAAAATAATGACACAAGTTTGGTTTTTTTTTCTAAGTATCGAGGAAATCTTAGTATCGATTAAATCCGGAAAAAGTCCGCAGGGGTGAAGCGCGAGGGCTGTAGTGCGCTCAACCTGAGATCCAGAACGAGCCCGCAGGGGTGAAGCGCGAGGGCTGTAGTGCGCTCAACCTGAGATCCAGAACAAACCCGCAGGGGTGAAGCGCGAGGGCTGTAGTGCGCTCAACCTGAGATCCAGAACGAGCCCGCAGGGGTGAAGCGCGAGGGCTGTAGTGCGCTCAACCTGAGATCCAGAACAAACCCGCAGGGGTGAAGCGCGAGGGCTGTAGTGCGCTCAACCTGAGATCCAGAACGAGCCCGCAGGGGTGAAGCGCGAGGGCTGTAGTGCGCTCAACCTGAGATCCAGAACAAACCCGCAGGGGTGAAGCGCGAGGGCTGTAGTGCGCTCAACCTGAGATCCAGAACGAGCCCGCAGGGGTGAAGCGCGAGGGCTCTAGTGCGATCAACCTGAGATTCCAGCGCCCTCCTAATTACTTAGCGCAGATGGCGACTGACGTGACGTGGAGTTTTTTAGGTGTCAAATATATGAATACACAGCTTCACACATCTAGTAGATATTTACCCTAGGGTTCCTTTGTTACCGTTTTGGCACGGAGCCCTAAAAATGATGACCATTGACGTGTGAGGCCTTTGTGCGTTCGTCAGAGCTGTGCGCGCATTCTGTTAGTGAGCACAATAGGTACCGGCACAACCACTGAGATGCGTATTCGATGAAAGTTTAGTTTTCAATACCAATACACCCATGTTCGCTGTGCAAGCCGTCAAAGTTTGAATAAAGTGCTCTTGTATCCATAAATTCAAACTTAAAATGTAAATCCAGTTAGTCGGCGTGAAGCTGCTTAAGTGCGCCAGTAATTATGAGGGCAATCAGGAGCAGCACGTGGCAGCGCTGCGAGACCCACCTCCACTTCATTAAGAGCGGGCCTGCGTCGGGCGTGCTATTATCGAACGCACACTACCTGCCTGTTTATTTTCCAATCGTTGTTTTATTACTGCGAACGGTTAATTTCATGAAAAGAAAAACAGATTCGCTTTGCAAGACTCGAATTGGAATGTTTCCATTTCACACTGAACTTACGAAGGAAATAGAAATCGTGTTTAGTTAGGCACATTTTCAAGTAAGGTAAACGTCCGAGTGCTCGACGCTGTACTAGTATATGACATGCACTCTATGTCAAAGCAATATGGGTTATATTCGAACTAAGAGGATTTTTCTTCATTTGAATTTAAGCCGTCACTTGGATATAGTGCCCATGCCATATACTAGTACGGCGTCGAGCACTCGGACGTTTACCTTATTTAATGTAATTTTGCAAGCGTTAATCTTGTCGTGTATAATTTTTATTTTATTTTAGCTATTTTCCATTAAGAACAGAGATAAAAGTTATTTCAAAGTATTTGTCTATAGGTCGGCTGTTTAAAAAACTTCCTCGCAAGTACAAAGTTTTGCACAGTACGATACAACTACTGGTACTGATCTGTTATTCAGATCGCAAACATGTTGAAAACTCGATTCGGCTCGGCCGAAATTAGTTAGACATGTTTAACTTGGGGGTGCCCTTTTGGAAAGTATCAAATTAACATTCATTACTCACGAGCGTTTAGGGCGGCTCGAGACGATGGTGGAAAGTGAATAAGTACGCTGGAGTACTCTCCACTAACGAAGGCCATTAGAGGCGGTGTCGAATGGCGGGGCATTAGGCCAACTAGCTTAAAATCACACGGATATAATATTTTATTTTAACTAAACGGGACTTATCGCGTCGTGTATAATTATGTACTTAAGCTTTGCAAACGTGGCGCAATTCGCAATGCTCACCTTAAGGCTCCTTATACACAGCCGGCCATCATGACCCATCGATCATCATACAGGGGGAAAAGACATACTTCCATCACATTCCAACGCATAACAGCCTTAACATTTATCATGACTATTAGTCTGAGTTCACACAGCCTGGATTCATGCACTAAATTCAGTATGTGGTCAGGGGTCTGGCCACTCAGGAGCAAAAGAAGGAGCCTTTAGAGACCGAGGAGAGTTGACACAAAATGTACATTTCTGGATATTTCGGCATCATAAAAAAATCTAGAACTATGAAAAATACATAATTAGAAAGTTTATGCGTTATTGATCAATCCAAATGGTAATTCGAAATTAAAACGATGCAAAAACTCCTTTTTCTAAATTAAGTCACTCTGTTTCAATCCTCCTAGTACCGAGGTAAGTTGAAATAGGTACCTAGGTGAGTTAAACAATAAACACTCATTTCTGTGAGTAATCAATTTTATTGAACAGAAATGTACTTTTTGATATTGCAGAAAAGTTTCTCTGAGATCAATCAGCAATATCTCTATACAAAAGTATAATCACTTTATAAAATAATTTCTTATTTATTGTAATTAATAAAACACATTTAAGTAGGTTAATCAATAATATCTAATATCTAAATTAATACTAGAACATTGAAACCGAGACAAGTTGCA
Organism: Epinotia bilunana; assembly: GCA_947049275.1. Classification (NCBI taxonomy): domain Eukaryota; kingdom Metazoa; phylum Arthropoda; class Insecta; order Lepidoptera; family Tortricidae; genus Epinotia; species Epinotia bilunana. The sequence continues at coordinate 12,822,184 of OX346252.1, forward strand.
ACAAGGGAGGTGGGATATGGTTTCCCTATGTTTTAAAAATTATCAATGCGCAACACAAGTGACCTAACGTGTAAATAAACAGCGTAGAAAAAATGATTAAAAAACCTACTTGTCGTGAAATTTTGAGTATTGATGCTGTAGCTCCACAATCATTCACCTGGTAGCCTCGGCGTGTACTGACGAATTGGTCAACGGGAAAGCGCGGTTAGAACTGCGTTGTTGCCAGATTTCTACAGCTTATAGTTTCCGAGATATTGACGTTGTGTCAACTTACCTCGGTCTCCCCTACTTTCGTGCTTCGGGTCGAGATCAACTCGCCGGAGACAGTCTATACACGCACCATACAAACATCCGACACGGATTCAGCGAGTTACCTGGTGGTTCCATATTAAATCAAATGTTATGAGCAAAATATAATTAAAAACAGGTGGCGTCGGGGCTTCATTCATTCCGTTCCAACAATGCAGAAGACACAAACAAATTTGTTCAGATTAAATCTGGCGTCGCTGCTTGCGACACCGCCTGCTTTTTATTTATTTTAGCTAAATATTTATTATTTCCTTGTCTCATTTGATCGCATATGGTATACACCTCTAGCTCGCTGGGTCCTTGTCGGATGACCTACTTGAAACCTACCGAAGGATGAAGTAATAGTTACCTATCTATGATGATGATGATGATGATACTAATACACTCGCGGGCAAAGAATACGGGTCACCCTAAATTAAATGACTGCAATAGGTTTTTTAAAATATTTAATACTTGTTTTATTTACATAATATGCTATTCTTTACAATACCCAACTGTATTAACAATTTCCTGGATCCTATCATAAAAATATCGATATCCAAAAATCACGATTTTTGCGATATCTCGCTCCGTTAACGTTGTTTTTTTTCATGGGTTTTTACGAGTCCGATTTAAAACTGGTAACGTTATATTTTTTACTGTTATTAGCAGTTTATATGTAAAATTAAATAAAGATCATGACAGGATTAACTGTACAACCTCTTACGCACTATTTTAGGAAATATGACGGTATTTTACCGACCCGTATTCTTTGCCCGCGAGTGTATTATAAAGAGGTAATGTTCGGTTTGTTAGATCGCTTACCCCAAACGCAATTTTTCTTTGTAGGTAATTTTGTTTTCTAATTTTTCCCGAGCGCCATTATTCTAGTCACTTTTTTCCACTGCAGCTCTCTTCTCAGTCAGCACAGCTACTCAGTCGTGCTGCTCCTGTATTTTATTTTATTACGTCTCAATTTTTCTTCCTTGTAGGAATCCTATTGCAATTGCGAAAGAGTATGAAGGGCAAACTGCCCAGAAATAGGAGCGTAGCGGGTCTCCGTCGAAACTGTTCAATTTCGAATAAAATGAATGGTGAAAAACGCGTTTGTAAACTTATACGAGCAAAAAATTCGCTACCATAATAGGAAGGTAAATTTTAAGAATGGGAAATTACCTACAAATAGAAATTGCGTTTGGGGTAAGCGATCTAACAAATCTTAAGTTTGTTAATTTGTATGTACCTAATTTCCGAATCTCCCAATCCAATAAAAAAAAATCTTTCACCGGTTTATAGAATGGATGTTTAAGATGGAGGCTGGCGGTCTTTTACCTCGTGAATTCACACGTGTTCTTTAACAATACGCGGCCAGAGCCGCGCGGGCAGCTGTGAAGGTACTTTGATATAAGGAAAGGCTTTGATATAACGGAATACGTACGTTCTACGGGCAGCAGCTAAATTACGAATCGATTTCGTGATCCCGCTCTTGCCGAATGAAACGGTCCTCGTATTCAAATGTACACAAATCCCACAGGCCTACATGTAAATCATACAAAATAAAACGTGCGCGGAACGCTCAACGCTGCCAGCTTTGGGCGGTAAATATTGATAATTCGGCCCAATATAGAACTGAAAAGACTGCGGATGTCGTAGTCGTAACGCAAAACCTACACGGATGCCTTTTAATCAGTGATAGGCCGTTTAAGGGTGAGTTGCACCTACTTACGATTACAGACCGGTCAACGTTAAATATGACGCTGGCAGCTGTCATTCCATAGAAATTTGCAAAACTTTCCATACATTCAGATTTTAACGAACACCGCTTACAGACGGTTTGGTGGCACCCACCGTAAAGAATAAGGACTTATTGATAGGCGCGGGATGCGGAAGGGGGTTGGCGAAGCGGTTATAATAGGTACTACTGCGCAAATAAGAAAATGGGCAAATTCAGTATAAACGTTTGCGGTAAAGTACAATACCGCATACCAATTCACCCCGCCAAATGTGAATATGGCCTTACTTGCCTAACCAATCGACCAAGTTATTGCAATGATATAAAGAGAAGGACAAGCTATCCTTTGGATCGCTAATGCTTATTTGCGTCCCACACATTCTATACTTGTTATACATCAGAACATAATATTACAAAGCACCCACGAAAGTTATTATAATCTGAAGAGCCATTGAAATGAAAGCTGGCCTCCCGGGATCGAGGGCGAATAAAGGCTGCGAAACGCAGGCCCGCCCCGGGGACGGATTGAGTGGCTGTCCTTGCTTACGCGTCTGATTTAGGGCACAATGCGGATTTTATTATGAAACACTTCTCCACGTCCATTAGTTGACCCAAAACCATTTGGTTTGATAGCAGGTGTAACCTACCGTCCTATTTTCGTGTTTAATGAAGTTTCGACGACAGCCCCCCCGTAACTTTACGCCTAAGGACCAATGTAAGGTTGTTTACAATATCTCCTTAAATATTTATGAAACTAATCATTAATTCATAAAACCTGCAATAAAAGTTTATCTGAATGCAGTGGTATTCATTCGCAATTGGCAACGAACGGCTAGCGGATTATCGATTCGCAAACATCCGAACGCCTATGACTGGGGCTCATTCGATTCACACTTATCACAGTAACTATCATTGTTATCACTAGAAAATCGAATAATCACTCGTAGTTTTGGTGAAAACCAAGTTTTATTACATTCGATATAGCTTATCGTTACCTCGGACGCACTAAGATAAAATAAACTAAATTAGGACGTCAAATTACGGCAATTTATCACATTAACAACGTACTATATTATGCAAAACGGTAACGGCTAACATTTGTCATGTATCCCAGTCAAAGTTGGATAACTCCATTTTGGCCATTGTGAATCGGTAATTTGAGTGATAAGTAGACAAATCACGTGACTTATTATTTATCGTACCCTTATTGCTTGCGTGCCTGTATTTAAATCCCCCTAATATTTATTTATCAATTTACTATCTTCTACCCGCGACTTCATTCGCGTGGTACTCGTTTATATCATAACTCCATACAAATTGTCACCCCCATTTCACCCCCTTAGGCAATGATTTCCGGGATAAAAACTATCCTATGTCCTTTCCCGGGATTGGAACTATCTCTATACACGGGCGGTACAAAAATGTCTAGCCGTACATTTTAAAAAGTAACTTAAGAGTATTAAACTCAAGACATTTCTAAATCGTCTTAATTTGGTGGTATAAAAAATAAAGCATCCTATTTTTGTGCAAGCATTCATCCAATATCACCGAAATAGGCTCTATGGCTAGAGTTATCACTCGTCGTGGGTTAAGCGACAAGCTGTCAAATTGTCGACTGTCGTTTGGTTAACGTATCGCATTCGATAAAGAATCATATCCACTATCGAGTGACAAGCGATAGCAGCCATGCTACGCCCGTAGTACATTATGCGTACCGTAAAATGGGGAGAGTAGGGTTCGCGGGGAGAGTTGGGTTATGAATGGGGAGAGAAGGTATGAAAGGGGGGTGAGATGTTTTTTTAAGGCTACTGCTACAAAAATAATGTATTCCAATTTAAAATGGAGCTATAGTAATACTCATAATAAAAAAAAACGATCCAACAATCTTCCAAAATCACCTTTGTATGAAAACCCATCTCACCCCAATTACGAGGGACTACGGGGTGAGGTGGGTTTTCCTGTTTATCGTCAAAATTATGAAATGGAACTACCCAAAATAAAATAAAAACTAAAATACAAACGTCCGAAACACTTATTATATAAGGTACACCATTCAGTTTGTATAAGTAAAAATAAAATTTTATCTAGGTTTGAATGTCAGTTTTCACCCTACTCACCCCATTTTACGGTACCGTTTGACTATCCAACTTACCATTGAATTATTTTGGCGTTTCACCGGCAGCTGCAGGCTGGCTGGGCGGTGGGGAAACTCGCTCTACTCGCTCGGCTAGTACCTATAGAGCGAGTGTGGTCACTACACCGCGAAAGCGCTAACCAAGTGGTTCAGGCGTGCGACATTTTAATGTTCAAGAGAGATCGTGGGTTCTCGTACCGACATACATAATATGTATATTTTAAACTATGACTCCAACTCACCTACTTCGCATACGAAAGTATCTTCATACTTAATCCGCAATAATATAAGGACATTTTTTTTTTCAACTGACATAATAAAAAGGTGAAGTTTGTGAGTGTGTAGCTTTGCAGGTTTTTAAGTGGTAGTTATCTCCGAAAATACTGATCTTATTTGAAAAACATCTTTCATCGGTATATACGATGGACTTTTAGTTATGATCCTATAAATCGCAGAGTTTATCCCGAAGCTTCGTCGTTACTAGTTTTATATGTATTACCCAAGCGAAGCCGCGCGGCCAGCTAGTATATAATATTAATGGTTTCTTAGCACCCAGTCCAAATAAATCATCCTGTTACTCTTCAGGTTGGTTTCTCTAGATTCGAAGTTATATCGATAATGAAGTATTTTTTTGTAATAGGGGCGAGTCGAGTCAACTTTGCAGTAGCCTTTGATATGAACGACCAGTTTTTCGACTAATGTTAATTTCCCAAATGATGAAACCGTTACCTATTATAGGACTTTTTTTTAAGTCATCGTATTGAGCCTATAAGTTGGGTTAGGTTGTTCTATGTATAACAATCGTGAAAGATTTACGGTTTTAGAAAATGAATTATTTTGGAAAAAATGTATGCCATTAGTTAGTAAATCAATCTTAGCTAGTCCCAATGTCTAGTGTCCCCTTTGAGTCGCAAGACCAACACATATTTATGTTCCTATAGTGTATAATGTTTTGTCCATCGGGCAAACTTGGAAATACGACTAGAGTATCAATCAATCCGGTACCATATTAAATCATTTAAATGTTTATATACATTCCTATGAAACTTTAGTCAATGTCATATGTCGAAATGAACGTTCATTTAGTCCATTATAGAGATGTTACAGCCCTTTAGGATGCAACCGGGATATCGGTAAGATGAGGAGGAAGACTACAAAGAAAGGGCGAGGAGAAAGAAAATAACAGAATGAGTTATTCTCCTGATTTATGAAAGTACCTAATCTCAGTCATATCATAAGTAAAACTAGGTAAGTAATCCCTCTAATTAAGAAAATTACAACAGCTATTATTTCGAACTTCCAATTAGTGCCAACTCTCATGAGAAATATCTTAATAAATTATCTGCTTTACAATATCATTCAATCCAATGAAGATATTAAAATGCAAATTATTAGTTTAGGCAGCTAAATCTAAGTTCCTGCATATACCTACTTAGTCAGTACTCACATAATATGGTACAATGTGATCATTTTACCATTTTAAGCCTTTTGTTATAATGATGGGCTTCAATCGTTTCGTTGCACACATTTTTACCAACGGGGCGTAGGTAGAAAAATAACGCGTGCGAGATACAGTTTCTGGCTGTGAATAAACACCTGCCTGTTACTCTCGGACGCCTACTTATACACCTACTATTCAGAACGTGACAGGTGGTGCTTTATCCGGAAGAAATATAATATTGAAAATACAAAACACTTATGTAGTAGTATACGTATTCGATTTTTCACCTCAGCAGCTCGAACAAGCATATTTTGCTCACTTCGTCAGTCAAGTCAAAGTAGCTTTTTTTAGTTTTGATGTTGAGCACTGATATTTCATAGAGTGGGGTCTATTACAAATTCAGAATAGTTACTTGAATATTATAAGCTCTTTCCCTTTCATTTCGTTATGAAAAATAGCTAGGAATAGGTCGATTCATAGTTCGACATTCGAATTTCAGAGCAGACCCCCAAAACAGCGCGAATCAAGTTACACGTTCGAAAACACACAGAATACTATAATAATAAGTTTTATTAATCGAAAAATATATACAAAAAAAAAATTAAAGAATAAACATGAAACATCTCAGAATAAAGTCCGTTTAGCTTAACGGTAAACATGAATGTTCATACGTGACTAATTCATGTTTCTAGTGTTAAAATTCTTAATTTTTAAGAACGTAATACCTACCACAAATGTAGTTTTCGAAAGCAGGCGCGCACGTCGCTCGGTCCCTTAATAAAAATTGGGCGCTGTTGAATTGCACGGCTAGCCTGTGTGTACGAATGAATGGCCCACCTACTAGTGGCGTGGCGCCCATTTTTCAATAGCGTTCCTAAATGCAGTCGTAATTCGTCAACATTTGCAGTTAGGTATATAAGGTATAGAAAAATATCAGAACACGCTTTTGTATAAAAGTTCAGCACGTCTAGCACACGACGGCCGCGACATATTCTCGATTTTTATCGCACTATACCTCTTCTTGTAAGTGTTCTAATAAGAGAGAGACGGATAGTGCGAGAAAAATCGAGAGAGCTCGCGCGCCGTCGCGTGCTAGCCATGCTGCTCAGACAGGTATATTGTTTGTCTGTAGGATCCGATATGATAGCTAATTAGCGTTTAATGAACGACGACGCGGCGGACGACTTATAAAATTCAGCGGACGTGAACGTAAAACAGTAGGTACCATTTATGAACCTTGTATTTTACATGCTACATAGCGAGAATTTTAAAAGAAAAGCGTACCTTTCTTTTTTACTGGTATTTCGATATTTCTCGACATTTTGGGTTGTCTATCTAATAAGACACTTCTACGAGACTCACTACCAAGACTTTCGCTAAGCTAAGGCTCTTTTATGAATAAGTATTTACTATACCTACTATATATACACTTTAATAAAGAAAAAAGTGATCCCATCAGATCTTAATCAGTATACTCATAGTCTCTCATATACTTATTCATCATCCTCCTATTGTTATTCGCGGTTGTGCCCTTGAAGGAGCCCGGGGTCCGCTTTGACACCTAATACCAAGATTTGGCATAGGCTCTAGTTTTTACAAAAGCGACTGCCATCCGACCTTCCAACCCAGGCGGAAAACTAGATCTTATTGGGATTAGACCGGTTTCTCGCGATTTTTTCCTTCACCTAAAAGCTAACGGTAAATATTCCGTACATAAGTTCCGAAAAACTCATTGGTACGAGCCGAGATTCGAACCATCGACCTCCCCTTCCGGACCGTTATAACCTTCAAGCCTTCAAGAAAAGAGCGTACTCCCATCTTAAAGGCCGGCAACGCACCTACAACTCTTCTGGTGTTGTAAGTGTCCATGGGCGTCGATTATCGCTTACCATCAGGTGATTCGACTGCTCGTTTGCCTCCTATATCATAAAAAAAGAGCCTGAACTACTAGGCTACAGCTCACAACACAACATAAGTCATAGTCTACTCATGTGAGTCCAATTTTAAATATCCAAAATCTGAGAAAACAAGTAAAGGGTAAGTAGTACGTACACTTAAGGTTAATTACACTTTTACAAAAAAACCATATCGGTAAAGCGGTTTGCTTTTGATTAAGTATCTACCTGTGCACAAAGCACATGTATGTATATGGTCAACACAAGGGCCATGTCAGTCCAGTCGAGTCCAATACTAAATAAACAATCTGCTCTCATGATAAAACAAATAATATTTACTCGTTTCATAGTTTTAACTTTTTGTAATAAATCTATGGTATCTAATGTTAATTATAAACGTAAAAATGAACTGAAGTCATACATAACGCTGATTTTAACATTTAAGGCTTCATTTCTAATTTGAATGACAAACTACAACGAATTACATCACCAAATACAGACATTTCCGGAGAATTCTTTTGTTATTTATTATATATATATATATACCGACTAAATTGAGTAGGTAACGCTAAACCCTTTAATTAAAACTTAGTTCGCGTTTCCGTATTGTTTGAATTAAAGGATTATAAAATGTTCTTCTGCTGTTTTCATTGATATAAGTGATATTTAATAAGTCACCATTCTGCACGGCTATCACGCGACGGCGCGCGATCTCTCGATTTTTCTCGCACTATCCGTCTCTCTCTTATTAGAACACTTACGGTATAGTGCGAGAAAAATCGAGAGTATGTCGCGGCCGTCCTATGATAGACGTGCTGATGAAAGCGCCCTTAGAAGGGATAAAAGTCACAAGGTGTACCGACTACTTCTTTTTAATCTGCCCGTATTTAGTGTGACCCTGACCTCCTCCGGTAAAATTCTCCGTCAGCTTGGGTAAAAATGCTTTCGTATGCCTGTCCGACGTCTGGCGGAAGTCCGGTTGTTCTCTTCTACAGATCGAATTTCTCAACTGATTCTCGTAAAAGTTGTGCAAGCAGATTCGATAATTGTGGTTTTTTTACGATTCTGTTTTTGAAATAAATCATCATAAAAAATAGATAATTAAAAAAAAATACTGACTCGCGAGGAGGTCTACAGCAGAACCACTAACTAGTACAAATGTGAATGTCAATTCTAATGAACGAACTACGAGCCAACCTTTGAGAAGTTTGGAGCAATTGATTATATCACAATATATCACTATTAACTCTCTTAAATAAAAGTGTACAATGTCCGCTTTACATAATAAAAGCATATTGAAAGTACTGAAATAGTCTTAGGACTTTACGGAAAGTTAGGGAACATAAAAAATAGGCTTTGAAGTTATGACAGATAAATTGTATAAAGTTAGACATCCCGCAACTGCTAAAATATAAACAATTTAATAAAATAATTTAATGGACAGAGGCAGCCAGACAGAAATAATTAGCAAAAATTTTCTTTCCTCCTCTTTAAAGCCCGCTAAGTGTTTTCCTAATTCAAAGAGACCCTTTGAATACTTAAAATTTCCTTAAAATATTTTTTTAAAACTCCTCCATCTAAAAGTAACTAAGTAGGTAAAAGGTACTTTTGAAGTCTATATTTTCCGCATAACAATATAAACCCATTCCTTTGTGTGGTCTTCGCTTTCAACCGAGCCAAGCGCGCCACGAACCAGAGCTGTTTCAACTTAAGGCTTGATCATTCCCTAATCCCCTAACCTCTTAGTTTCAAGTTTTGGTTAAATCTACCTATGGATCTTTTGGGTGTATTTTGGTGTAAAAATGGCATGCACGTCAGATATGCACACATACGTAATCCTGATATCTACTCGGGACCCCAGCAGTGTATCGTGCTAGCTGGCAGAAGGGTGCGGGAACTTCGGCCCCCGCGGGGCGCGAGGCGGCATAAGGCTCGGGCTGTCAGGCGAGTACCTATGGACACGCTCATGCCTGTATTGTATAGGTAGTCGAGGAATGAGAAGGATCGCCACTTTCCGACCTTAACCTAAAGATTTTAGGGTCTTATAGACCTATTCACTGAAGAGCCTATTCACTCCGCGACTTTACATAGACGCTCCAATATAGGCACATAGGTTTATGATTGCGAGTGTCCCGACGCGGGTTCAAGCCGCCGATCGCTTCTCTTGGTCATACAGACATACGTATGGCTTAGCCATTTCACTTTTGACACTAATGGAAAACCGCAAACATAAAGTAGTAGTCCGTAGGCGATTTTTACGGAATATTCAATTAATGCTCCCAAACCGCGAGTTAAACTTGCACTCGTCCGAATTCATTTTGAGTAGCGACTTCCTGAATATCTAATAAGACATCTATCTATTTAACTGATCAGTAAGTACTACAAAATATTGATGAATGAAGGCCATGCAAAGACGTTACAGCTTAGTACAAGAGATCGGAGTGATAGAGCACACCGAATCGGCGCTGAGTACTTGTCCCTCGAGCTCACCCTTCGACACCCTTTGTTATTCTTAATTTAAATAACACTTCACCTTTTCCCATGTATTCTCATCCGAAACTTTTATGGAGATAGCCCAATTTAAGCAAACTAATTCGTTAGAATCTGAACTGATCCCAGTGTAAACACAAAGGTCGTCGTGAACATCATATTTTGACGTTATTGAAGTAGGTAGACTATAAAGTATGCGACTTTCGGGACGTTCGTCTATCAAAGCCTTGCCAATTCCAATGTTACGAACGATTTGACAGGAACCCATCGAGCTCGAATTCAAACAATTTCCCTTTTTGCATAGGTATTGTTTGTGTATGGTAATATTTTTCTCGAAGATATAATTTTACCCGTGTGGTGTCGGATTAGAATTTCACCACCCCCTTTCTTCCCGTGTGTGTCGTAAAAGTCGACTGAGGGACCAGGGTTGAAGTATGTTGTGGGCGATGGGCTAGCAACCTATCACTGCAATATCACATTTTGTCGATCTTTTATATCCAACATTTATGCTAAAAATGGCGCTGGAACATACGTTTCATGTGCTCTGCCTACCCCTTTTGGAAATAAAGGCGTGGATGTATATAAGTATGTATGTATATCATTTTTGTAATTTTCAACTTAGCAAGTTATCGTGGGTGCCGCCGCCAGCTAAAAAGAAGTAATCATCATTGAAAAATAAAAACCTAATATGAATCAAAAACATGCCTCGTAAGTTTATGGGCATTACTATGATTGGTATCCAGGAGGAGGTGCCCTGGTGTATGCTCTTCACTGATGATATTGCTCTTGTCGGTGAAGATGGACTCGGGGTTGAGAGCAGACTAGAGCAGTGGCGGCAAAAATTGGAGAATGGGGGCTTGAAAATCAGCAGATCAAAAACTGAACACGTTTTGCGATTTCGGCGGTCTCTCCAATTTTACGCCAATAGAGCTCGATGATATAAGGCTTCCGGTCTGCTCCGATTCCCGACACCTCGGGTCTCTTTTGCAATGTGATGGCGATATTGACCGTGACGTTAGAAACCGAATCAGCGCAGGATGGATGAAATAGCGACAGGTTACTGAAACATTCTGCGATGACTGAATGCCCCTTCGACTGCAGGGCAAAATTTACAAGACCATTATAAGACCTGTTGTCATGCATGGATCGGAATGTTCGGCCGCAAAGATGACAGATGAAACGAGATTGCATGTTACGGAGATGAGAATGTTGAATGAGTATACAGGGCGTCCCACGCCTATGCCACATAGAGGGAAAGTACCTTGAATATTGTAGATGGAAGATTTTACTAAAAGAAGTCATTATTTTAATTTATAAAACAATTTAAACTACATTCATAGATTTGGCCAGGCGAAATGACTTGAAAAGCAGTAAGGCAGCTTATGTTGCAGTGTTTAATTTATTTTTGTATACGTATATAATAAGATAACAGCCTTGACAGACATCTATTCTTGAATTAACTTGTCAAACATAAACCAAAGACAACACCCACCCTCAAGAATAGATCCATTATTTTAACATTACATTAACTAAGAATTTATTAACTTATTTTAACTAACTCTACTTTAACTAAATTAACAAAATGTGTAACGTTATAAAATTTAAACATTATTCATCATATATAGTTTCTACTCTGTCATATAACATCTATAGAAATAGATTTTCATAACGTTACATTAACATACTCGTAAAACATAATAGAAAACATCCGCATATTTTGATTGTTGGACTGTCCCACCCTCAATCAAAAAATGTTTGTTGATACCTGCGAACTAATACTGTCGGAAGATGAAGAGGACCCCAATCGCTCAGTTGCTGGTACAAGCGCAGCTCCCACATCCAGTGCCGGTGAAGGAATACGCTAAGACCACCTGCCAGTCTACAGGACTATGACACGTCATATTTCACTCTCATGGATACGGAAGAGCCAACGTCTCTAAGAGAAGCAAAGACGTCTCCAAATGCCTGTAAATGGGAGGAGGCGATGAAAACTGAAATGAAAGCTTTGGCTGAAAACGACACTTGGTCGTTTGTTGGCAAACCTGATACGAAGTTTATGGTAATTGACACCAAATGGGTTTTCAAAATTAAACGGAATAAAGATAATAAAATCGATTTGTATAAAGCTAGGTTAGTTGCTAGGGGCTTTATACAGAAAGGCTTAGACTCTTGTGACGTATACTCGCCCGTTGTAAAAATGGCATCAGTAAAATCCCTATTAGCATTATGCACCGAAGACAACTGGCCAGTATATCAACTAGATGTAGGTTTGTAGCGCTTTCTTAAATGGCATAATTAAAGATGATACTTATGTAGAATTGCCAGAAAACTTTGTAGTGCCTGAAGGAAAAGTATGTAAATTAAATAAGGCATTATATGGCTTAAAAAGCGCTCCTAGGGCTTGGTATGAACGTTTTAATAACTTTATATTGAGCCAAAAGTTCTTAAAAACGAAAAGTGATAATTGTTTATATTATTATGTCAATGACAGAAGTAAGATGTACATACTAGTTTTTGTGGATGTCATATTGTGTACTGGATTTGGTCCAATGTTGAACAAGGTCATAACAAGTATGAAAAAAGAATTTAAAATGAAAGATTTGGGACTTGCAAGTCTATATCTTGAAATTCTCATTCAACAAGACTTGCAGAATGGCGTAACCACTCTGAATCAAACCAGTATCTTAAAAATGTATTGGATAAATTTAATATGTCAGACTGTCATAGCGTGACTACTTCTATGGATCCGAAATTTGATTTGTCAACGCTACAAAAAGAAACTTCTGAAAGTGTACAGTTGGAACATAGGTGTAGACAGCTGATGGGTTGTATAATGTACGCCATGATAGGCACCAGACCTGATTTGTGTGCCAGCATAACTTACTTGTCACGATTTCAAAAGTAATGAAGTCTGGACTTGTCTTAAACGAATTCTCAGATACATACAGGGTACTATAGATTTAAAACTGGTATATAAAAGAAATGCCGGTCATAAAATCCAATCTCATAAAACTGCAGACAGATATTTGTTAGTTATTTTTACCCAAAATCCGGCGCCTGCAATTTTTTTTTACAGTATTTGAATTTACCGGGGGTCTCGAGTGACCTACACAAATTTACGCTCATCTTCGGTTTATACCGTCAATTTTATTATGTCTAAATCAAGATGGCGATGGCCTGCGCGCCGCAGGGCGCGTTATCGGGTTATCAGCGCACGTACGCACGGTCGCGCGACCGGCGGTGTGTTTTTATGTTAGTTTTAAGGTAGTTTGTAGTTTTGTAAATAGTTTAAGGTTTTCTTTTATGTTAGCATGCTGTGTTTAGTTCCTTGTTTGTATGTTTTTATATTTTGTATGTAGTAGCTATAGGTTAGTTTAAGCGTTGGCCTTATGCCGCGTATGGAGCACAGGCCAGTTGGGCCGTGCTTAGTTATTGGCAATTAGATGAGGGCCCCTTTGGGGCCCAATTTAGAAAGGCAGGTAGGAAAAAAACAAAAAAAGAAAGTCTAAATCAAGAACATATTAGCACTTGATGTTGAAATTTTCGTTTTATGTGCAATAAATGATGATTATGAATATGATTATGTGGTTACATTTTACGTAGCTTACGTTTTACCGTTTTAGTTCATGACGTAATTTTTTTTACGTCATTCTTGTACAGTCGAGTTCTCCAATATCTACACAGACAACCTTTCAAAAATATCTGTACAGAGACTTTATTGTTAATGACATAAGACACAAGGTGGCCTGTATAGATATTGGAGAACTCGACTGTACGTAAAACAATTCAATATTCCCTTTGGACGGAACTTCGAACTAAGTTTTGGATGACAGTGACATTGTCATTTGATTTTGACATGATAACTCATTGCTGATTTTGCTATATTGCAAAAAATACCCTTACCACAATACAATTAAAAATAAACGTCTAACGCGGCAGGATGTAGCACCAACATAAACGTAGACGATACGGTCGATAGGGAAGTAGTACTAAAATATTATCGATATCGATAAATTACGGCCAGGGACATCTTGGGTCCACTGCACAAAGAAAAGGTTTCACATGAACATGTGATTCAAACCCCAGTTATTAACTTTTGGGGTTTGAATCTGATATGATGATGGTCTACACCTATCTCTCCGCCGCCTTACTCCGGGGGAGGCCTTATAAAGTAACTTGTCAGGCTTTATCACAAATTATGAAAATTAATCTCCTTAACAAACCTACGCCAACACGAAACTTTCGTCTAAACTACTATTGTCAATGGTTATTGTCAGATAGTGTAATAATGTCACTAGTCGCGTATTATGTGGCACATGTTTGCAAATTTCTATGAGTTTTACATGGCATATCTGTATCCAAATTATAATGATAGTGTCCTTTTGGACCGTCACATACTCATATCCTTCGTCTTTAAGTGACTGGAAAGAAATAGAAAAATTGGCAGAGGCTCACCCGTATCTAGTAGCACTGTTAGATGTTAGATATCAATACATATGCACGGGAACTTCTATAGACCACCAAACAGTTCTCACGTCCGGCAGTTGTGCGGCCGCGCGGCCGGCCTTCGTCGCGATTTCCGCAGTGCTGGGCGATGACATCGTCGGCAAAAACATACTAAAAGTGTCTGGCACGAAGATACACAGCTCTTTCGATTACTACGTAAGTCAAACACAACCGAGTGATACCGTAATGAATAGTAACATAGCTCTCGTTTACGTCGCTAACAATAAACTGGACTATTTCGTCAGTCTGGCCGTAATAGGAGACGTTGGCCCGTTAGAATTGCGCAAGAAGGAACTAGCTGTCCTCGGCTACGGCGAACTTGATGTGGGTACGATAGTGTTGCAGCAACAGGTTTACGTGCAAAAGACATGTGTGAATCCTCAGTGGTTTTACTGCGTGTGCGGTGTGGAATCTACAAGAGAATCCACCTACGAGAATCAATTCGGAGAAGGCGCGCCGGCTATACTGCAGACTGAAGTAGTAGCTGTCGTGGCGACGCCGTGCGGCGCCCTAATCATGCCGAACACCGACGTAAAGTACAATATTTTTACAGTGCTCATGCATTATCACTCGTGGGTGTGGAAGAACCGGCCCAACATAACCACATTTCAACACGAGTTGAAATCTCTGACTAATAAGGGTATTCTTAATACCAAAGTTTTCATAACCCACGTTGTTACCATGTTAACTATTAATAACTTAATAAACTAATTATCAATAATTGTGGTGTAATTGTTAATTATTGGGTATAATGTAATTAGCTGTGCTTCCTATGAGCGAATATGGTTATACTCGTAGATATGGCTACGGAACCGGTAACCGATAATTGGACGGAAATTAACATTCGTGGTTACTGAAGCTAATTATTGAGCGCGAACGGAGCCGCGTCGGTAATAACTGAACACGGTCGCATTGTTGACGTATCCAATTGCGAATTTAAACCAAAATACATGTAGCTAACAATGCATGAATTGATGTTAACGTTATATCAAACTGCACAGACGCATGACATAATTCAAAATGTAGATTGTAGGTAGATAGTAAATATCCACATGTAACAGTTTTCACAATGCCTAAAAGGAAATATTCATAGATAATTAAGTACATATTGATCGATTCGGTTCTTGGAACCATTTTCGTCTTGGAAAACACGTGGCCTTGGGCATGAAAAGTTACGTGTTTGTCCTTGACTTAGCTGCTTGGATCTCTGCCAATTGTTGCAATAGTGCGAATGGACCGACGGAGAATTGGGCACCCTACCGCTACATTTTAGATTTATGTCGTTACTACCTGTTTAGCCTAGTGGGTCACTTCACTACCCACTGCAGCCTACCTACGAAACTGATGGTCCTGGATCCCGTTAATTACAAATATGTATTCGTGTGATGGATAATCATGAATACTTGTTTCTGAGTTCAGGACATTTTCTGTGCATTTCAGTATTTTTTCAGACGCCAGACATAGGTCCGAAAGAATTTTAGCCCAAGCAGAAACTTTCATCGCTTCGCTCGCTTGTTCAATAACACGTCCCACACCTACGTGGCAGCTTGTAGCAATAAAAACGTCTCAGTGTGCATTTCACTCAGACTACGCTAAGCAACTACGCCAAATGTCTATCTACATACGAGACACTTGTATACGCTACGACGCACGCAACACTTCGTAGTAATAATAGTTCATATCATAGGCGCGCAATGCGTCACGTTCACTGAGAGCTTTCATCTTCTGTGTGATGAAACAAAATGCGGAGTTTAGCCCTGCCTAGGAAGCATGATCGCGTTTATGTCGAACATAAAGCATGCCCCCGTGTGTCGGGTTAGAATAGCGCCACCCCCTTTCTTCCTGCGGATGTCGTAAGAGTCGACTAAAAGGGACTAATAGGGTTGAAGTGTGTTGTGGGCGATGGGCTAGCAACCTGTCACTGCGATATTACGTTTGATCTATCTTTTATACCCACAATTATGCTACAAGTAGCACTGGAACACAAGTTTTATGTGCTCTGTCTCCTCCTTTTAGGGATAAAGGCGTGAATGTATGTATGTAAAGCATCGTCTCCCCCGCACTTACATATTTGCTAGCATGGAACGTATACTTTATGTCCGATAAACGCGATCATTCTAGCTATGCAGGCGCTGTATCATGGTCTCTATCGTGTGACAAAACCGACCATGAATCGGGGTCTGGAAACAAAGATTCCAATGACGAGGAAGCGCTTAGA
This sequence comes from Epinotia bilunana, assembly GCA_947049275.1. NCBI lineage: Eukaryota > Metazoa > Arthropoda > Insecta > Lepidoptera > Tortricidae > Epinotia > Epinotia bilunana. The sequence goes on from OX346252.1 coordinate 12,838,888, forward strand.
AGGGACTGCTGGATGCATGTAGGTAGGTATCTCTTTATTCCATCTGAACGTTTTAGCGCTCCTACAAATTTGGTTTTGCAAGGGACATCCTTATATAGGTAACTATTAGTTATGTGTTATGTGCCATACAATACAATATATATTATTTATTGCGCACCAATAAAACTACAGTTACATGAAGCATAGCCAAGAAATATAGGTAAACAACGATCTCTTCCATACAAACTTCTAAGGTTAGCGAAAACAAATCAACATACAGCGACATGAGGTTGATGATGACAAAATGTACGAGTCCCCAGCACGGCCGACTCAGGTTGACTCCCATGCCTCGCATGGTGTTATTCCGGCATGGCGTTTTAAAATAAGAACCGAACTACTTTTGTATGGGGGGTCCACCGACCTGGCGACTCTTAGAAGAAGCAACGTGGTCAAAGCGAAGAAGCACACGCAGTTCCAGAGTCAAACATAATACTGTTACATATATAAAAGATAAATAAAGGTACATGTATACATGTAATATGTCAGTCAAATCGAAGTCTGAATTGTTATTGAAAAGTTTAGTGTTTATTTGCTATAAGGGTGGTTCTACTCAGGAGGGACGAAAATGAAGTGATTTATGGCACAACATTTTTTTAGCATCTAAGGTCAGAAAAGTAGCTTGACGTCTAGCTTAGGTCGTTATTTTACTGATCTCAAACGGGCCAGTCAAAAAAATTAAATATACCAAATTTATGACCATTTAAAAAAAATATGGGCCCAGGAGACTGAGGCTATGAACAGGATACTGAGTATTGATACAAAAAAAACTCAAAACCGTTGTAAATATTGAAATAAAATTATGTTTTATTAATAAAAATAGTTTATTATAATACTGGCATAACAATAGTGTCTTCCATGGAACACTTTTATTGTAAGACCTTGACTCACAAGTAATCACAAAATGACACAAATTAGTATCCTTATTACAAAATTAGAGAATTTTAAAAATGAATCAAATAGTTTTTTTTTGTATTTTTTACACAACAAACATTGTCAAAGTTTGTAAAATAATTATTGAAAATTAAATCAACTTACATTTATTACAAAACCTTTAAGGTTACATCAGTCTTCAATAGTTTCATTATTTGTAACTTAACAGTAATCTCACTATTCATTAACATCAACTACAGAGTTAAAAACTCAAAAATCTAAAACTTAAAAGTACTACTTAATCAGTCTCATCATTATAAGATTAGGAACTTTGCATAAAATTATGAAAAATAACAAGTTTTCTAAACTACTACAAAATGGCAACATTCAAATCAAATTTTTAGTATTTAAGTAAACAAAAATCAATCCTTTTAAAAAGAAAAACATCTCAATCTTCAGTCTAAAGACAGTATTCTTTGTAGTCAGAGTCCGACGAGCAATCTGGACATGTAAATGAGATAGAGTCACTTTTGATGCAACCAATTTGTGCCCACTGACGACATAAAATACACTGGACCCAATCGTTTCCCGTGGTATCTTCACTATATAAAGTACCACAGATAAGGCAACAACAATCATCCGATTCTTTGTCATTTGCCCTCTTCGCTTTTCCAGCTTTCGATTTTTTTTTCTTGTCTTTTTCGGCTGTTTTGTTTGGTTTGTTTTTGAGTTTTTTCTTAGTTGTAATTTTCTTTATCTTATTTGTTTTATCAGCTTGTGAAGAGTCTTTGTCTGTATTTATTTTGCTTTTTTGTGTGCCCTTTTTTGATTCATCTAGGGAATCAACGAACTTTTTAGAATTTTCGGCTTTTGTTGGACTAGCAATGGTCTCATTTGGGAAGAGATCAGTAGGGTCAATTTCTAAGTCTGGCATATCGGCTAATATTTCCGGATTCTCCAAATTGAGAGAGAGATTACTCATAGTGCTTAGGTTATCTAATTCTGATATGCCAGACTGCACCCGACCTGATTCGGTAAAAGGTCTACGTCCCATAATGCTGGTAGTGGGACTATCAGCTTCAGTTCGTTCCGAGTCTAAATTTCCATAGACAGCATCGACCCTATTCCTTGATTCTGAGCTGTATTTTAGTAAACCCAGTCGGTAATGTTCACATCCGTTATTATCGCAGAAACAACTAAGAGACTTCATTATGAGCCTTTTAGGTAAATAAGCATTTCCTTGCACTTGGTGGACTTTTAATGTGCCAGTAAAAGGAATCAAACTTCGTTGATCTTCTGAAATCAATCGCGACATGTCATCTATATCACTATCATTAACAACAAACAGTGTTATATTGGGGCATCTGGTTTGAATAGCTCCACAAAACTCGTTGAGGTTAGTTATATTACCTCCATAGGCCACTATATTGTCTGCTGTTCTTTTACAAACCGCTCCAACACCGTCAGGTGCTCCTTTTCCATGACCTGCTTCGGTGTAATTCCAGGTCCAGTTTATGATTCCAGGGCACAAATCTGGAATTTTGCAGGCCAAAACGTAAAACATATATTTATTTCTGTATTGGGTGACAGGCCCATCACTTAAAAAGTGTATATTTTCAACTTTTTCTGGCAACTCTTCTAAAACCGGCTTAAGGTGGGCCCAGATGGCGTTCACGTTATGAGACAAGTTTGTAGACACTGTGCAGTATGATCTAGTCGACTCTTTTAAATATACAACAACTGTATGAAGCGAGAGTTGTGTCCGGGAGCCCCCAAAATGGAAAGACTGAATTTCTTCATTATATTTTGTGCAGTAATTTTCCGAAAAGTCCATGTGGACTACAACGTCCTTTTCAGTTAGAGATTGCTTTATCATTTTTAGTGATTGATACTGGTGAACAATATTCAATTCATGTTTGAAAAGTTTAACCAAATCGTTCTCCAGTTTAACTTTAAGGTCTCGAGCTGATGTTTCAATATTTTCTTTCTTTTGTTTGGTTACAGGTCGTTCTCTTTTTGTCTTAGGGTCCACAATCATTTCTCTTGAAGAAACCCACTGTTGGTAGGTAACCAGTTTTGTGTCGTCAAAGTCTTCGCTAAATGAAATGGCTTTATCAGAGCATAATTCACAAATTCTCTCTAAACACCTTTCATTATATCTGTCGCAGCATAAAGAAGTTAATAAACTTTGGTAGCTTGTGTCTTTCAGAAGTTTTGCAGTGTTTAGAGCACTGACAACTAATTGTATGTTGCTGTGTAGAGTACACATGCAAGTATCTCGGTCAATTACTTTTGGAGCCACTATCCAGAAAGGCCTCAACCTAGCAAACATTGAGTAACTGATGAGAACGTTGCCAGACTTTAAAAACTCTTTATGCAAGTTTCTGAGAGTATCGAGTTGATAGCGTTTCTGTTTTCTCACTTTATTTTTAGTGATGAATTCTTTTTTGCCGGCACACAATCTGCTGTATTGATCATCTTCTAGAAATTTTTGTACCTCATTCTTGAAGGTTTTTCTTGTTTTTTCGTTTAATTTGTTTTGTTTTTGTGAGTGCCACACCTTTTTGTACGTGATGAGTTTGTTTTTTAATTTCCAAATTTTACTTTTTTTAACTACACGTCCCATAAGCAATTTGTTTGCAACTCGTTTCTCACTCTTTGTGCTCAAGTTGGTAATGTTTTCTGATAATTGCTTTTCTAAAGTGTCACCAAACAAAGCTTTTTTAACAACTTCGACTCGTGTGTCTGGGTTTTCAGCTAATTTTTTCATCTTGGTACAAGGCGTTAGTTCCTGTGGGAGCTGTTCTTTTCGTTCTCTCTTCAGCCTGTGGTATCTTTTTCTATACTTCTGTAACTTGGTTTTTAGTGAACGTATAAAATCATTCTTTTTTTGAAGTTCTTGGTTACGCTTCTTACGCTGCCTCAACGCTCTTTTTCGTGCCTGTGCTAATCTAGGTGTCACATTTTGTGCATTTACGACTTGCTGCTGCTGATTTGAGTTTACATTTTCATCGCAACTAGATGGCGTGTTTTCTCTTACAAACTTTCTTGCCGCCTTTTCCAGAGCAGTTTTTTTATCATAATGAGTTTTGGAATAGTTTCTCCATTTTTTGCGGGCTTGACGTTTTTCACGATCCGACATATTTGATACTAATTTTCTTTGGCCCTTTTCTTTTCTAGTTAAATATTTTTGCCGACTTTTTTCTTTTTGAGCCGCTAATTTAGTAGGATCATTTTTAATTTTTTGATATCTAAGCCTTTCAGCTATCCTTTTTTTCTCTAATCTTTCTTCCTTAGTAATATTTTTTGGTTTTGCCATTTTTCTGTAAAAGAATATAATGAAATGTATATACGGTTTTTTACATTGCCTACACATATTTTACATTTTCTATCTAAAAATGTACTTATTTAATTTCAGATGAAAATGTAGAAAAAAATATTGTTTTTAATCAATAAATAATGAAGTTTTATTATATATATAAATCGGAGTTTTTGCTTCAGGTAATTCCCAGCTTATTAATTTATGATAACTATGATCAATAATATGTAACTAATCAAATAATACGTAAATGTACTAATAATTAATATATCAATCATGATGAACTGGATTACTATTCGTGCGGATCCTTAATGACTCTCAGTCTCCTGATTCATCCTCAGTCTCCTGGCTATTATGTTTCCAGGAGACTGAGGACAGGATACTGAGATTATTTTATGTTTTTAGCCAATAACTACGTTAATGCAACATTAATATTGAAATTATGCAATTCTGTACTCTAATGTAACGAATTTACGACCTATGAATGCAAAAAAAGTATGCAGAAAACAATGGATTTTAAATAAATACGTACCAGGTTACTGTTAAGTTGACTGGCCGTAGCACAACCTCACTCACACAACTTGCCGTAGCGACTAAGCCAACTGCGAGCCAAGACGGACGCGAGTGGTTGTTAGCTAACTTCACTTCGATCTTTCATTCAGACCGGACAGCAACGCGCTAGACGCGGTAATTCAAACAGATTTTAACGTGTTTTGATGTAGCAGGAGACTGAGGTAAAAACCGAGAGACAAAATATAATGCACTTTTTTTTTAATAAGTTTCGCATTTACGGTGAAATTCGACAAACAGATTGAAATTACATATATTATAGATTTCTATTTTAGTGCAGATATACCGTACATACTCAAAATAAAGTTATGATGCAGCCTTTAAGCTTTCATTTCGTCCGAGAGACATGCCTGGAGACTGAGAATTTGGCACTTTAAAGTACGATTTTTGGAAGATATTATATTAAGGGATGAGCTAATTTTTAGTGTCATACTAGAAACCATTTAGTTCTACGGTTTCGATCGTTAATCAATATAATTTTCCTACAAAAACTATACAAAATAAGGTGAGCCGCGGAAAATTCCCTTGCGAGTAGAACCACCCATAAAAAAATCTATTTAACCTTCATTGTTTGTAATACGAAAGACCTACGAAATAGTCTTATATCAATCTTATCAGCTATTCTAAATTAATACATGATAAACTGCGGAACACAATCTAATGGAATATAGGCTAATAAGCGGATTATTTTTAAGGGTCTGTACTCGAAGGTTTAAACTAAAAACATACACAACGACACATAGAATCCCGACTTCCGCAGCGTAGTAAAGCATCAGAATCATCCACAGCATATTAAGCCCTAGATAACAATAAATCAGCTACTAAGTGACAAACTCTTCACCCGATAGCAGACAAAGAAATTGAGCGAAGTACCTAAATAAGTTTATCTTTGCTGGTGAGGTGTAAATTAATAATACCTGTCGGGTCCCACTACGCAAGGTACGGCACGAACTTGTGCGGTTTTATTGAATGGCAAAACAGGCGATAAAAAAGTAATAATTTCCAGCATAATGTTACGACATTAGGGTGATATAAAACGACAGAAAAGCGATAAACTCCGATTTCGTGCTATAGTTTCGCCTTCAAGTACAGTGAGTATAATCGACGTTCGTATTTTCCTTAAAAAATAACCTAATAATGATAATCAATACTGTAATAGTGATGTTCATCATATTCTTTTTTTTTATTGTCTGTGTCTATTGGCCAAAGTGTCCTTACTTTATATTTGTCATCGCTGTACGATATCTAAAAAATCTCTTCATTATATCATTATCATAACGTCTCTTAAACAAAATATCTTCAACTTTGACCTCTTTAACAGAAATAAGATAACGGCGTTCTTGTCATATTATCCGCGCGTCAGTTGTTATGCTCTGCTGGGAGGAGAGATCGTGTAAAATTTGTTTAAGATAGCTAGGTTTATTAATTACAATGAATTTTGTTAAAGTTTTCGTACGGAACATGAGTCAGATGAAGCCATTAAAGAAGGTGGGCATTGTTGGAGTTCCTTTCGAGAAGGGACAGAAGAAGTATGGCGTGAGCGTGGCCCCCGCGGCCATGAGATCGGCTGGATTGCTCGATCGACTCGAAGAAATTGGTAAGAATGTAATGTTTAACCGTATGTAATAGGTATACAGTATTTTTATTTTATTTATGGCGGTCTTTTACTGGTTTTGCTAAAAATAAATTGTTACAACTTCGGGGCACGCGGAGGCTTTAAAGTTCGATCGCAGAGCGTTGCCAAGCTTTTAGCGTTTTATCAAACAAGTTACAAATGTTAGCGAAGTTAGTCCAATATTCGGCCGAGGCAACATTTTCCAAAGCCGAGCTCGGTGTCTAGTTCTGTGGCTTGCAACATGGTACTCGCATATGTTAAAAATAGTACACTTCGCCAAAATGACGCAATAATTAAATACGCACCAACTTGTACGAAGATGAATAATCCGACTTGTATGATTTTGTTTTATTGTTTGCATATCATAAATAGGTGAATTCCATACGATTCAATAAATGTACAATTTACCTACGTTTATTTTTGTCAGATGGCCTGCATGTTAAAGACTACGGAGACGTCGACACCCACACGTACCTTGAAGCTAGCCAGACAGATGTGAAAAATGTAGAGAACATGTCCGATCTAGCGTTGGTGTCGGCATGCAACAAACGACTCTCTGAGAAGGTCTCACAAGTGATCCGGGATGGCAGGATAGCTGTTACAATCGGTGGAGATCATTCTATTGGACTGGGTAAGATAACTTCTTTGATAGTGAGCGCAATTATTTGTGTGATGAACAGGAGTTATTTTCCTGATTTTGTCTTAGATGTTTACTATATATTTGGGTGCTTAAGTATATATTTATCTATTTAAGCATGCGTCGTCTTGCACCTTTATTGAGCTTACCGTGGATCATTTACTGTGTGACTTTGTGTAAATATGTTAGAGGACAATAAATTTGTGTAAAATTTATCGTCCTCTAACATTTATTTATTACTTTCTATGTCCATTTCACTGGTCCCAATTATTACCGTACTTCATAATACTAGAACTCGAACTTTTTTTAGCTATCTATATATATCTCGGCCAGTTTATAATGGGTCGCAGGTCAAGCATACTTAACGAGATATGGACACACTCAACAATGGTATAGGTGACCCATTAAATGTGTCCGGTCGATATGATAGGCTGTGACCAGTTTATATCATTGTCAAATCTTGCAGTGTCCTAAGACGACGACTTATTATTAACTGCTTAGCTATAATGCTAATAAATAATATATAATGTTGCTGAAGTTAGCCGAAAGGTGATCGGCTCCCTTCATGTCCTCAATAAACTCAAACACTTCCTGCCTATTCAAACCAAAGTTTTATTAGTGCAAAGTTTGATCCTACCCATAATCGACTATGGTGATGTGTGTTATCCGGACTTAAACGAGGAACTCCTAAATAAACTAGACCGTCTCCTTAATAACTGTATTCGTTTTGTTTTCTGCCTCCGTAAATACGATCATGTCTCCTCCTACCGATCTAAACTTGGTTGGTTACCCATCCGCCAACGCCGTAATCTTCGTATGCTTTGCTTCCTTTTTTCAATTCTCCAGGATCCGAAATCTCCCGACTATCTCAAAAGTTTGTTCCAGTACCATGGTGTGAATTGTACCCGTCAGTTTCGCTCTTCAGGCAATCTTTCTCTCGCTATTCCACTTCACCGAACTGGTTTCATGACCAATTCATTTACCATTCGAATCGCTCGCCTCTGGAACGGTCTACCCGTTAAAATCCGACAGTCTTCGACCAGATTCGCGTTTAAAAGATCGTTACGCAAGTTGTTTGCTAGCAGAGCCGTAGATTCTTAGTGTTTCTGTTCTCTATTTTCGTCTGTATATATATTTATATATGTAGGTATTTATATTTGTATGTATTTTTATTTATTTGTCTATTGTTGTCATTTATTATAAATGTATGTTTAATGTGTGTTTATATCTGTAGTTGCACCCACCGCCCACAATTTGTCTGCTTTGCCCAAAGGTTGACTGGTAGAGAATGCTTACGGCATTAAGTCCGCCTTTTGTACGACAAGTTGTTCTTTTGTGCAATAAAGATTAAATAAATAAATAAATAAATGCTTATGCTAGTGCTGGTTTCTAGGAACTGTTGACGGTCACTATAACGTGCACGAGGACATGATTCTGATATGGGTGGACGCGCACGCCGACTTGAATACAAACAAGACCTCGGGCTCCGGGTCTGTCCACGGCATGCCGGTGGCTCTTCTCGTGAAGGAGCTCTCCGACTACTGGCCCTACCTCCCCACGATGGACTGGCAGGTGCCCAAGTAATATTATACTTTTCATTTTTTTAAGCAATTCTGCACTGTCCTAACACTAGGGGCCACCATAAAGCAGGTGAAAGTTTTAGGGACTGGCGATTTATGAATGAATGAATGAATGAATGAATGAATGAATGAATGAATGAATGAATGAATGAATCATTTATTTCAGACGTAAGTCCATATGGGTTAGTATACATTGTGAACTTAAGCTATTATTAGTACATTCAAATGTCACAATTTAATAAAACATAAAATAAAATAAAACATAAAATTCAAATTAGCGAGTCCCACGCTCCCATATCTATTTAGGGCTGGGATCTCGCATGCAGTCTGATGCATAGCCTGGTAAGTGGACAGTCTGGCCGGTTTGTCAATGCGTTAAGGACGCCATTCGAACTGCCTCTTGCCCTGCGCACCAGCGAGGCAACGCGCTTACGCACGATGGCGTGAAAGCCATCCGTACGCGCCTCCGCAAACATGGCCGATGCGCTGCAGTAACGTGGCAAACCCAATAGCATCCTGAACGCATTGTTGTACTGGACTCGCAGGGCGTTGAGGGTCCGCTGCGAGTAGCTGACCCACAGGCTGCACGTGTAGAAAGATTGACAGAAGGCTTTAAACAAAGTAATCTTCACTTCTGTAGTACACCGTGCAAACCTGCGTGCCAGCATGTTACACCGTACCGCCAACGCCCTACGCTCCCTTTCCACGTCAACGTTATCCGACAACTCTTCCGTAACCCAGTGGCCCAGGTACTTAAACTTTGATACGCGGGTTAAGTTCGTACCACCCAGTGCGACGGGCGGCACTGTATCAAGTTTGCTACCATGCGGGTTGAACACTAGCATTTCGCTCTTTTTTGCGTTGTACCGGAGCCCCTGGGTCTCGGCGTAGTCCTCGCACACACTGCCCAGCTTCCTGAGAGCACTGATCGATGGACTCAGCAGCACCATATCGTCAGCGTAACTAATGTTATTGACACTAATTCCGTCAATCGAGCATCCGATTCCGGTACTGCTGAGTTCAACGATCAGCATGTTCATAAAAAGATTGAACAATTTGGGTGATGTCAAGCCCCCCTGCCTCACCCCGCACTTAAGGCGATACATGTCTGAGTGCGAGTCCGCCCACCTGACGTAATTCGTTTGGTTATTGTACCAGTATTTAAACATGTTAATAACTTCGCCAGGTAGATCAGTTTCGCACTCCAGCTTGTTCCAGAGTACATCGTAGGCTACCAAATCGAAAGCCTTAGATAAGTCTAGGAAGCACGCATATACTGGTGTCCTCCTTTCAGTGTAGTACTGGACAGTTTGCTTGAGACACAACACCGCAGACTCCGTGGATAAACCGGTTTTGAAGCCAAATTGTGCATCGTGCAGATCAAGGTGCTTGTTAAGCAACCTGTCAAGCAAACTGTCCAATACCTTGGCGATTATGGTAGCCAGCGATATGGGCCTATAATTAGAACTGTCCGCTACGTCACCGGTTCTGTTCTTCACGAGTGGCACGACGATCGTTTTCATCAGTTCGTCTGGTAGGTAAGAGTGCCTGATGCAGAACGTGAAGAACATTGCCAGCACTCTTGGCAGGTGGGACCCCGCATGTTGCAGGTGCTCGATGCTCAGGCCATCGTGTCCTGGTGACTTACCCCTAACCATCGTATTTAAGACCGCTTTGACATCTTTGGCAGTAATATTGATTAGGGCTTGCCGTACACGACTCCTAGCATCCAGCACCAGCCCCGCCCCGGGGCGCATTGGGGGCTCGACTCTGAAAACATTCCGAAAATGATTGGCTATTTGCTGAGGTTCGCTCAGTCCATCAACACTATCTGGCCGGCCAGGCTCAGGGCTAAGCCTTTTAGTACATTTCCAGAACTTACCAAAACTCTTACTAACATGATGTGAAGCTAACATGTCCATTTTAATTTGGTCCTGGTTATTTTGGCACCACTTTAACTTGGATTTAAAGATTCTTCTTGTTTCTACCATATTATTAAAGATAGGGCCTTGAGATGGTCTACCAAACGAAACCCACTCCTGAAAACTACTCCGAGCCAGACTATGCACCCCCTCACTTGTTTATTCCAGCCAATTACATATTTATTATTCCAACTCTTTTTATCATTCTTACTGTTACAACTTCGGATTGCAGCGTCACTTAACTTACAAATAATACTTTTATACAGCTCGTCAATAATTAATTTATGCTCACAGTTATTACACATTCCATCACAACAAACAGCTACTTCCGCAGGAAAATCAATATCTCTAAGTGCATCATTGCATAGTAGCGTATAGGTGTTTATATGCGATGGTTCCCTATCACCCCACACGACTTTGTTAGTCTCCTTAGTCACAAGTGCAGCGCGCGGCCTGATCACACTGATGTCACAACTAATCTCTAAAGGAAAATGGTCTGACCAGTAAACATCATAATGCACTTTAACATTAGACACTGTGTGCCATGCAGACTCCGTCACTAAAATGTGATCAAGCCAACGTCTGCACCCATGCGCCTCACTGACAAAGGTGTAAGTATCCAACGTAGTACCAAGTTTGTCAATATCCACACAACGCCACTGTTGATCACTACAGAAACCCAGAAGTTCACGGCAGAATAGCTCACCTGGGTGAGAATTGAAATCACCCAAAATGTATGCACTGTCAATACCGCAACTATCTATAATAGCGCTCACTTCGCCTAGACATTGTGTAAATTCCACTAAGTTCTCAGCAGAGTCAGTCGGCATGTAAATTGAGAACACCATGAACGAACGCTCGGTAGTACCTACTACTTTGATTGCAGCGAGACGCACACTATTACACTGAATAACCGACACAGATTGAAACGCGCCTTTACGCCACAGTAGCGCTACGCCCCCATACGGCCGACCACGCAGCAGGCCCGCAGAGGTGTCCACAGCCGACGTGCCTGTGTAGCTGAAGTCCGCATGTATGGTTCCTAGGTACGGAATGTCGTGAGGCAGTAGCCACGTCTCCTGCAGTGCAATGATGTCGGCCTTTTGACACAGCATTCGTATACAGTCAGCTGAGCGCCTGACAGACTTACAATTGTAACTAACCATACGACTTAAACTTGTATTAATAGTATTTGTTCCTGCCATAATCGTTATTCCTTCCAGCAACTCTATTTACATGTTTATGTTCAATAAAACGTCGAAAAGAAATTCCCTCGGGCCACATATTGTCATCCAAGAATGCTGACATTTTGTAATTAGGAACGAGTATTTTATACGCGATGTAATGTTTCTCCTCCTTTACTTCAACCCTGTCCGCCTTTACCTTGAGCCCTGCTCTCTCGCTTTATACTCCAAAGTGAATACTCAAAAGGGATGAGTCCCGTTTTGATGCACTGCTTCCATTCTGAAGGATATTGATCTAGGATAGTATAATTTTAATTTTGTTCGGTGGGTATACCTATTTGTCGCAGGTAACATTTTCAGAGTACAAGTGAGTAAGTTGTTAGATATAACCTAATCCTTTTTCTTCCTTTTTTCTGTGAAATTCGTTCGTTGGTATGTACTATGCTATGAAACAATTAAAATTAAGTAAATAAAATAAAATAAATAAATATTAGGGGACAATCTTACACAAATCGACCTAGTGTGAACTTACCCGATATTTTTCACTTCTCATGCTCAAAAAGTGCGTCATATTAGGCTTAACAAGCGGGGCTAAAGTATTACATTAAGCCCCTAGGGAAAATATGTATACATTTTTATGATTTATAAAGCATTTTCACCGTATTACATCCACCAATCACAATTCTTTAAAAAAACATTTGTATTTGCAATTATTCGGTTCTAGAGAATATTTTCAATTCCAAGTTCTCATTAATTTTATAAGTACGTTGATACACACGTAATCACGCCATTCACGCCTGTTTCTGTGAAATACGTTGATGTTGAAGTCTTTTAACAAATACCAATTAAAACGTATTTATAATAAGTAGTTAGTAGAGGCTTACTCGTATTTATTTATAATTGATTTCTTATTTAACAGTTCGAGTATATAAAATTTAATCTTCTTACAATAACTTTATCATTACGGTAAAGAGGTAAGTAGGTAAGTACCTATAACCCATTTATGGTAATCAGAAACTGCCGTTGTCAGAGAGGCTGTGCTCAGACTGATGGTGCTTGTACTAGTAGAAGTGTACTCGTAGAAAGAGAAAAAGGCACTCAAGATTATGCGCCATGTCGAGTACTGTCTTGTTTGCAGAACCTACTGAATTAATTCTGCATAGAGGGAATAATCCTCCGTATTTATTAGGGTTTTTATTCTGCAAGAATATAGCTAACTTTTAGTAAATAATATAAACCGCAGCTGCTGACCACGAAGCTAATCACCCTATACATATAAATGTCGCAGTGGAATAGTACCATCCGCCGTTTTACATAATGGCCGCTCCACAAAATGGGCCATCCTGACCCATCATACAGGATGCGGCTATGCGGTAGAACGAGACACAAATATGTCTTACTCCCTTTAACGCATAGTTGCGTCCTGTATGATGGTTCAGGATGGCCCATTGTGTGAAGCGGCCATAACAGCCAGCTGTTTTACATAACAGCGCTGTTTTGTAATACGGCGGGTGGACGATCAGGCGAATTGAATACCGCTGAATGAGAATGCCAATGCACGCATTTTCATAATATGAACAGTCAATGATGCGTCTGGTTACTGTATTTGTTTCACATTTCAGTAATTTACAATCTACCGATGTCTTATTATTCCCCAATTAAATGCCTAACCTTATTTAGAGCAATGACGCGTAGTTGCAGTGTCCAAGAGGCAACCGGATGGCTCGCGGTAATTGAGCTCCCGAAGTGTTGTGACACCGCCCTGTGCAACCCGAACTGAGCCAAATGGGGCGGAAACAGAAAAAATGGATGTAAAATATAGTTAATGGTAGCAATTTTTATATGCAAAAGGTACTTTAACCACTACTATTTATCTACGGACTAATTTAGAGGGTCGAGTAAATATTTCTTATGTCCGATTATATTAGTATCTATATGGCAGATTTTCAGAACTATGGAGATGCGACCGTTTGTATCCAAAAACTCGCATGTAAGTACTGCGAAATGCCTATGATTTGGCTTATCGTTATTTAAGACTTAGGTTACTTAGTTACAAATTGTTTCTAATAAAATCTTGTTAATTATATAATTATTCATACCATTTATAGTCATCATTTCTTTCTCCAATATGCTCGGAAAAGTTTGCCTTACTATAGCAAAACTAGCACGTAAAGTTCCTCGTTACTGACGGGCGCGGAAGGGTTAAAAAGATAAAAATCATTATATCACACTACCAAGAAAGTTTATGAAATTACATTACTTACTATATTATTTTTTAACATTTAATCACAATCTTGTCCAAGACAAATTCACTGCAAACATTTACTGGCTATTGCATGCCTTAAATTTTCCCATGTATTCTTTTTTTTTATTATTGCCATAGATTAAGCTTCTCGAATCCTGTACAAGTGGTAGAAGTGGCGTATTCAAAATGTTTTGAATAGAAGATACAAAATAAAATACTAAGAGAACTGAAATATTTAAAAATTCAATACAATTTAAAAAACTACATTTTTACATACATAATAATAATAACGGGAAACGAGCATTACGAGTATGAGTCATCCCGCGTACTTTTTACGAATTGAACTTAACCACGAATTGCTATTTCCTGGCCTCTGCAATAATGTACATACTTACCATTGTTATCAATTTTGTGCAATTAATCATTTTTCCTTATTAGTTGTGTTTTATATCTTATATGGAATATATTTACATATTACTTAGGTTCATAAAAGTTTAAAACGATTAAATGTTGAGTTTTCAATTAATCGATAACAGTTATCGACCTTAGCCACAGTATTAGAATAGCAAACCTCGGAAAGTTCTCAAACTTAACGTTCAGAATAGCGAAAAATATACGCAGGATTATGAACTTAATGTTAGAGAAATAGAACTGACATTCCCTTGACTACTGGCGTAAATTGTGTCTGAGAAATTGAAAATTATATTTATTTCTATATATTCTAACCTCCGGCACGACCACGCGGGGAAGTTTATACACTGCAATACCTACTCTACGAGTTTGCGCTCCAGTGAGATTGGTTGAACGGTATCAACCGAATCTGGGGTGTGAGTGGTGTCGAACTACTGGGAGTTTTATCGCTGGTTCGCTAAAACCTAGCCTAGCTGAGAAGAGTCCAGCAAGAAACTCAGCTAGGCCCGACTTGGGTCGGACTAGGGTTTGCAAGATCCGCCAATATTTCGGATCCGGATATTTCGGATATTTAAATCGAACGGATCCGGATATCCGGATTTTTCGGATAAAACAGATCCACAAGGTTTTTTTTGTATAAAGTAGGAATTGTAAGGCCAAACTAAGAAAAAACTAAAAACGGCTATACCACCGTATAAACCTGAAAGATTATAAATAGATACGCATTCCCGAGGTCATAAGGGGTATAAAACTTAATTTTGTTTCAACTTTTAACTTACGACTACAAACTAATTAGCAAAGTTAGTTCAGTCACTGAAAGCTGTCATTCGAATAACTACAACCAGGTCACGTTAACTCCGTACCTGGTGCTCGTACATACATTTCAATGAGCTCCCTGTATACAGTTAATTCGATAGGGTTGTAAAAGAAATTGACATAATACTCGGACGCCTTACTCAGTAATCGATTGGAAGAAGAGCCAACACGGAAATCAATGGAAGAGATGTTTGTTTAGCAAGGGACATTCCATTAGGCTAATAAGACTAGGTATGTCTAGATATGGCAAAAACGGTGAGCTATATATAGCGCACTATTCTTATTTTACATGATCATATAAGTCAAGACCATAATACTAAAAAAATATTACAATTATAAAACGTAGGTATTGTTGCTGCATTTACTTTTTACTTCCTGTGTCAAATCAAATATGCTTCTTAAATATTTCTTTAGGTACATCTAAACTAACTCTTTAGTAAGTAGGTAGGTACATATAGTCTAAGTAATATTTGATTTATATAATTACTTAGTGCCGTGCCTACGGTGGATTAGTGCATTTAAACCAACGCCAACTTTCGACATCAAATTCCGCAATATTGTGACTAATAAATTAAAAACAAAAATAATCTGGTCTGGGATGAAGAAGTCGCGAATAAAAACAGAGATTGAGAATGATCTACATTATATCATTCCGTTTTTAGCGTGGACTCGGTACAAACTTCATTTTGTAGCGGTATTTTCGGTTTTCATGGTTGTATTTTAAGGATCCGTAATATCCGAAAAATCCGGATCTGAAATTTGTCTAGGTCGGACTGACTCTACCCTGTATGCGGCGGTACCGGGACGAAAAGGGACTGTATGTGTCTGTGTTGTCGCGATCTCGCTTTGGACGTCCCCGCGGGCGGGAACGCCGAAGTGTACGCGATGTGATTCATGTGATGGACGCCGAAACTGATTTCATCGTCCGGGTCCGTGCGTGTGTGAATATTTTTTTTTTTTTTTTGAACCTGACTGTTGCTATAATAGGACGAACCCAATATAGCGGTCGAATTGCGTGGTTGGAGGGTAGCCTGGGGAAAATCCAGGGGGAGCCTCCGGCACGACCACGCCGGAAAGTTTGTGCACTGGAATACTCTACGAGTTTGCCCTCCAGTGAGATTGGTTGAACGGTATCAACCGAATCTGGGGTGTGAGTGGTGTCGAACTACTGGGAGTTTTATCGCTGGTTCGCTAAAACCTAGCCTAGCTGAGAAGAGTCCAGCAAGAAACTCAGCTAGGCCCGACTTGGGTCGGACTGACTCTACCCGGTATGCGGCGGTACCGGGACGAATAGGGACTGTATGTGTCTGTGTTGTCGCGATCTCGCGGTGGACGTCCCCGCCGGCGGGAACGCCGAAGTGTACGCGATGTGTTGGACGCCGAAAGCGCAGCGTTCCATCTTTCGATGGACGCTGTGATTTCGTCGTCCGGGTCCGTGAGTGTGTGCCTAGGACGCCGGACCGTGCGGCCCCTAATCAGTGAGCGCCGAGTAACGACAGAGGGGGGAGGGATGGGAACGTAATCAGCAGCCTTCCTAACTAACGGATTCCTATGGTGGGGAGCGTTGTCAAAATAACGTCTGGCAGCCTGCTTAAAGAAACCATACATGGTGCTAATCCCCATGTCGTGGTGCAGGCTGAGGTTCGATTGGTACCACGGGGCACCAGTCGCCCTACGGAGAAAACGATTCTGAATGACCTGAAGCGGCTTGAGCGATGACATAGGCACGTGAGCAAATGCTACACTTGCATATGTCATGATTGGACGAACACAAGTCTTGTAGAGTGTCAGCTTATTTCTAAGTGACATTTTACTAAACTTGTTGATCATCGGCCCAAGCCTTCCTAGTACGAACAACGCGCGGTTGCGAACCCTGCGGATGTGGCTACGGAAGGAGTGTGTGACTAGGCGCCGTGCGGCCCCTAATCAGTGAGCACCGAGTAACAACAGAGGGGGGAGGGATGGGAACGTAATCAGCAGCCTACAATAATCTATGCATGGAGTGATCTTATTTATGCTCATTAAGGCGACACGGGAACGCCCACTCACCACTTCCAGTGCCGCGCGATAATGAAACTACGCATCATTGCTTTAACTACATGGATTTTTCATTTTCAGATTTTCGATTAAAAGCCTCGGTTACCTCGGCCTACGCTCCGTGGACAGCTATGAACGATTGGCGATAGAAAAATACAACGTCCCCGCATTCGCAATGGAAGATATAGACAAGTGAGTTAATTCAGTAATTGTTATAATAATAAGAAGGAAGGAAGGACAAAGCCAGCAAGTACCTAGACCTGGCTCACGAGGTAACTGCCATGTGGGATGTTGATTCGACGATCATCGTCCCGATAGTCGAACGGTTTAATAGCGAAGAGTCTCGACCATCACCTCAAGAGACTCTCGCTAGATGGCTGGATCAAGGGTCAGATGTAGAAGGCGGTACTCCTGGATACTGCGCGGATAGTCAGGAGGTTCCTGTCTCTGGCGCCCTGACCACCGGCAGCTTAGGCCCCGCCTCGCTGCCGGCGGTACCCTAGGTTAGGTTTTTATAATGATTTTATGTTTTGTATGTATAGTTTTATATCTTACTTTTTATAGTTATTGTAAAAACCTAGCCTAAGACGAAAAATGAATAAAGAGAATAATAATAATTACTTGTAACGCGATACTACAGCGAAGATAAATGGTAACGTTTCCTCAGCACAGTCTATATTTTATTATGTAGCTTTTGCCCGCGACTTCGTCCGCGTGGAACTCGTTCATATCGAAATTCCATACAAACTTTCTCCCCTCTTTTCACCTCCTTAGGGGAAGATTTTTTGGGATAAAAACTATTCATTGTCCTTCCCCGGAACAAGGGCGGTTCACTCTTTGATTTCGTCGCGCCGCTAGAAGTATCTACATGCCGGCCGACCCTAAGCATAGGGTCTATTCACAGGTCTTAGTATTGCAGGTACCTACTCGATACCTATGAATGAATGAATGAATGAAATTGTTTATTCACAAGGAACATATGGTTACATAAGATCTTAACTTTTATACAGTGTTTCCCATTATACGTATACATTCAGTCAAGATAGACATGTGAAAATATTTGTCAGTGATATATAAGTCACTATAAATCTTATATACCCAAGGTAGCTAGGTAAATTACTATCTACTTAAAGAAGATGGAAGAAGGGCGGAACGTTTCTATTTATTCTTAACATACATACAAAGATTTTAACAGCTAGGTCTCATTTACGTATCCTATTAAATTAATCGGCAATCAAACAATATTAGGTAAAGACTTCAGATGAACATTGAAGTCTATATTAGCATAGGTACCTATAAATTTTAATAGGTTTTAATATTCAGGTCGAGCTGCCGGCAACCCTAGCTCTACATGCATTCAATTTTTAGCAGGTATGGCAAGAGGGAAAATCTGACAGTCACATAACATAATAGCCGAATCTGACGAAATACAATTCCTAATGGACAGTAAATGCTCCTGGGATAAACATATCCAATATATATGTGGGAAAATAAATAGATTTGCTTACGCACTTTGGAAGCTAACCAAAATAACAAACCAACAGATTGCACTTAAGGCCTATCATGGTTATGTTGTATCTATTTTGAGATACGGAATACTACTGTGGGGTAGCTCAAAAAATTAACTGGCTATTCATAGGTCGAAAACAATGTATACGTGGAATGTGTGATGTAAATTCTTTAACCTCATGTGAGTACCGTCTCTATATACATATCTTCGAAATATCTATATTTGTAAACTCTCATTTGTATAGTTTTTGTATAAAAGGCACACCTTGCCATTTTAACACTATGTACCCAGGAAACAGATTACTGTCCAAGAGTAAAACAGAACTATGTCGGAGAAAATGCTTTGCAATGGCCTGGTTAACAGATGACATTAAAGCATTGACACTCAATCAATTTAAAATTTAATTATTTCACTGGCTAAAAGAAAAGGCATACTATTCATTTCAGGACTTTTAAAATTATTGACATGTATAGTAAAGTAATGGTATTGATGTTTTGCTTTTTAATTTACTTTTTTTGACATTTACTTCCTAATTAATGTTTTATTACAAAAATTGACTCCGCCGCATAGTAAACTTGTCATTAGCTGTCAAATTTACTATTGACCGCCATCGCAGGCCGCGTCAGTGTGATGCAGGCTTAACCCCGCATCACACTGACGCGGCCTGGCCGCGGCGGTCATTAGTAAACTTATCATTAGGTGTCAAATTTACTATTGACCGCCACCGCAGGCCGCGCCAGTGTGATTCAGGCCTTATAATTCCTTTTACTGTATTTATTCCTTCACTGCTGTATATAAATGACTTATCCTTGTATATATTTAAATCCTTATATAAAATCTGGTCTTTAAATAATATCAAAACTTAATCAATATGTACTTACTACTTTCCTGGTATTTCCCTTGTCTTCCAAAAAAAATGTTCGAAATAATAAGTATTTTCTTTTAATCCCGTTCCTCCTACGTCGCGTCGGCAGGAAGCGCCAGGAGCGCGATGCCATAAAAAAAATGGTAAATTCGTGTTTCATTGTTCGAAATTGTTGATATGTCGCAGGGAAATGGCCAAAACAGAGATTTGAACAAATATCTAAGAGAGGAAAGGTAGCTGATTTAAGAAAAAAGTTTAATATCTAGTTTTGACATGTTATTTTACCATTGCACTAAATCATGTGAGAGATTTGATACGACTGAATTATAGATTAAAGCAGTTCAGACATTTGATCAAATCACCTATACCATGTTACAGTGGAGACTTTATACAGTACAGTGGACACTACCAACTAGGCTAAAGTGGTCGTCGAATTGTCGCCAGGTATTCGATTCAGACCAGCATCCCATTATATAAACAGCGTACACACTTTCAGGCAACCGCTATTTCGATCGGCTGCCTCGCGTCAAACAATTTTTTTTCATACTTTTTTTCTATCGCCGTTCCTGTCTAAGTTGGCTCAGTTCGGGTTGCACAAATACCGCGAGCCATCCCCTCTGAATATTAGACATTTGTTGAAATCTCTGTTTTGGCCATTACCCTGCGACAGATACATTTATTAAAATTTCGCCTTAATACGAAATTTGCGCACGTAAGTTCTCAGATCAGAGTCGATTCTTTTTTTATGATTTATCATTTAGTATGCGTTTTGTGATGATCTATCGTAGACCGGCAGGTCGATCATGTATCAGGTTGTACGTTAAAATGACAATTTTTATATGAAAAAATTACAGATAAATTGTCCTACCGCGCGTACAAAAAGTTAAGTGATTACACTGATTACCCCTCTGATCAAAATTATTAATAGGTAAAAGACAAAACTATTCCGCCATTTTGACGTCAATAACAGCCGACAGCAGCAGCAATGACGGCGATTTCCCTGAAGAAAAAGAAATTAAAAATTCAGTGAGGTCAATAATTATTTATACTAAACGGGACTTAATCGCGTATAATTAAATTATTTATTTACCTCACTGAGGTCTCCCGACGTTTCGGATGTGTTGCAACATCCATGGTCACGGGACAACTGGCTTGAGCGGGTATCAACATCTTCTTGCTGCGCGGGTTTTCCGAACTACCCGCATTTGGTCTTTATTAACCACTTGTACACTAGGGTTGTCACCCGGCCGACACACAACACTAATAATGTCGGGTGATATAACGGACGATGTTTCTTGACTCTGGCATTTACTTATGACAGGATTCCACGAAGATGAAATCTTAAAACCGTCATCCCGGTTGAAATTACGATGTTTTCTAATTTCAACGGCTTCATGTATCAGGAAGGTAAATAAATAATGTAATTAAACGCGTTTAAATCCCGTTTAGTATAAATAATGTGTGAAATCGTGAAAGTTTAAATCAATATATGATGTCAATAATGTTTCGGAAAATGTATAAACTGTCGCATTCGGATAAAAACTAATGTTGTGCGCCCTAAGCGGAAGCCATAATAATAATCTACCTATAAAAAGAGCATATATATTCTTCCGTTTATGGGAAGCGGAGATCCTTCGTTACAGAACAATGTTTGAAATTATACTGGCTGATAATTTTTTAAATTCAGAGATTGATTATAAGTGTAGAATCTGCACTGTAGATGATGTCGTCTCTAACCTTTAATGTAACTTCTTTACTAAACAGCTTGTGGATTGTTACAGACACGGGATTGTGAACTCCGTAAAGCACGTGCTGCAGAAATTAGATCCGCAACAGGTCCGGCCCATCCACGTCAGCTTTGACATAGACGCGCTGGACGCGCTCGAGGCGCCGAGCACGGGCACACCAGGTAAACCACCTAAGACAATAGGTACTTCTTGCCAGATAATTATGTTTTCTTGCGTGAATAACTGACACCGCGCCGCGACGCGAGACTAGAAAATATACTCTCCTCTTTCGTGAGAGTGTGAGGTAGGAGTCGCTTAATCACGCGCGGCGCGACTTGGCAGCAAATTGTGCTAGTTGTACAGAAATGTTCGATATCGAAAACTATATACCTACCTCTATTAATTAAACACCATTCTATCGAGCCGTAACACGTTAGATTTACAAAGAAAAGAAGAAAAAGAAAGTAAACTTTTGTAAAGAGTTCCTTTATGTTACTACAAAAACGGTAATATTGGGATAGTTTCAAATATCTGCTTGTAACGGTTCCAACGCTACAATTAAAAAAAAAATGTATGGGGCCCCCGCTATTTGGAAACTTTTTCTATTTTTTTATTTTTTCCTACGCTTACACACAATTACCGAGCTGGATTCCAAATTCCATCTTTCTAGGTCATCTGGAAGTAGGTTAGATTTAGGTACTATATGTCAGTCAGTCTGTCAGTGCTAAAATTTACGACTTTTTGACCTTCATATCTTTATAACCGTATGAGCTAGCTTCATGAAATTTGGGCTTCTAGATGTCCTTATGGATATAATTAAACACACGTAGTTGTATGTGTTTACATTAAAGAGGTTTTGAGTTATAGAAGGGTCAAAGTGGCACCAAGTGTTTCGTCTAATATTACACTCGGCGCTGGCTAGCCAGTTCCTTTGCTTGAACTTGGCTTGACACGCTGCCGCGTGTCTAGATTAAATGTCATTATTATAGCATCAAATGATCATTATATAAAATGATAATTAAATACAAATAGTTTATTTAGCAGAATCATATTAGCATTCAAAAACATATCCATCAGACTCCAAACTACGCTGAGCCTGTATCTTGGACGTCTGCGAGAGCGATTAACAATTATTTATTAACTAAAAATTAAAATTCCGTATCATATGTAAATGTGTGTATGTATGTATGTGTATGTGTGTATGTATCGTATGTAGTCGACTAAGGGAGCAGGGTTGAAGTGTGTTGCGGGGGATGGGCTAACAACCTATCACTGCAATATCACATTGTCGATCTTTTATACCCACATTTATGTTAAAAGAGGCGCTGGAACATAAGTTTCATGTGCTCTGCCTACCCCTTTTGGGAATAAAGGCGTGAATGTATGCATGTAAATATATTAAGTGTTGTTATATAACTCAATATTAATATATGGTTATTATAGTTATTGCGACTAATATTATATCAAACTAAATTATAGGCAACGTTACGTTACGTTACCCTGTGGTTTGGTCAAGCAAACGAAACGCATTAAAACCTACTTAATTAGAATTCGAAAAATGTATCTGAGAACCTGAACTGATTATCGAATTATTTCTATGTTAGGTATGTGGTTAGGTATATTGTGCAAACGCATCTATTCCGTAGGCTACAATGTACGCGATAAGTGACAAGATAAGAGCGTCGTCTCATTCTATAAGCCTGTGACGGACGCACTATCTTGTCACTTATCGCGTGATAAGGCCGACCATGAAACGGGGTCAGGAGGTCTACCTGACTCGACATATTTGTATTAGATGTGACTTTGTGTCGTAGGTACTCGTTCTGTCTCTGTCACGTAAGGCTCGGTGCGCGTGAAAGTGAGAACTCACAATTAATAACATGACAAATATAGTACCAACATTGTCAAGTCAAATAGATATCCAGATCCATGTAGGTAGGTACTTATTACCACGCCAATATTGTTAAGAGTCCGCAGTAAAGTACGCTCTCATTTTAAAACTACGTGTTGTATTGTAACGAAACGTTGCATATACAATGACATAAAAAACAACACGTAGAAACACAAAATAAAATACAGCAAATTTAAATTTTTCATACAAAACTTGTTTTTGCTGTATTTTATTTGTTTTATAGACAGGAACCATATAAACTAATTACAGACATAGATATACCCCATGTTATTGTATATGCAGTTTGGTAACAATCCAACACGCAGTTTTAAAATGAGAGCGTAACTACGTTTGTATGGGAAGGTGAAATTCGGCCGAGCTTACTGCGGACTCTTAATATTACGACACAGGCGAGGATTTGTGTTCGCACACTAACGTGTCCGTATAGTGTTGCTTGGAAGTGATGGATGCTTATTACACTAATAAACCATCTGATACTTATCTCAATATTCTTCTTCTTCGTCGCATCCTCATGACTAAAGGACGTAACTACACGAGGTCGCCGGTCTGCGCACTAATGCTCTCCAGACCAATTGGATTTCAGCCAAACGGATGAGACGTCTGCAAGGTTCCTTTGCAGATTTCCTTCACTGCGTCTCGGTCCAACCGGATGGTGATCTACCA
Source organism: Epinotia bilunana (assembly GCA_947049275.1). Classification (NCBI taxonomy): domain Eukaryota; kingdom Metazoa; phylum Arthropoda; class Insecta; order Lepidoptera; family Tortricidae; genus Epinotia; species Epinotia bilunana. Next base: position 12,862,810 of record OX346252.1, read on the forward strand.
CGGCTCCTTTTTCCTTCCACGTTGTTAGCTCAATAAGTAACTACATACATACATACATACATTCAAGCCTTTATTCCCAAAAGGGGTAGGCAGAGCCCATGAAACGTTTATTCCCGCGCCACTTTTAGCATAAATGTGAGTATAAAAGACAACACAACAAGTAACTCACTGTACACTGCCATGTTTTTTCCATATTCCCAGTAGTAACCATTTAGCCGGCAGAGGGCATGTAGTGACTCTAATAATTTCTAGTAGTAAGGGTCACTGAGCTATGCCACAGACGAACGGACAGACGAACATGGCGCAACTAAAACTATAAGGATTCCTGGTTGACTACGGAACCCTAAAAAGAAACCCTCTTCTGCGACTCTGTCCGTTTATCTGTCACAACGATAATCACACGAACTAGTTAAGCAATCAATTTGAATTTGAGTAAGTAGCATTATACAAATTAGCAGAACGGCGGGAATGAAAATTTACAATTTAAACATTTTTTTTTTCTATGAAATACGAGTATTACGATATATTCATGAGGAGGGGCAAAAATCATAAGTCAAGTCATTAGGCTAAAAGAGTGGTATCAAATGAAAGGGCTTATATTACCTACATAAGATTAACATCCATATATTTTATTCAATAAACAACAAAATATTATTAATAGGCACCGAATTTTTTTAATAAATGAAACAGAAGAGAGATAAGATTAACATTATATAAATATTGAAATAGGTTCATGTGATAAATATTATTTGCTAAAAACCAACAGTTCCTCGGTCGCGCTAGTTCGCCGAAATATTGCGCTTGACCGTATGCGTTGGTAAGATATTTCCAGAATTGGAAAGGAAGGGGAAAGACTTGTATGTTGTATACAATTTTGTACGGAACCCTCGCTAAACGAGTTAGACTCGCACTTGACCTGTTTTTATTTTCTAAAGGGACTGAGGCAAATTTACAACTAGCATAAGAAAATTAATAAAATCAGGGGAAATAATTCGTGTAGTTTTGTAAATTGGTACATTATACCTTGTGGTGTCCAGATAAACATACTAAAAGTCCTCGAGGGTGTAAGGGGGGCGGGGGGGGGGGGGGGTTGAAGGTACCTTTTTCACATTTTCGTACATATCTCGAATATCTGTACGAATAACGTTATAATAACTTCAGACAAAAGATTCTACATAAAATTTCCTACAAAATTGGTCATAATTATTTTTACTCTACGATCAATACTTTGGGAGCTACAGGGTGTTAAAGTTAACAAAGAGATTAAAAATAGTCGATTTAAGAAAACGTCGTTTTTTCGCTTACACACTTGACTACACTTGTTTCATACATCACCAGGTCGTAATTGCACTCTTTCCCGGAGAACAACTATATCAGTGAGAAATAGGTGTTTTTGCAGCTTTATTTGTTTGTTTTGTTAAGAAATTCTCAATGGATCGACATGGGAATTGTATGTTCGATAAGCAGGTGACTAAGCTTGCTTATCCTAAAACAAAAATGAATTATGATAAACAACTACGAAAAAACGACGTTTTCTTAAATCGACTATTTTTTTAACTTAAACATCCTGTAGCTGCTAAAGTATCGATCGTAGAGTAAAAATAAATATGACTAATTTTGTAGCAAATTTTATGGAAAAACTTTTATTCAAAGTAATTATAATAGTTATGATGAACAACTACGAAAAAATGACGTTTTCTTAAATCGACTATTTTTAATCTCTTTGTTAACTTTAACACCCTGTAGCTCCCAAAGTATTGATCGTAAAGTAAAAATAATTATGGCCAATTTTGTAGGAAATTTTATGTAGAATCTTTTGTTTGAAGTTATTATAACGCTATTCGTAAAGATATTCGAGATATGTACGAAAATCTGAAAAAAGGTACCTTCAACCCCCCCTACACCCTCAGCACAGCCCCCACCTTCGAGGACTTTTAGTATGTTTATCTGGACACCACAAGGTACAATTGTACCAATTCACAAAACTACACGAATTATTTCCCCTGATTGCCCATATTCGGCTTAATTTTCTTAGACTAAACTTGAAAATCCTCATCCCTGATCGGATCGAACTGATTTCAATATTAAGTTGTTTGTAATAATTGATTTGATATAAAGTTAGGCATTTAAATAACTACTCTGACTATTCTAATAATAACTGGTTTTATATTATTATGATAATATATTCGCGTTACGATATGAATCAATAGCCATAAAAAACAATACCCAACTGCCGCGCGAAATTTTAACGCTCACTCAATTTTCCAGGTCACTAGTGATTGACAAATAAACCTTTTCACGTACGGTCAGCATGCACCTATTGATCATGCCATACTATGTTTTACGTCCCAGTCAATAAGGTCGGCTTCCGACCGATGTGTCGATCGCTCTGCCCGCTTCGTCATGTTTGACACTGCCGGTGCCGGTACATTGCTGCAGGGGTCGGGTTCGGGTTCGGACACCGTTACCAGCGGAATTACGTGGAGCCTCGAAATATGTATGCAGGTTTTGTGCTTTTTGTACGCTGTTCTGTCTCACTCTAGTGGCCGAGCCGTCGATAGTTTATTTTGTGTGTAAAAAAACCCATACAGGGATACGATTTGTATCTGTTATCACTTTAAACGTTTCGTAAAAGAGGCATCTAAAATTCGGTACTTGCAAACTTTTATAACCTATGGTTTTAGTATAATTTGAGAAAAATACAGCGTGTTAACAATGACAAGACGAAACATAATCTCTGCTATACCACCCGGCCACTGACACTGCGCTACTGTAGAACACAAGACAGGAAAAATGAATGTTAATCTAAGTGCCGCCATACCTACATTTCGGTGATCAGATAGATGTCTTGAACTCTTGACCTACATTTGTGATCGAAGGCTTTTTATGGAGCTTCATTGTTCTCTGGAAACATAAACACACTTTTTGCGTGTAAATTGAGCGATATCACGGCTACGACTACGTACTTTGAATAATCTGCACCATTATACCTCAATACAATTTTCATTGTTATTTTAATGTAAGTACGAGTATTTCACGTGCTTGCTTCCTCGCGCCGTACTAACATGTCAGAACGAGCTCACGAATCACATTGGAACCATATTGTCATCCCAAGCGACGATCAACATGTTTACCTCCGTTAGATTAAAGTCAGTACCTACGATGCATAAAATATTAATGTAATAATAATACTCTTAAACCGTTTGACGCCAAGCAACGCTACGACATGCTACGAGTGACCTACGCCGCGTAGGTAACGTTTTACAGCCTTTAGTGAAAATCGCTCGTAGAACCGGAGTCTCAAACATATTCACGGGCCTTGAATGGATTATCAGACTATCGGTAGTTGCAATAAAGGTTTTGTCGTGGATGTACCTACTCAATCTACGTACAGGTCGACACACGTAAAAAGTATGGCCGCCAGCCCCCCTAGCACACTAGGTTTTATGTCCGACGTAAAGCATTCGTCCCTCTTGCACTCACATATTGCCAGAATGGGACGAATGCTTTATGTCCGACATAAAACTTACCGTACTAGCCCCCCAGAGCTCTTTTTACGTGTGTCGACCTGTAGAAGCAGCCCTTACTACCTACGCTATGTTTGAACAAAACAAAAACTAATACGTTATAAGGCGTGTATACCCGCTCTCGTGGTTTGAACTGTCTACAATATGATTGACCTATATACTGATTATATCTTATAATATAGAGGGTGAATTACCGTCCAAATTTTGGGAGTTGATTCGGTGGGTCGTCTCGATCTAGATTGATCAAATAAGTTGAGTACAAACGGTGTGAGCTCAGCCGCCAAAATGTATGGAACAGCTGGTTTTTTTTCGCGATTAGGATACAACTTATTTGATCAATTTTAATCGAGAGGATCCATCAAATCACCTCCCAAAATTTGAACGGTGAATAATATTTCATCCTGTATATGTATAATAAAATAAAAATAGTGTAGTGTTGATTCAGTTTATGTCATGTTCGCACTTGGCTGGCCTGGCCGTCGGCGCATGCAGCGCGTAGTAACAATTCGAACATGGTGTAGGGTCATTGCGCTGGTTACGCGACCACCTTCGGTTAGCGACCACCTGAAGGAGAAGGTTTTTTCGATTGAAGATAACATCAATTCTACAGAACCTATTGAGACTATTAGTTATACATGCATTTTTGTTGTTGTTTTAGAATAGAAATCTACTAAAAAACCAAGAAAGTATCCTTTCAGTTCACCAACTCAGCTAAGTGGTCGCCAACCGGCACATGAAATTAGGTGGTCGCTAACTGGCGAAATGACCCTACCCGCTTTTGTAGTCGCAAGTTAACAGTTGCCCAAAGAAATTACACTGGTTGCTGCTAAGCTATCTATGTTCAACCCAAAAACCGTCAATTGACTTACTGCAGTTATATCTGTTAAGGCTTTAGAAGCGATTTTTTGTATTGACATAGCAATGCATGCATTTTGTTGTAATTAATTTTTCATCTTAGTGAAGTTGTAATACCATTTTGAAGAAATAAAAGTTCTTATACCCGAATATTGTGCAGTGCGCGGCGGGCTGACGCTGCGCGAGGGTATCACGCTGATGGAGCTCGTGCACGACACCGGGCGACTGCGCGCCGTGGACCTGGTGGAGATCAACCCGGCTGTGGGCAGCGGCACCGACCGGAACCGCACCCTCGACGCGGGAGTCGCGCTGCTGCAAGCCGCGCTCGGCTTCTCCCGCCGCGGCACAGCCCCTCGCGGCCAGCTCGACCTACCCATACAAACCCACCACAAGCAGTAGACATCGTCACCCGCATACTTGCCAAACCAGTGTACCCAGCACCATCATCGCCGTTTCCAAGATGACGGCCCGCAGCCCGTCCCGCTCGCGCGGGTTTGCGAGCCGCTGCCACTGCCACTGTCAACGGGGAGACCCAGGTGGAGCCACCCAAGGATCAGTGCTGAGGAAGCCCAGATCAAACCAGTGAATGAGCGAATCCACCGAAACTGTGACGTATTTTTTCTCCGACAACATCTGGTATTAATTTCCGATTCCAACCACATTCTGGCGTAACAATTTTATTTGTTGCCTAACCAAGCGCCCAACCAACGTAATAAGGAATTTAATAAAATCTCCGTTCAATTTCGACATTGTTATTGGATTTTACGATAAATTATTTGTTGGGACGTCGTGCCTACGCAATTTTCTCGACTACGGTCACCGCTAATTGATGCATATTCAATTTGAAATCTGTTGGTTTATTAGGCTCTGTTTATTGTAAAATCATGCAAAAAGGTACCGAAGGAGCCTAAAAGAATGTAAATTTAGAAAAAAACATTTGCCTATTCAAAGCACAAGACTGATAAAACTCCTTAGATTTATTAGGTACCTATACACCCTGCCTACACCTATGTTTTTGCCAGGCTACAAGCAATTAATTAGCTACACCTATTAAATGTCGGACACTGGCCATTCTTTAACGTGTTTTATTTGTTAATACATATTAAGGCTAACGAACTTAATAACCATATCATCCCATCCCATATAAATACAACGAACCTCCATCCGTTCTGTAAATGAGCGTAACGGCCGGAATAGCAGTAGGTAATAGAATTTCCTTGATTGAATAGGCACTGTAGCGTACTTATCGTATTCCGATTATATTGCACAAACAGGTGCTTTGTGCACACACACTCCTTTAACCGTATGTGTATTAATGTGGTTATGAAGTACACATGTAGGTACATATTTCTGGTAAGTATATATTTGAATCGTTCGACAATACACATAATTACGAGTAGGTGCCAACGTAACTAAAATTAACCACCATCTAATCAACTTCCACAGATATTTTCTGTAATAATCTGCACTGATGCCTTGGAAGCACGAAATGAAACTGAAACAGAAGCTCAAAGAATACTTCAGAAATACCTCGATAAAATTCCGGACATTGAATCCAAATACGTCCTCAACGAAGGATTGTCGAAATCAATATCGAGGCATTTCAAAGACAAATTAAGCGTGCTACCTTTATTTAAAATGTCTGTGAAAATAGATCGCAATAATCCTGTGAAGATACCGTGGACACTCCAGCAAGAACCAGTGAACAAAGTTGCAAAATCTTCCAATATCGCTAAAATTGAGTACAAGTACATGAATCCATCCGCTGCCTCCCAATCGTAATCTTACGTGAGATGCTCAATAAAATGGTCGCAATATACTCCAGTAAAAATACGGTTTTATGAAACCTTAATTTATAATAGCCTTATTTGTGTTTGTTTCGTTTTTAACCTTATCTTAAGGTGGTTTATTCAAGAATCCTACAAACTTTCCACCTGGAAGAAATTATACATATTTATGTTTATACATTTAGCTTTCGCTGTCTATTTTGTATAATTTGGCTTCAATATTATCGTACGAGTATATAAATTACCGAAAATAAAGATAAAAATATTTTGTAATGTTTATTCAGACTGATCAGATTAAGATATTATTATTGATATTTTATTTGAATCTGTGTCTGCGTGGTGATTTAATAGTAGATTGTTAACCGAGGGTTGAAAGTCACCCATTCCTGACGAGCAATAGTTCGAGGTGAAATGGGTGGCTTTCCCCGAGTTAAACACTCTACTTTTCATTTCGAATTCGAGGAAATGAATTGAAAGCCAAAAAATTTAATATTTTCTAAATCAGTAGGATCCTATAGAACCAATTTTAAAAGCGTTTGTGTATGGACCAGTTGGGCGGGAACTGTTGACAGATTATAATAATGTCAGTGTGTGGACCATTTCCTGGACGCGCTGGCAGCGATCCCATGATGCCCCCCCTTGACGACAGTGAGGGTTGACGCCGCAGAGTGGTTTAGTGAGTATTCCCTCACAAGGGCGAGTCCTACATATCTGGGCCTTTCCCGGGTCTGGGGTGATGCGTAAATGCAGTCCCGTCTCAAAACTAATATTATGTGTTTTTCAAGTCAGTGATTCTTTTGCGAGATATTGGGCTTTAAAGCCCTAATTGTTGTTCGAGCAACGCCCCCCCCCCCCCTGCCGGCTACATGGCTACTATGGCTATTACTAGGAATGTGGAGAAATTCGTGGCAGTAGTACATATAATGAATTTAAATACGCGATACGCACTTCGCCGGTTTTGGTTATTATTTTTAGTTTTAATGTGTCTTACTTCAGAACTCCATTATCTGTGAACCGATTCGTACAATTCTTTTTTTATTTGGAGGTTGGTCCTATTTTTATCTAAATTTCAGTCGAATGGTGGAAACCATGAGAAATTGAGCGGACTCCTCAAATTAAGGCACGCGTGTAGTAATTTGGGTATTTTCTATTATAACTCGTGTAGGTATTTACACGAAGACCACAGATGACTTATGGACCACCTCAATGATGTAGGTACTTAAAAGTATAAAAGTACTTAACGCATTCTGATAAGATTACGTTGAAATAGCAACTAATGAAGTACCAAAGGTGATTCTGAAGAATCGACGGAACTTCTCAAATATTATCAGCCCACATAGCATTTAGTTATTTTTTGTCATAATAATAATCAACGCATTTGGTCTCGGAAAGCGGTTCATGTGATAAAGTGGAAAGGAAATGTGGAAATGTTGCAACAGCGCTGACTGTTAAGCTAGTAACATGCTGACCTAGGTCCATTTCGTGACAAAACTTAATGTGTTATTTTAATCTGTATTGTTTCAATTTGAACGAATGTTTAAATTTGAATTCATGTGGCTTGGTAATTCAGTACTACGAATTAAAGTCCGTTAAAATTTTGTTTTTAAAGGAAATTATCTACTGCAGAACTCTGAGTAAGCACAGTACTAAATACGTCTGTGTGCTAGTACCTAAATTCATAAAAAAAACGTTAAAAGCACACCATAGTCGTTATCGAACGAGCGAGTGAAAATCGTTTGTATGTCCGGATGTCCCGCTGTTTTGTGAGCGGGTTTGTTAATTATAAGTGAGCCTAGCATCTATTTCAGACGATTCAAACATTGCTATGGAGACTTTTTTATATAATCTAGTTGCTGCCCACGACTTTTTCAAGATTTCATTCTACTGTTTTGTCGGCGTGATTGATTTATATACCCATGCCGAATTTCAGTTTTCTAGTAGTAAGGGTTACTAAGCTTAAGCCGAAGACGGACAGACGGACAGACATGGCGAAACTATAAGGGTCCCTTGTTGACTCTGGAATACTAAAAATGATAATAAAAAAACATCTGAATTAAGAACCACCTCCTTTTTTAAAGTTGGTTAAAAATTAGATCAGAGTAATAGACACCGACTCTTAACCATTTAGGTAGGTATAGGTATTTAGGTACATTGTGTTCGTCTCAACCCAGTGCATATATTATAAGTTTATAACTGCACTTTTATTTCTTTGTTAACAATAGTTCTCTTGTCATCCTTCTTGTACGAAACGAAGACGTGATATATCTTATTCTTATTTCCATACAGGCCGTACGGCCAGCGGAACGTGAAGTAAAACAGAACATATTTATTTGATTTTGTATTTCTTGCAAGTAGGTACTCAGAAAACCAAACCTAACCGTATAGAGGGCGTGACGACGCCGACTACCAAACTTGAACCAATCGGGGATGGAAGTTGATACGGTAGTTCACGCGGACAAAATGCTCTATAGGTTCTAATGTTAGGGGTAAGTACTCGTATATAAAGGAAAAGTCTGTAAGAGTTGTAATCTCCGGAACTAGGTACAGATCCGATTTCAAAAATACTTTCACCAGTAAGGACATGGATCTCCAGGTTGGGCATCTATACTATCCATACTAATACTAATATCATAAATGCGAAAGTGTGTCTGTCTATCTGTCTGTCTTCTACCCCTTCACACTTAAACCGCTGAACCGCTTTAGATGTGGTATGGGTGGTTCTACTCAGGAGGGACGAAAATGAAGTGATTTATGGCACAACATTTTTTTAGCATCTAAGGTCAGAAAAGTAGCTTGACGTCTAGCTTAGGTCGTTATTTTACTGATCTCAAACGGGCCAGTCAAAAAAATTAAATATACCAAATTTATGACCATTTAAAAAAAATATGGGCCCAGGAGACTGAGGCTATGAACAGGATACTGAGTATTGATACAAAAAAAACTCAAAACCGTTGTAAATATTGAAATAAAATTATGTTTTATTAATAAAAATAGTTTATTATAATACTGGCATAACAATAGTGTCTTCCATGGAACACTTTTATTGTAAGACCTTGACTCACAAGTAATCACAAAATGACACAAATTAGTATCCTTATTACAAAATTAGAGAATTTTAAAAATGAATCAAATAGTTTTTTTTTGTATTTTTTACACAACAAACATTGTCAAAGTTTGTAAAATAATTATTGAAAATTAAATCAACTTACATTTATTACAAAACCTTTAAGGTTACATCAGTCTTCAATAGTTTCATTATTTGTAACTTAACAGTAATCTCACTATTCATTAACATCAACTACAGAGTTAAAAACTCAAAAATCTAAAACTTAAAAGTACTACTTAATCAGTCTCATCATTATAAGATTAGGAACTTTGCATAAAATTATGAAAAATAACAAGTTTTCTAAACTACTACAAAATGGCAACATTCAAATCAAATTTTTAGTATTTAAGTAAACAAAAATCAATCCTTTTAAAAAGAAAAACATCTCAATCTTCAGTCTAAAGACAGTATTCTTTGTAGTCAGAGTCCGACGAGCAATCTGGACATGTAAATGAGATAGAGTCACTTTTGATGCAACCAATTTGTGCCCACTGACGACATAAAATACACTGGACCCAATCGTTTCCCGTGGTATCTTCACTATATAAAGTACCACAGATAAGGCAACAACAATCATCCGATTCTTTGTCATTTGCCCTCTTCGCTTTTCCAGCTTTCGATTTTTTTTTCTTGTCTTTTTCGGCTGTTTTGTTTGGTTTGTTTTTGAGTTTTTTCTTAGTTGTAATTTTCTTTATCTTATTTGTTTTATCAGCTTGTGAAGAGTCTTTGTCTGTATTTATTTTGCTTTTTTGTGTGCCCTTTTTTGATTCATCTAGGGAATCAACGAACTTTTTAGAATTTTCGGCTTTTGTTGGACTAGCAATGGTCTCATTTGGGAAGAGATCAGTAGGGTCAATTTCTAAGTCTGGCATATCGGCTAATATTTCCGGATTCTCCAAATTGAGAGAGAGATTACTCATAGTGCTTAGGTTATCTAATTCTGATATGCCAGACTGCACCCGACCTGATTCGGTAAAAGGTCTACGTCCCATAATGCTGGTAGTGGGACTATCAGCTTCAGTTCGTTCCGAGTCTAAATTTCCATAGACAGCATCGACCCTATTCCTTGATTCTGAGCTGTATTTTAGTAAACCCAGTCGGTAATGTTCACATCCGTTATTATCGCAGAAACAACTAAGAGACTTCATTATGAGCCTTTTAGGTAAATAAGCATTTCCTTGCACTTGGTGGACTTTTAATGTGCCAGTAAAAGGAATCAAACTTCGTTGATCTTCTGAAATCAATCGCGACATGTCATCTATATCACTATCATTAACAACAAACAGTGTTATATTGGGGCATCTGGTTTGAATAGCTCCACAAAACTCGTTGAGGTTAGTTATATTACCTCCATAGGCCACTATATTGTCTGCTGTTCTTTTACAAACCGCTCCAACACCGTCAGGTGCTCCTTTTCCATGACCTGCTTCGGTGTAATTCCAGGTCCAGTTTATGATTCCAGGGCACAAATCTGGAATTTTGCAGGCCAAAACGTAAAACATATATTTATTTCTGTATTGGGTGACAGGCCCATCACTTAAAAAGTGTATATTTTCAACTTTTTCTGGCAACTCTTCTAAAACCGGCTTAAGGTGGGCCCAGATGGCGTTCACGTTATGAGACAAGTTTGTAGACACTGTGCAGTATGATCTAGTCGACTCTTTTAAATATACAACAACTGTATGAAGCGAGAGTTGTGTCCGGGAGCCCCCAAAATGGAAAGACTGAATTTCTTCATTATATTTTGTGCAGTAATTTTCCGAAAAGTCCATGTGGACTACAACGTCCTTTTCAGTTAGAGATTGCTTTATCATTTTTAGTGATTGATACTGGTGAACAATATTCAATTCATGTTTGAAAAGTTTAACCAAATCGTTCTCCAGTTTAACTTTAAGGTCTCGAGCTGATGTTTCAATATTTTCTTTCTTTTGTTTGGTTACAGGTCGTTCTCTTTTTGTCTTAGGGTCCACAATCATTTCTCTTGAAGAAACCCACTGTTGGTAGGTAACCAGTTTTGTGTCGTCAAAGTCTTCGCTAAATGAAATGGCTTTATCAGAGCATAATTCACAAATTCTCTCTAAACACCTTTCATTATATCTGTCGCAGCATAAAGAAGTTAATAAACTTTGGTAGCTTGTGTCTTTCAGAAGTTTTGCAGTGTTTAGAGCACTGACAACTAATTGTATGTTGCTGTGTAGAGTACACATGCAAGTATCTCGGTCAATTACTTTTGGAGCCACTATCCAGAAAGGCCTCAACCTAGCAAACATTGAGTAACTGATGAGAACGTTGCCAGACTTTAAAAACTCTTTATGCAAGTTTCTGAGAGTATCGAGTTGATAGCGTTTCTGTTTTCTCACTTTATTTTTAGTGATGAATTCTTTTTTGCCGGCACACAATCTGCTGTATTGATCATCTTCTAGAAATTTTTGTACCTCATTCTTGAAGGTTTTTCTTGTTTTTTCGTTTAATTTGTTTTGTTTTTGTGAGTGCCACACCTTTTTGTACGTGATGAGTTTGTTTTTTAATTTCCAAATTTTACTTTTTTTAACTACACGTCCCATAAGCAATTTGTTTGCAACTCGTTTCTCACTCTTTGTGCTCAAGTTGGTAATGTTTTCTGATAATTGCTTTTCTAAAGTGTCACCAAACAAAGCTTTTTTAACAACTTCGACTCGTGTGTCTGGGTTTTCAGCTAATTTTTTCATCTTGGTACAAGGCGTTAGTTCCTGTGGGAGCTGTTCTTTTCGTTCTCTCTTCAGCCTGTGGTATCTTTTTCTATACTTCTGTAACTTGGTTTTTAGTGAACGTATAAAATCATTCTTTTTTTGAAGTTCTTGGTTACGCTTCTTACGCTGCCTCAACGCTCTTTTTCGTGCCTGTGCTAATCTAGGTGTCACATTTTGTGCATTTACGACTTGCTGCTGCTGATTTGAGTTTACATTTTCATCGCAACTAGATGGCGTGTTTTCTCTTACAAACTTTCTTGCCGCCTTTTCCAGAGCAGTTTTTTTATCATAATGAGTTTTGGAATAGTTTCTCCATTTTTTGCGGGCTTGACGTTTTTCACGATCCGACATATTTGATACTAATTTTCTTTGGCCCTTTTCTTTTCTAGTTAAATATTTTTGCCGACTTTTTTCTTTTTGAGCCGCTAATTTAGTAGGATCATTTTTAATTTTTTGATATCTAAGCCTTTCAGCTATCCTTTTTTTCTCTAATCTTTCTTCCTTAGTAATATTTTTTGGTTTTGCCATTTTTCTGTAAAAGAATATAATGAAATGTATATACGGTTTTTTACATTGCCTACACATATTTTACATTTTCTATCTAAAAATGTACTTATTTAATTTCAGATGAAAATGTAGAAAAAAATATTGTTTTTAATCAATAAATAATGAAGTTTTATTATATATATAAATCGGAGTTTTTGCTTCAGGTAATTCCCAGCTTATTAATTTATGATAACTATGATCAATAATATGTAACTAATCAAATAATACGTAAATGTACTAATAATTAATATATCAATCATGATGAACTGGATTACTATTCGTGCGGATCCTTAATGACTCTCAGTCTCCTGATTCATCCTCAGTCTCCTGGCTATTATGTTTCCAGGAGACTGAGGACAGGATACTGAGATTATTTTATGTTTTTAGCCAATAACTACGTTAATGCAACATTAATATTGAAATTATGCAATTCTGTACTCTAATGTAACGAATTTACGACCTATGAATGCAAAAAAAGTATGCAGAAAACAATGGATTTTAAATAAATACGTACCAGGTTACTGTTAAGTTGACTGGCCGTAGCACAACCTCACTCACACAACTTGCCGTAGCGACTAAGCCAACTGCGAGCCAAGACGGACGCGAGTGGTTGTTAGCTAACTTCACTTCGATCTTTCATTCAGACCGGACAGCAACGCGCTAGACGCGGTAATTCAAACAGATTTTAACGTGTTTTGATGTAGCAGGAGACTGAGGTAAAAACCGAGAGACAAAATATAATGCACTTTTTTTTTAATAAGTTTCGCATTTACGGTGAAATTCGACAAACAGATTGAAATTACATATATTATAGATTTCTATTTTAGTGCAGATATACCGTACATACTCAAAATAAAGTTATGATGCAGCCTTTAAGCTTTCATTTCGTCCGAGAGACATGCCTGGAGACTGAGAATTTGGCACTTTAAAGTACGATTTTTGGAAGATATTATATTAAGGGATGAGCTAATTTTTAGTGTCATACTAGAAACCATTTAGTTCTACGGTTTCGATCGTTAATCAATATAATTTTCCTACAAAAACTATACAAAATAAGGTGAGCCGCGGAAAATTCCCTTGCGAGTAGAACCACCCGTATACTGATTTTGAGTACTGGGGAAGGGCATAGGATAGTTTATGCCCCGGAAATCATTCTGAAAAAATTGGCTGAAAATTTGTATGGAGCTACGATATAAACGAGTTCCACGCGGACGGAGTCGCAGGCAGAAGCGAGATAGACTATATTTTATTCCGCGGCTCCGCGTGGGTCCTCTGTATTACGCCGCCGGAGCCGCGCGAACAGCTACGAGTAGTTAGTGATAAAGTCGAACCTCTTTCCAAACCGATAATACCACTACCTATATTATTTTCATCAAAGATTGTCATATGTTTTACTCACAATTATCCAACACAAGGCATTGTAGGTGTAAGTAATAGGTAGATACCTGGACCTAGGCCACGTTTAGCCAAGGACGGGTTTTTTGTTTAGAACGAACAGAAGCTGGCTTTATGAAATACTGTCGCAATTCGCCTTTCTTTTGTCAAGGAAACCACAATAATACCTAATTAATTTGGCGATGCAAAACGTTCTCAAATTAACAAAAAGTAATTATTTACTTGGGCGTAAATCGTTTTCCTGACGAGTGTACGGTCACAGAATAAATAATAGTACTGATATGCGTATACATACAGCTGGTTGTACCAAAAATGGGGTGGGAACCAATAGGCATCTCCTATAAATGAGCACAGAACGTCCTCACCAACGTTCTCGGATTTTCTAAGGTGTCTGCCCTAGACCTCCGAATGCCGAAGGAGGGAGGGGTTATGTTTTTCGAGCGTGTGTCATTGTATGTGTGTATGTCTTATTCTTTGGCACGCCCTGCAGCATAAACCGTTTTATTCAGAGCAATGACGCGTAGTTGCAGTGTCCAAGAGGCTACCGGGTGGCTTGCGGTATTTGAGCTCCCGAAGTGTGAAATTATTTATGGGAATGAATTTATTTTATAAGACAGGTAAAGACTTAAAACTTCGTTAAAAGGTTCTTTGATGAAACAAGTAAAAACAGCGTTTTTGAAAATTCATACCCGAAGGGGGTCAAAAATGGAATTTGTATGGAGAGTGAATTCTTTTTCGAGCTAGGGACTTGAAACTTCGTATTATGGTTCCATATTAAAACACAAGAAAACCAATTTCAGCGTTTTTTAATATTCATCTTCTAAAGGGCTTAAAACTTGCTGGAAAGTTTTTATGTAGAAATCCAGAATGACGAACTCCACAATAAATGGCGCTACCGGTCTTATCCGATACTATTAAACGAGCACTATTTGTACATACAAATAATATACCTATATTTATATAAGTACATATATTTGTAATCATGTTCTGACGTTTGCAGTATAGGGGTTTACGGGGCCGAGAATCCGATCTAGTGTAATCTTATTTTCGAAAAAAATAGTTATTCCGTATTTTCTCGCAAAGGGCTCTCTTCGACGACGACCTATGGTTAATCTTCTTTGTTGATGGCTGCGAGTTGGAACCCCAACGATATGGTTTTTTGTTTTCTTTTGATCAGTTTATTTCGTAATTTTTCTTGTTAAACTATCAGTTATTGGTTTTTTGATTATTTTTGTATAGAAATTAATTTTTCATAGTATTAAAGCCGAAAAAAACTCGGTCCCAGGTAAAAACAATAACGACGGATGTGGATTCGAATGCATGCAGGCAGTCTTAGCGTTTTTAGTTTATGCCGATTTTAGTCCAACACGACCCCAACCTGGGCCAAATTTAATTACTAGTAACAAACATCCAAACATCCAACCATCCAAACTTTCGCATTTATAATGAAGTAGTAGGATTCTCCTTTACTTACTTTATATTTTATCACTTAAATTTTCACTTTGTTGGTAAACTTCAGCACAATTCTATCACCGTAGCGAAAATCGTGAATAAACACCATTCATTATACTTATAATGCCTGTTAGAGTCTGAAAAAAGCGAGTCGTGTCCCTGCGGCGCTACCACGAACTTCGAAAGTCGAAGTTCGTAATACATGCATCCCTGTCACTCGAGTAAGGGAGTGCGATAGAGATGGAAATACCCGAACCTCGATTTTCGAAGTTTGTGGTAGCGCCGCTGGAAATGCAAATCCTACTAATATTATGAATGCTAAAGTTTGGACCTCAATCTCGCAAAAAGGCTTAACGGATTAAAATGAATTTTGGTGTAACGTGGATTAACATACGAGTATATAATTTTTATTCCCGGAATCATCGTCTAAGGGGGCGAAATAGGGGGCGAAAGTTTGTAAGGAGCTACGATAGAAAAGAATTCCACGCGGACGAAGTAGCAGAAGCTAGTATATTCATAATTGTATTATTTATAGGTAACATATTACAATGGTTGCAGTTTGATTAGACAACTTTTTTTTCTCCTCTTTTCTTTCTCCCTTCCTCTCCCCAACGTTTATCTCCCCCTGACACACATATGCACAACTTACTTTAAACCCAATTATTTTATTTATTAAAATTCAAATTTAAACAAAAACATTGAAACGGTAGTTATACCCAAACACACATAATAGTCCGTGGGAGACGAGGGGTTTCGGTACCAAACCGTCACTCCTAGCGCCATCTAACGGGAACCAAAGGAACCGATATAATATATGTGTTCATTCTGCCTCAGGACAGATCGTCTTCATTCCAGCCACAGACGTCACAGAGGCATGCATGGTGGTGGCAAAATTGTCCACTTACTGACGAACTGATTGACAGAGACATGTTTTTTGGGCATAAACATGGATGGACCAGGATCCTATAAATGCCTGTCATAATTTTTAGTCTTGGAGTTTTGGAAGAATGGCTTACGTGTGGGGAACGTATACTTGCGTGAGTAATCTTAATCTCTGAATAGTTCATGGTTGGCAGCAGTCTCGTTCTTTATAAATAACGCAATTTAACCCGTCTTATTAATGAATTCGTCATATTCAGTCAGTACTACTGATTAATATGACTCAGTAGTCAGGTACAGGGTGCTAACGCTGCTATTGAAATGATCAGATATTAGCCATTCGAACATAATTAGTCGCTGACTTCATTAGAATGGCGATCAATTACTTAATTATACCGTATTATTTGTTTTCTCGTACCTAGTCACTATAAACTGTATAGTTAATAGTAATTACAAAAGTTCTATCTTCCTAAAACTAAAACTAAAATGGAAGTGGACAGGACACATGATGAGAGGAAAAGACAAATGGAGTCGCACTGCCACAATATGGTATCCTAGAGACCAAAAGAGGAAGAGAGGACGACAGTTCAAGAGATGGGTGGACGAAATCGTCCAAGTAGCTGGGAAAACCTGGACAAGACTTGCAATGGATAGAGATAAATGGAAAATGTTGGAGGAGGCCTTTGCCAAAAGGCAAACAGACAAGTAACCGTAATAATGTGTACAAAAAGAAAACAAAAACGAAACAGTGAATATATTAGTAATAATTAGTATTTAATAAGAAAGCAGTCAGAACATATAAATAAATATGCATCAAAATAATTTTAAATGCTAAATATTATATTCATTAATTACCTACTTTTATTTACTATACCTATATTTATTAAATACTGAATGCATAATTATTCATTGTTAATCCCAATGTTATTGATAAAGTAAATTAGAAATGAATTATGTATTAGAAAATTATCATTGTATAAAACTGCCATTAACTTATTAATTGATAGGATTATGCATGTTATAATTTGTCTGAATAAAAGGCTATTTTATTTATATTACAAAAGTTCTTTCTGACGACATTTTTTGAAAACCGTGGTCGAACGGCATTTTTAATGCAAATACCATAATGCCATGCATACCACGAAGTGGCCAAATGCAGTTGTGTGAATAAATGTTACTTTGTTATAGCAATTCCAAGCATAAATTATCAATAACGGTGCTTTTAATTGATCATCGCATGTTCCCTTTTGTTTGATTATCATGTCAAGGGCAGCTTATGTATACAAGGGTAATAATATCGGGTATGTGGAAGTGACATAAACATATTAAAACAAGTACAGATGGTTATGATTTATTCGGAATATTCCATGTTACATGTTTATACACGAAGTGAAAGTATATTTCATTACAAAATATTATATGGACAACACAAATCATTGTTTCAAGGTAGATGCATTGGTCTATGTTCCATTATACTTTTATTTATTTTAAGGGCCGCAACGATAAACGATACAAATGTCAATATTGTGCTTAGACCGAAGATACGTTAACAACGAATATAGTTGTTTCATTTTGGTCGATTCGGTCACACAGCGGGCACCATGGACAAAAATATCGCTAGTGAAATATATTGTAAGAATCGCTTACGCCGAGTTTTTGCAGCAATAGCGTGATGACAGCAATAACATGAACACCAAATTTCAAATTACAACGGCAGGTTTGTGTGCGTGTAGTATAGATTTGTACACAGATTAGTGGTTCATGCAAATATAAGTGGAAAGCGGAGGTGAGCTAAATATACAAACGAAATGTACATATGTTTCTGCCACGTGAATTGTGTACTGCCACATGAGAATCCTCAATAAATTAAAAATTATCGGCCTTTTTGCAAAAATATAAATTACAGTGTTACCATATTTTGAGATATTGGGCCCAACCATATACATATTTTAACACTCGACTGCACTTGGGCTCTGTCGGCTTGTACTACACTTGTTTAGAGTTGTCGAGCGAAACAAATGAACACGATACGCGAGAGTCGAAGTCGAGTTCGCACCACGTTTCAAGCATTCATTAAACAGGTGATAGTGCGAAGTTCGTAGATCGAGGCTCCGATATCTCCATTTTTAACGATTTAATAAGGCAAGTACCTACAATAGAGATGGAAATATCCGAACTTAGGAATCCGGGGCGTTGGCCAGTGCACAGTGCGTAATGTTGGTAAAGTAACGTAACAGTGATGTGGATGCATTAGATGTCGGAGCTTAGAAGTTGACTTGTGGTCGGTAATGTTTCTGGAACTTGTTGGCTCTGAGCGACAGCTTCACCTGCCACTTGGCCTGCACGCGCTTCATGAAGTGGATGTCGCGCGCATTCCTGAAACAAAACAAAGTACCCGTAAAGTAATACTTATCCTATTTAATATACACTATCATAAATGTGAAGGTTTGGATGTTTAGATGTTAGGATGTCAATCGGGCAAAAACGGCTGAACGGATTTAGAGGCACATACATAGTTTATAACAGGGATTAATCCAGGATGGATTCAGGATCCAGGGATTCGTTTTTATCCCCCAAATCGGACCGTCATGAGGATTACAGCCCATTCCCCCTAATTCATGAATGGAAGCCTGCGCCCTGCAATGGGAAGTACGAGGGGCGTTCAATAAGTTCTCGGTATCGGCATGAAAAACAGAAGTTATTCGTATCGTATCATTTTTAGGGTTCCGTAGTCAACAAGGAACCCTTATAGTTTCACCATGTCCGTCTGTCTGTCTGTCTGTTCGTCTTCGGCTTAGCTCAGTAACCCTTACAACTAGAAAACTGCAATTCGACGTGGGTATATAAAGCAATCACGCCGACCAAAGAGTAGAATGAAATCTGTGGCAGTAGTACATATTATGAATTTAAATGGAAAACTATCACAGTTAAGTAGACATAACTAGTTAAGTTAACTGGTAAGAAATGCATTTAATTTCGGGTGCAAATACATTGTGGACGGTAGAGTTTCTATTTCACGGCACGGGGCTTCTTGCCCGCAAAAGACCTGCCCTGCGACATGCCCGCCCCCCATTATTTACGAGGGTACGAGGGCTGCTACATATGTATCCGGAATAGAAAAAGAATCAAACGTACCTTACTAAATATAGTTTTATTGTTTTTCAAAATATTCTCCGTGATGATTGATGCACTTTTGCATACGTGTAAACCAATTTTTAAAGCACTTTTGCCACTCTGATTGAGGTATCTCCAAAACGTGTTGTTTGAACGCGTCTACCGCATCTTCACGGGTCGAAAATCGTTGACCACGTAATTTATTCTTTACATTTGGAAATAAATAAAAATCATTGGGTGCCAAATCAGGGCTGTACGGTGGGTGACCCGTTAATTCTATATTTTGACCTTCCAAAAATCGAGTTGTTTCGCGTAATGTATGACAGCTGGCGTTGTCATGGTGAATGATTCTGCGTCGCTGGTTGTCTTTACGTATTTCTTCAAACACTTCTGGCAAACAAATGGTCGTGTACCACTCCGAATTAACCGTTTTACGATTTTCTAGTGGCACTGTAGCCACATGGCCATTCATACCAAAAAAGCAGGTGACCATTTGCTTCAAGGTGCTTTTTGCACGAGTAACTTTCGTAGGGTTCGGCTCATTTTGAAACACCGACACTGTTGATTGCTGTTTAGTTTCGGGATCATACGCATATATCCAAGATTCGTCATCTGTGTAGATATTATAAACAGCTTTTGAGTCACCACGGTTATATATTTTTTAATTTTTTTCACCATTCGACGCGAGCCTCTTTTCGATCCTTAGTTAACTTGTGCGGTATCCAACGCGAACAATTTTTTTTTACAGCTAAATGTTCATGTAATATCTTATTAATGCTCATCATAGATATCCTCAGAATTGCCTCTATCTCGCGATACGTAACATGACGGTCATGCATTATAAGTTTCCGGACTGCTTTAATATTTTATGGTACAACGGCCGATTTCGGGCGACCTTCCTTAACTTCGTCCGTGAGCATACTATGTCCACGATTGAACTCACTAAACCAGTGATACACAGTAGTTTTTGATGGAGCTTCATCACCAAAAGTCAAAGTTAATTGATCTATGCATTGTTGTTGCGTTAAGCCACGCCGAAAATCGTAATAAATCATAGAACGAATATTTTCAGGAGTAAGTTCCATTCTTGCAACGAGATAACTTTTTAAACCCGCCAAAAACAAAAGACTAGCGTACTCAAGACAAAAAAAAATATAGCGGTCAGTATTAAAAGAAAGTTCAAATTTTACCATGGAGCTCAAAAATTGTGTTTAAGAAAGTTGGAATCCTGGATTCCGGATACATAACTAGCAGCCCTCGTAAGCTATAATTAAAACCCCAAAAGCCCCTTTTTAGTCCGCATTCTGTGACAGGCGGGCAACTACGAAACCCTACCCTGCGCGTGGCCCGACACGCACTTGGCCGCTTTTTAATTATTAAATACACTCTTTCTTGTGTTACGTGTTGTATAATAAACAACAGGAGTCGAGTGGCGAGAAACTGGAGCTGGGCGGAAAGAAGACATCTTGCGCTTCAGCTGAACAACGAAATCAGCACGATCGTCGAATCGGTCATCGCCAGGGTTGGAGACTAACATCTCTCCAGGCAAACGAAGAGATTCGCCATACAACATTTCAGCAGCAGTAGCCTTCAAGTCTTCCTTGTAGGCGGTACGCATGCCGAGTAAGACGAGAGGAATACCGCGCGTCCAGGAACCATTTTGCATCATTATCATTACAAAATAAAAACTTTGTTCGACGAAATGTGGCTCATTTTTAAATGAAAGACATTGGTCTAGGTGACAGGGTAGATAATTATTTTTATAGAATTTACGTCCCCGAATAGCACCCCTGGTAATGTGCAATCTCTTCCAAGCAGAAACTTGGCATTTATTCATCTTTATTGTTTTCTTAGTCTGCCTCCTTTAATTGCTATACGATTATCCCGTATCACTCTTCCTTGGTATTAACGTCCATATATTTTTCATTTATATTGACCCAAATTCTAGAAATTAAAAAAAATAGATTGATGGCCCATAAAACCCACCTTTAACTTTGTTAAGGGAGCTGTGGTTTACAAATATGAATTATTAGATTATATAAATAAATAATTTATCTAAATAGACAAATATCTCACTTTAAAATCAATATTCTGGATTACCACACCAGAATTTTACCAAAAATCACCCCTAAAATTCCAAAAAACCCTCAAATTTTACTGACGTCAGAATATTTGCTACCCCATAGTCTTTCAAATTTCGGTCATAGTGGAAAATTGAAAAATTCTTCGCCACGAGCGGGATTTGAACCCACAACCTCTGGAATCCGTCCGAATTTGAAATTTCGTTAGTTAGTAGTAATATATTTTTTACTTATTTAGTGTGTTCATGAATCGTGATACAGTATGAAAAATAATCAGAAATTATTATCATGAGATTCATCAGACGTAATCATGCCGATACCAAGAACTTATTGAACGCCCCTCGTATATAAGAATAAGAAGACGAGGAATTTATTTACCGTAACTTAAAATAAAAAGAAATCTTTAAATACAGTGACTTCCAAGCTAGGCCACAGCCTGTATCGTGGCAGTCGGATCAAACACAAGAGCTAGGAGAAAAGGACCATACAAATACACAAATATCATGCGGCTATTAAAAGAAATTTAAAAACTAAAGTATTTTTTAAAACAAAGGGGGCATCATATACACGGTGTTTTTTTAACCGTCTTAGAGCCGAAGCCCAGTTAATGTATACATTACAAAGAACTTAAAAAAAAGTTTTTTTTTGTTTTTCTTTTAATGTATTAATATTGTTTTCTTTTGTATTCATATTAATTTTAATCATCCAGCCG
Organism: Epinotia bilunana; assembly: GCA_947049275.1. Classification (NCBI taxonomy): domain Eukaryota; kingdom Metazoa; phylum Arthropoda; class Insecta; order Lepidoptera; family Tortricidae; genus Epinotia; species Epinotia bilunana. The sequence continues at coordinate 12,884,993 of OX346252.1, forward strand.
ACTCAGCCGAGTGACCGCAGTGACCGCTAGCCGCCATCATATGTAGATAGATGCGAACTCCAACCGGGTGAATGAACTTCGCGCCATACAAGATTTTTCAAACTTAATTACTAAAACTTAACTAATGTTTTTTTTTGACGAATGATTAGTACGTTTTGGACACTTTGAGTGGGCTTCGGCTCTAAGACGGTTAAAAAAACACGCTGTATAATATGACGGGGATGATAAATCAAAGTGAAGTTCCCTCACTTGGCAGCGAGCGCCTGGTCGCGGGGCGCCCAGCCGAGCGCGCGGTACACGCCCAGGAGCCTGTGCAGCTTGCGGTCCGACTTCTTCACCAGCGCTTGACTGCTGTGCGTCACATTCTGTTTGTAGTACCTGCAAATAAACTTATGATATGACACTTGATGACAACTTGGTATCAACTACTATTCCATATAAGATTAGAAAAATCGTGAGTGAAGGTGTAATTCCGTGTATCGCGGCCGATCGCTATTAGTCAGTGTATGAAAAGGTATGGCGCCGCTTTCCGAGTCTGCGACAGACGCGTGCGGCATTTTCATATAGACTAGTGTCGCAAGCCGCGCGCGTGAATCGCACGCGATCAATCGCGCGCGGCTGCGGTCGGCCGCGATGCACGGAATTACACCTTTAATCGTCATGCAATTAACGCACGAAGACCATTTTGAATCGCAAAGATAATTTTATTATCATTTTTAAAAAGCACTCAATTATCGAGATAAGTAAAACTAGTACAACATTTTCCTTTCATATCCGATAAACGAAGAAACTTAGACGAATTTATCGGTAATTCGATTTGTAAGTTTGTATGCCGCGGGCATCATGAGAAAGAATGAACCTTCGGGATGGACATATGATATATTGTATTCCGCGGCTTTGCTTGGGTTCTTTGTAATTTGTAATACATGGGCGAAGTCGCAGGAGCAGCTAGTAAATTATAAACGCTAAATCGTGCGACAATTTTTCTCTTCCGACTTTTTCTTAATCTTGTAAGTACACAGGGACTGATTTCGGTTACGGTTATCCCATTATGAAAGCGGTAATCTAATTACAATACAGTAATGCTGTAAAGATAACCGCGCCGCGTCAACATAACGGTACCGTAACCGTTTTGAAATATCGGTTACCGGTATTCCTTAAGAGTCCGCAGTAAGCTCGATTCTCCATACAAACGTAGTTACGCTCTCATTTTAAAACTACGTGTTGGATTGTAACGAAACTGCATATATAATGACATGAGGTATATCTATGTCTGTAATTAGTTTATGTAGCTTCAGATACCATAGTAAAAAAATACAGCGTTTTTAAGTTTTTCATACAAAACTTGTTTTTGCTGCATTTCGGTTGTTTTATAAACTGGAACCATATAAACTAATTACAGAAATAGATATACCTCATGTCATTGTATATGCAAAGTTACGTCACAATCCAACACGTAGTTTTAAAATGAGAGCGTAACTACGTTGGTATGGAGAATCGAGCTTACTGCGGACTCTTAAGGAATACCGGTAACCGATATTTAAAAACGGTTACGGTACCGTTATGTTGACGCGTGTCCTCATGTCATTGTATATGCAAAGTTACGTCACAATCCAACACGTAGTTTTAAAATGAGAGCGTAACTACGTTTGTATGGGATGGTTAAATTCGGCCGAGCTTACTGCGGACTCTTAACAATGTTACCGAAACCTTTATACTTAATATTGTACATCAAAGGGAAATAATTACGCACGTACGCAGACACGAACAGAACCTCTTATATAAAAATACACACCGCGGGTAGTAAAAAGAAACGTCTACCTCTTCCTTCCCATATACCGCCCTAAGTGCCAGTAGGTACCTACATCTAAACAGCCCAGCCAGCAAAACATTCGCAAAACTGAAGATGTCGCTATGATTCGTAAAATTCGCTGCAAAACACACAAATACTACAAAATCTACGCCAATATTTGATAATAAACAATCGCTCAACAAAAACCATCAAGCAGTTTGGACTGTAGCCCGTGAAAGTTATTTAAACTTCTTTAGCAACGCTGTGCAAAATTAAAATTATTTTCACTTCTCATGCTCTAAATTTGCGTCATATTAGGCTTAGCAAGCGGGGCTAAAGTAGTACATTTAGCCCCTAGGGAAAACATGTATACATATTTATGATATATAAAACATTTTAATTTGACCATTCAAAACAGTTCAACGTATTACATACACCAATCACAAGTCTTTAAAAAACCGGCCAAGAGCGTGTCGGGCCACGCTCAGTGTAGGGTTCCGTAGTTTTTCGCCCGTCACAGTAAGTGTCTCCACTTAAGTATACATATAGACGGACATAATACAAGCAATACTTAGCGAACAATTTTATTATTAGACAACGAACGACCAAAGACAATTAAGACAATTCAAGCACGACAAATTTTCGACCCAATGTATGGGCGCACCTGCTCCGACCCCATTAAATCAGGAAAAATCTTAACAGCGCCATGTACAATGTGAGCGTTCCGCGTACAGCGACATCTATCGGCAAATTAGGTAAACTATTGCGCGCGAGCTTAAAGTATGGAAGATGATTTTAATGGGATAATTCTTTATTGCGTGAACCGATTTACACAGTTTTTTTACTTTATGTGAAAGCACGTCATTTCATTGTGATTTTGTAGCAATTACAGGTACAATACGTAAACACCTGCTTATACGGTAAAATTAAAAACTTAGTTCAGAAATTATTTTGTAATTTTTTTCAAAAACTATTCAACCTATCTAGATCAAAATAATTTTCCTAAAAAGTTTTTATAGTTCTACTTTTGAGATTTTTTCATATTTTTAAAACTTATTGTTCAAAAGTTAAAGGGGGGGACACATTTTTTTTTACTTCTGGAGCGATTATCTCCGAAAATATTAACATTATCAAAAAATTATTTTAGCAAACCCCTATTCATTTTTAAATACCTAACCAACAATATATCACACGTTAGGGTTGAAATGAAAAAAAAAACACTCCCCACGTTACGTATTGGGGAGCCCCATATAAAATAAAATAAATCACTTTTTATTTTACCACTGTCGGCGTGATTGATATACATATTCGTACCAAATTTCAGCTTTCTAGTGCTAACAGTTACTGAGATTATCCGCGGACGGACGGACAGACAAAGCGAAACTATAAGGGTTCCTAGTCGACTACGGAACCCTAAAAAACATTAGTATTTGCTATCAACTAACCAGAATACAGGCCCGTCGTTACTGATCAAGAGCCTTCATTATCCCAGTCTAGACTGGTCAATTATTTACAAACTTCGCCCTAACATGTTCACGATTTTCACAAAAGACCTCTTAATATTAACAGCAACTCAATTATCAACTCATCACGTTCACTATATGGCGACCAACGCCTAATTGCCACAACTTGCTCTGTACATATGTATAGTCGGGAAGAAGCAAAAATCTAAATATATGAAAATGTCTAACAAGCGATTTTCATAAAAACAAATGAATGACGTCAAGAGTAAAATGAAAGGAATGAAGGCTGTGCATTGGAAATTATCGCGTGCTTTGAAACGCCGAACAGTGTGTTAAAAACCCCTATTTTGTCTCACCTAGTTTTTTTCAGCAGTCCCTAACCCGCAGCGGCAAGGTTATCAGGACGTGGAGGGAGGCCAATGGGGGGCCTGGCCTACCTGTTTTTATGATTTATTGACCGACAAGAGCAAGGCTCTTAAGTAATGATGATGATGAGTTTTTTTTTTAATCATCTAGATTACATGATTACAAACAGTAGACTAAAACTCCGACGTTGATACGGCTTGTAGTTTTTTTATAAAAAAAACCTCAAAGTTTGCTCATACCCGGGTCATGAATTTCACAAAATTAATAATTATTGAAAAACTAAATAACTTATTTAAGTTTTGTTTATACCGATTTAACAGGCGTATAATGCCTTAGCTTTCCACAACTTTTTGTATAGTTCCAGTAATTAGATAAGATGAAAGCAATTTATTTCTCATTTTTATTTTTTATTTTTTTATTCTTGAATAAAGCCGTATTAGCACAAAATTCTAGTAAACGGTAGCTTATAAAAGCTTTTACCAACAGTATTAAAATTACGTGCTGATTCCGTGTTATTCAGAAGTTAGAAGTTATATAAGTTTTATCCGGATTTATTGTGTTGTAGGGTTGTCACTTCAGGTTCGCTATACCCGGGTCTGATTGTTTTTAGTTTTGAACGTATAAATCTATTAGTGTACAGTTATTGCATTGTTATCCTTATTATTTGGAAAATCTGCACTTACTTATCGTTCAAGAAAAAAAAACCTGTATCACTGACCAGTGTAACGTAAACTGTTGGAACATAATAACTGTATGATTATAAAAAGAAATTTGTCAGTGTTAATTTATGGAAGCAAATAATTGTGCCAACTCAACCATCGTAATCGTTTTTGTTTTCTTTATATGTACAATGTGGAAGTCACTATATAAATTCGCATCTAATTATTTTTTGACAGGCTATTTCATTCACACGTTCATTTAATTAGTTCCAACAGTCGTGAATCGATCTACACGCTTCGATGAAGTGCTACATTCAGACATGGGAAGGAGTCCACCCTCGTTAAGCGAACGCGAAAACCCCTTGTCGATACATGTAGCATTGAGGGACCGGGGGTGTGGCATCATGGAGCCGTTCCAGACTCATGGTGCCACCTTGCCTCAGCAGGACCTGACCCGCCATGTCCGATTTGTTTCATAGGGCACTGGTCACCTCAGACCCCGTAATCAGTGATTATGGACTTCAAAAACGAAAAAATAAGTTACAATGGAGTCGCCTAACTATTTTTTTGATTAATAGAATAACGATTAAATGATTCATTTTGCATAATACTCCTTATAAATTATCCTTATTTTTACTTATTACATACGTACAACATGTCACCAAAACAATCGGGACAGTATAATGTTTGTACCTGCCGCCAATTAATGTCATACTAAGTACTTCAGGTAAATGAATAATTCATTTATTCAAATCTTAAAAAGTTAATCACAAAAACGACTCCATTTATACCCTGTGTGAAATTTGCCACCGAAACTCAAACACTAATAATAATTAGTTATTTCATGTTAATAGATCTGGTTACACACCATTACTGGCATCTGGATAAAAGAGGTGACAACCCTGAAGACGAATTTAAATTGTTGATATCTTCGGAATAACACGGAATTAGCATGTAATATTAATACTGTTGGTAAAAGCTTTTATAAGTTACCGTCTTCTATTGAAATTTCGTGCTAATACGGCTTTATTCAAGAATAAAAAAATAAAAATCAAAACTGAGAAATCAATTGATTTATTCTTATCTAATTACAGGAACTATACAAAAACTTGTGGAAAGCTAAGGCATTATACGCCTGTTAAATCGGTATAAACAAAACTTAAGTAAGTTATTTAGTTTTTCAATAATTATTTATTTTGTGAAATTCATGACCCGGGTATGAGCAAACTTTGAGATTTTTTATAAAAAAACTACAAGCCGTATCGACGTCGGAGTTTTAGTCTGCTGTTTGGAATCATGCAATCTATATGATTAAAAAAGAAACTAGGTGAGACAAAATAGGGGTAACACACTGTGCGCCGTTCTGCAAGATTAAGAAACAAGAAGGTCTGATTTTCAGATATATGATTCTTGACTATATGATTATTTATCTGATTTTATCGATACATGATTGCTTAAAATTTCCTCGATAGGTAAAAATCCAAAGTTGGGTCTGTATTTTCCTTTTTTTACTCGGCTTGAGTACAAACGATACATTATTTTACGACACAATCAAGTTAATTGGGCATTTTCAATAAAACGTGTACCCAATTAGCGTGAGTTGTTAAATAAAAATTAACTCAGTGTCAGTTTTGCGACGACAATTAAGCATTCAGTTTGTAAAAATATTAACTTTTTCTGTTTAACTTATAAATTATATGCACACACACGTTAATTAAATGTGATAAAAGTTCATTTTCACATCATTTGTATGCTTAATTGTCGTCACAAAATTGACACTGAGTTAATTTTTATTTAAGAACTCACGCTAATTGGGTACACGTTTTATTAAAAATGCCCTAATACTATAGTATTTTATCTCATCTAAAATCTCACTTTATGAAATTTAATTAAAGGGTGAGTACTATTAAATTGTCGCTAACATTTTCCGTTCTATTTTTCTGACCTTGCAACCTGTTTTGATAAAACTTTTCAGATATGAAATTTAAAACTTTGTTTCATCTTAGGTTTAAAAAAAAACATTTATTTGTTTGTATCCGTCAAGATGTCATCAAGAGAAAAAAGCGTTCGCGAATTAATTCTGCAAAAAATTTCAGTAAATCCCAATGTATCTACTTCGGAGCTTGCGAAATCGTGCCATACAAGTCAGAGAACAGTGCCAAGGACCCTAAAAAGGTTAAAACAAGGTTTAACTACTGAAAGAAAGTTGCGAGAGAGTAATCCGACAAGAAAACGGAACAAAAAGTTAGAGTCAAGGGTGTGTAGGTTATTTGATCAAAATCCAGCAATATCTTCTCGAGATGTGGCCAAAAAAATTGGTACTAGTCAAACAAATGTACAGAAAATAAAAATAAAGTGCGGTATTTCTTCTTACAAAAAGCAAAAAGCCCCGAAAAGAACGGTAGAACAATATAACAGAGCAGTTAGACGCTCTAGATTACTGTACACCCTGTTAGTTCAAAATACAGGTTGCTTAATTATTGATGACGAAACTTATGTAAAGGCTGATTTCAAATCGATACCAGGAAATCAATACTATTCTTCTCGCAACGTCCCGGGTCTGCATGAATCAGAAAAAGTATTTCCAGTGGAAAAAATCGCAAAAAAATTCCTTGTGTGGCAAGCGATATGCCAGTGCGGCATGCGGAGTTCGCCCTTTGTAACCATTGGTACTGTCAACACGGATATTTATATATCCGAATGCTTACAAAAAAGATTATTACCGCTCATAAAAAAGCACATTTCTTCGACATTCTTCTGGCCCGATTTAGCGAGCTGTCACTATTCATCCCGAGCTTTAGAGTGGTATAACCTGAATTCTGTCGATGTAGTACCGAAGAATACTAATCCGCCAAATTGCCCAGAACTACGGCCGATAGAGAAATACTTGGCAAATATTAAAACAAAGTTGCGTAAAACGTGCCAGCCGGCCACATCATTACCTGATTTCAAAAAAAATGGATGAAATGTACTAAGCTGATCACAAATGATTCTGTGCAAAATTCTATGAAACGCGTCAAGAGTAAAGTTCGAAAATTCTCTCGTCGTGCTCTGATCAAAGAATAAAATTGTGCTAACGGATCTATTTTATCTTAAACTTTATTATAATAAAGAACTTTGACAAACTTGTATGTTATCTCTTTTAGTAAACTTGAATTGAAAAGGCGACAATTTAATAGTACTCACCCTTTAAAACGTCTCTAAGTTAAGTATTTATCGAAATTTGTCCAAAAAAGCCATTCCCGAAGAGTGTTACATCTCTTTTCCTCGTGCGCTGAAGGCATCAGCGTGTCCCTGTCTAGGGGGCGTGTTCGACTCAAATCAAGGCATCGCCTCAATGTATTGTGTGACATTTGTGATCTCTACCCGATAAACTAAAAATTTCAAAATCAGAAAACTGGAGGCCTCGCACGCTCACATTGATGGTTTACGCACACATTTACAGGGAGGCACGGACACTAAAAATTCGCGTCCAGCGCGAAGGAAATAGTTCTTCCAATACCTTTTTTTTTAAAAAAAAGCTCTGAACCACATTTCTTTTTAAGCTTCAGCAGTGGCAATTATAAAATAATACTATAAAAAACATACAATAATAGCGTAGCAAATCAGATAGCCAAATACTACTTGAATTAGATCTCAAACAGACGCAACGGGCGTAAAAGACGGGTAAAAGTAAACCATTTAGAGCCAATACAAGTTTGTACATGTCTATAGCTATACTTAGTTTTAAAAAATTCGCTTGGCTTGCTTTTTAGTTCAATAAAGTGATAATTTACCTCGCGATTGCACAAAAGCACACTGCACATCATATGTTGAAAGAAGTAATAGCCACATTGTGTGCATTTCACATAAATAGATTCTACCCATTAATGTGTATGGATTAAAACCACTGAAACAGCTACGTGCAGCTCGTGTCATCAACTCCTAATTCAATTTTAATGATCTAGATCTAGTTTCTGTTATAATCAACAAACATTAAATGATAACGTACAAGCCTAAGAGCGATTACACACAGCAAAATTTTCTCGCTGCAAAAAGTCGGCGTGTGTATGCCCTGTAAGTTACTATCCTTTTTTATCTTAACCCATCCGGCGTTGGTTGCATCCTGAAAGAACCTGCGGTGCGCTAATAATGACGAAACTTTGCATATACAATGACATGAGGTATATCTATGTCTGTAATTAGTTGATGTAGCTTCAGATAAAAAAGTAAAAAAAAATCAGCGAATTAAAGTTTTTCATACAAAACTTGTTTTTATTGTATTTCGTTTGTTTTATAAATTGGAACAATATAAACTAATTACAGACATAGATATACCTCACGTCATGGTATATGCAAAGTTTCGTCACAATCCAACACGTAGTTTTAAAATGAGAGCGTAACTACGTTTGTATGGGAAGGTGAAATTTGGACGAGCTTACTGCGGACTCTTAATGAATTGTTCTCTAACAAAGCATGTACAAACCTAGGAACAAAATATAGTACCTCATGAGAGACCGATGACCAACAGTCACTCCGGATGGCAGCACCAACTGGAAATCATCACCTTCTAGCGCAGCTGGGCCTTCCACCTCCTCGTCAACGTCCATGTCTTCGTCCGCATCCTTTTGATCGGGGTAAGAGGTACTGAAAATAACGAACATACATATGTTACTCGTACAGTGACAAACCATAGTGGGCAACCCACATTCAATGTCGCAACACGTCTTTTTTATATACCTCACTACCGGTGACGGATGTACGACGCATCGGATGCTGGTGAGCCAGCGTGAACGTGAGACGGACGGGCTGATACTCGAGAGGCACAAGAGACAGCCCCCGGAACACAACACTATACTCACGGGGAGCTCTCCGGTGTCGAGGTCGGTGGAGTGTTTTTGTTCATTGTAACATTAAAAATACAGGAGGCGATAGTAATTGGCCAATCCTCTAGAAAAGCCACAATCCCAATTAGCTTTACCGCCCCAACCCGAGGCATACATTTGTTATAGTGACATGGCGTGAGGGTTTCTCTTTTGGTAATAAATCATTGGCACTATCCAGCTGGTTTAACTTTACTACCCCAACGCCACCCAGTAACCTGAAGGTTACAGTGACAACTACTTTTGTCCTCGACTTAAGTCAATTGAAATAAAAATCTATAAAAAGAGTTTTTGAATATTTTACTTATAACACAAAATATATATATTGATGGAAGTATGATATATGATCCCCATATCATCGTATTCCCCATGCGATCATGTCTAGTTGTTCGTATTGATGAATGCAAGTGATTTGCGGCTACGAAGGCTGCTACGCTACACTTCACTTTGCGGTATTTGCCCAAATATTCGAGTTGCGTCTTTTTTAGAGATGCGCCAATTATTCGGTTATTATTCGGTAATCGGCATATTCGGTATGTTTTTTAATGTTCGTTATTCGGCCGGATCATTCGGTTCAGCTGCCGAATATTAGCTGAACAATTTTAAGAGGTTTTTGTTACAGGTTGTAATAATGTAAAATAGTTACTGCTTCGTAAAATTAATACTCTTAACCACTGGGTTAGCGAGTTAAATAACAATTACAATGGTAATTGTTATTTAACTCGCTTTATTGTCAATATTTCGCTTTGATAATGACCAAAAATTTTACCATTTAATTAGTCTGTTGTAGAACCCATCACGTTGAACCGAATAATTCGGCCGAATCTTGGGTTTGTCAACACTTGGACCGAATATTCAGCCGAATGTTCGTACTTGGGGAAACCCACATTCGGCGCATCCCTAATGATTACACTAGGCTTGGAGTTTACCTGTAATCATAATAGTCTGCATATTCAGCCAAAGCCACACCCTCATGAAGCATCTTGCAGTGTCCCTTGTCCGCCATGTGCCCGCGAGCCGCTTCCATTGAGTAGAATGTACGACCAGTCTCATTACACCAGAGGCACATGAAACCTTGGGAAATCTGAAAATAAATAATACATAATTTACCTGCAAACTTCTCAACTAGATACATATATCTTAACTACACGTATATCACCTATGTTTACACAGAAAACATTTAATAATTATAACTTAACAAAGTACTCAGCCAGAGCTTTTGAGCTGTCATAGGGACTTCTCGTTTATCGACTTCCGATTATACATATGTACCAACCACCTTCCACCCAACCTTCGTGACCAGGGCAAGACAAGAAGTATTAGACATAACTTTTGCAACTGAAAAGGCAGCAAACTGCCTAAGTAACAGGCACGTTAGTTGCGAGAATTCAATGTTGGACCACAAACATATTATGTTTAGTGAAAAGGGCCCGTTAGATATGGAACCACAAACACGGCGAAATCCAAAAGAAACTTCCTGGGAAGCCTACAAGGCTCACCTGGAGGACCATCTAAAGGATATCCCAAAATATGTTAAAAATCCAGATTCCCTCAACATAGCAGTAAACCAACTCTCCAAAGGCATCTATCTATAAGGCCTACGAACTGAGCTGCCCATTGCGTGAATCAATCACACATTACACTACGACATGGTGGAACAAAAGGCTAGAAAAGCTCCGTGTGTCCACCCGTCGCATATTCAATCACTCAACCAGACCAAACGAGTAGGAAAGGTATGGTAGATCATTGACTGAATATAACAAACAGATCAGAAAAGCCAAAAGGAGGTCTTGGCGGAGGTTCTGTGAACAGATCGCCCAAACATATAAAGGAGCGAGAATTCACAAAATCCTCTCCAAGACACCAACCAATTACCTAGGCCTACTTAAAAAGCCTAATGGCAGCTTTACGACCACGGAGGTGGAAACAATGGACATGCTCAGAACCATCCACTTCCCAGGTTCGTACCCCACCAGTGATATTCAGTTATGCACCCAAAGGAGCACACAAGCCCGGAGGGCACATAGCAACGACTGGATGTTGGCTGCAAATATCTTCAGACCAAACCAAGTTATATGGGCACTGAAAAAATTTAAACCATTTAAATCGGCGGGAGAAGACGGTATCTTTCTTGCATTACTACAGCAAGGACAAAACCTAATCATTCCGCATCTGATAAGAATATTCCGAGCTAGCTTTGCTTGGGGGACCATACCAGAACAATGGACTAGAGTCAAGGTACGCTTCATACCAAAAGCAGGGAAAAAGGACTACTCACAGCCTAAATCCTGCAGACCAATTAGTCTATCATCCTTCTTACTTAAAACGATGGAAAGAGTCATTGATCAGCACATTAGAGCGAAATATCTGGTAGCCAGACCACTAAGTCTGAACCAACATGCTTACCAAAAGGGGAAATCTAAACATGCCCACTGACGATACTTACGTAGAATGCAAATTCACCAAACTGTACACAGTGGAAATACCTCCGAGAGACAAATGGCTAAACGACCAAATGGACTATAAGGAGGGAAGCCACGTGTGGTACACTGATGAATCTAAAAAGGGTGATGATGTTGGATGTGGTGAGAGGCTAAAGCTCAAAGCTAGCGTCAGCATGGGAAAAGAGGCCTCAATCCATCAGGCTGAACTCTTCGCAATAAATAAATGCGTGGAGATCAATCTTGAAAGAAACCTAAGAAGCCAACACATCTACATCAACTCAGACAGCCAAGCTGCTCTGCTGGCACTAGAATCCCTAGAGTCCTACTCCTACTAGTCCAGAACTGTAAAAACAATTTAAACACCCTGGCCAATACCAACAAAGTCATACTTAGATGGGTACCAGGACATTCCGACATAGTTGGAAATGAAAAAGCAGATGAACTTGCAAGGAAGGGCGCGGACACAACCCTGGTCGGCTCAGAACCGTTCTGTGGTATCACAAAACGGAAAGCATATTCTCTGCTAAACAACACAGAAAAACCAGAGGCAATACAGCTGTGGAAGTTCGCCAAAAGACAAAAACATGCTAAAGCCTTGGTCAAAGGGTACAATAATAAACTGTCTAAAGAGCTACTGCAACTCAGAAGGCACAAAACCTGCGCAGTGACGAGAATTCTGACAGGACATTACAAATTAAACAAGCACCTGTTTCAAATGGGTATGAAACAGGACGCAACTTGCAGGTTCTGCCAGGAGACAGAGGAAACAGCAATGCACATTCTCTGCTCCTGCGGAACACTCATGCAGAAAAGAAGTATCTACCTAGGGCGGCACATAGTGCACCCAGACGAGGTACAACATATCACCGCCCAAAGAATTGTTCTGGAAGAATTGTTATGGATTGAGAGTCTGCAGTAAGCTCGATTCTCCATACAAACGTAGTTACGCTACATTTTAAAACCACATGTTGGATTGTAACGAAACTTTGCATGTACAATAACATGAGGTATATCCAGGTCTGTAATTAGTTTATGTAGTCAATACAAAAATAAAATAAAAAACGGCGAACTTAAGTTTTTCATACAAAACTTGTTTTTGCTGTATTTCGTTTGTTTTATAAACTGGAACCATATAAAATAATTACAGACATAGATATACCTCATGTCGTTGTATATGCAAAGTTTCGTCATAATCAAACACGTAGTTTTAATATGAGAACGAAACTCCGTTTGTATGGGATAGCCCTCTCCAATCTCCATTGCCCTTTGGGTGACTTCTTATGAGGCCCATAGTAAGCGATCACGTTTCGCTGCCATAGATCATCACTGGTAACACACTGGTCAAAGACTCGTCTGCGGAATATTAGACGAAAAGATGTGATGAAGCTTCCCGAACGCTGCCCAGCCGAGTCGGATTCGACGATTGGCATTTTGGCGCAAATGTTGTTCTCTTATTATTTAATTCACAAGCTGCTCTTATGGTATCAAAAAACCTCAAGGCTAATTAGTAACTCCTTTAATTGTACAATATAAAACTACTCATTTGTAGCGTTAACCAAAATAAAATAAAAAAATCATCCACGATAACACACGGAAATTGCAATTTTTTTTTCGACATTTTGAAAGGCCGCAAACAACTCAATTACCACGCGCCGCAATTTTGCATACGAGTTCACTTCCTAGAGGCAACGGGTCTTAACGGTGAAATATAAACAAAGGGCTGCCACAATAGATCACCTGCTGGTCGAAGTGGCATATAAAGGCCCACAACACCACACAATAAATAAATATACATATGTATATCGATAAATACAGAATACAATATGTAAAATATGATTACGAGTAGAAATAAACAACACGCAGTCTTATCGCGAATGAGCGATCTCTTCGAGATAACCTTTGAATACCAACTTTTAGGAAATAGCCGTGTCCACACCGGCCGAACGGTTCGCCCGAACGGCTCGCCCGAGCCATCAAAAACGCTCGCCCGAACGGTTTGGGCGAGCCGTCAGAAGGCTCGGGCGAGCCGTCAAAGGGGTCGGCCGCAAGCGCTCTGTCGGTGTGGACGGGCGTTCGGGGAAACGCGCGCGGCTCGGGCGAATTTACCTACCGATAGTTGAGCTCACGATCACGATGAAGCCGCACGTGCGCACAGCTGTCGCTGAACAACGTTAATTTTGTTTTTGCTTGTTCGAATTCGAAATCGGAAGAAATGTATTTAAAAAAAAAAGCCGCAAAATGTGGATGCGCAAAATTTTTGAGAACCGAAAATAGGCCGGGATAAAATTATTTGATCAATTGTGTTATGATCAGAGCGAAGAGCCTACCTATTGAAATTCCTACTGGGTAGGTACTACTCAATCTACCAATCCTTCCAGCTGACAAACAAACCCATGCGCGTCGAACTCAGTTACGCAATCCCCAAATCCGCCTCAACTCGTCTCACTACCAAGTTACCAACCGCCAGTAGGTATAACTTGATCCCTAATTTCCCAATATCAATATGTAATGTAGGTATTCAGGGGTCAAGCTAGTTTTGACCTTTTCCAACGCAGCGACTTCGAATGAACTTTAATAAGTTACCTTGATAAAAAAAAGACCGGTTTGCACTCCGGGAGTGCCGGCAGAAGTGAAAACTTGATTAATTTTATTTTTGCAAAAAAAAACCCTTCCTCCCCCCTCTCACCCCCTGCGTGCCAATAAATCGAATAACAACCTTATTAGTAGTACGCTATAGTTCAACCTAACTCAGCAAAATTGATGAAGGAGGCGAAGAAATAAAATACCAATTTGTTTTTGCCATTGCCAAATATTTTTCAAAGCTTTATCTCTTTAGGAATAACGTCCAAATTCGAACTATTCGAATTTGCTCAATAGCAAAACGGTAAAGGACGCGTGGACAAAATTACTTTATTCCATATTCTATGCAATTGCAAAAAGTGTTTAACGTATACTCTTACGAATAGCGTTCAGTTTTGAATGAAGTCGAATCGGCTAACAGCAAAATATAAAAGTGGGATGTGAAAACAAAATGGAATTTGCATTTACGAAAAATGTCTTACGACCTTATACTGTTAACAATAAAGTACAAATTAGAATAATAATACGTAGGGCAAAAATCGCCCTCGCCTTTTGTCGTTCGGCCGAACAAAACCACCGTCCACATAGGCTGAGCCGCTCGCGGCTCGGGCAAGCATTCGGTGGCTCGCCCGAACGGCTCGGGCGAGCCACCGTTTGCCCGAATCACGTCCACACCGGGCGAGCACGTTTGGGCGAACGGTGTTCGGGCGAGCCGCTCGTTCGGTGTAGACACGGCTAATTATAAATATAAATTAAAGAGGCCCTTTTGACAATATAATGATATGCAAGGAGTTATTATTATTATGTTACGATTATCAGAGACCGGAATTCTCGTAGCACTTTTGAGCTCATCATTTCTATTTATAATTTCCTAAAAGTTGGTATCCAAAGGTTATCTCGAGCTGTTTACTTCTGCGTGTTGTTTACTTCTACTCGTAATCATATTTTGCATATTGTAAATATTTTGTATTTATCGATATACATATTTATAATCGGAAGTCGATAAACGAGAAGTCCCTATGACAAGCTCAAAAGTGCTACGAGAATTCCGGGCTCTGGTACTCACAAACGTCTGGAAACAACCACATTGTCAATTTTCAGATAGTTTTGAGCACACTTGCATTTTACAAGTGTTTTCAATGGACACACAATGTCTTATGTGCAATTGATGAAGCATTTGTATTGTTATGCTAAACCAAACAGAGTGCAAAGATAACATTAACTAAAACAATCCCAACAATGTGTTGCAGTTTTTGAGCATTGGTCGTAATATACTACTAGTGTATTTTCGACATGAAAATGAAGACCCAGCCCAACTAGCATGCTAGCACATTGACAGCTTCTACGCTCAAGTCTTACGTCAGGGCAGACGTAATTTTTTTAATGTCATGAGCTAATATGGTAAACCGTCAGCTAAGTAAAATGTAAACATTCATACGTCTTGCACATAAAACAACAATTTAAACGTCAATATGCTCTTGATTTAGACATATAAAAATGACACTATAAGACAATGACAGTGTAAATTTGTGTAGATCACTCAAGACCCCCTGTAAATTAAAAGAATTGCAGTCACCGGATTTTGAGTAAAACTTACAGTCAAAACAAATATTTGTTGCAGTTTTAAGAGCTTGGATTGATTATTTACCTTTCACGACATTTCGCCTGGCCCAGACAGAGGCTTAGTGCCGGTGACAAATGAGAAACGCTTCTAGCCTGAGCTTCGAGTGGCTGGAGCACGATTTTATAAAATATCATAGAAAATAATACATGTATCATAAAATATTTTACTATTTTTACTTGCAGGCTTTTCTACACAATGGGCCATCATGGCCCATCATACAGGACGCAACCATTCGTTAGCCTCATGGCCATAGAGCGTCCTGTTCTAGGGCCATGACAGTGGCGGTTTCGCGCGTTACTATGCAAAGACGAAGAGATAGAAGCAAAACAAAACAATTGAAATACGACTTAATTTGGGAGTACCACTATTTATCTGTAATCGTCTAGATTACAGTGCTCATTGTCACTCTTTTATTAAGTAGTATTGTAACCATGACGACAATTTAACGAATGAAATAATTTTTTTTTACTAAAGACTGCATTACACTCCTTTTTGGCTACATATAATTTACACCAGGCCATAAATATACGGTACGTCATTACCCTGCTAGCTAAGTAATGTCAATTTGACATACATAAGGCTATACGTTGGAATGTAAACATATGGCCGATTAATCTTGTTGGATAGTAAATTGTATATTTAAGGATGCTGCAATAAAATAGTACCTTTTCTCCTAAATACAGCAACAGACCCCTAACATCAACACAGTACTCCACATCGGGAATGAAGAATGAATGTGTCTCAGACATGTGTTTCACATTCTTCATCATGCTCTTGCTGTGGTGGCTGCAAAACAGACAATCCTGCGGCTTGATGAGTGAATCACTGCCCTTGGTGCGGCATTCATCCCACTCATCTGAGTCGAGCTAAAATTTAAAAACATCAGTTTTAGCATTTACTGAACACACTAGACTGCCAACTTGTGGTGCAGCTAAACATTTAATTTAATTTAATATGCAAATAAATAAAAACGTGAGTTCCAGCCTAGTTTGCAACATGTAGAGCAAAAAAGTCTACAAAGAAAAATGGAAAAAGAGAGTCAAAAATTGTCTAGTTTATACTTTACATTGCGAATTAAAGGGGTAAACATCAAGAAATCTAGTAGGAATGTTCTCAGTATACCTCTTCTATTTCCGATTCTGTTTCAGCATCCTCGTCTCCTGATCCATGGGTGTTCACAAGTGTGAATTTAATTCTTTCGTCTGCGCTCTTGGCTGCCTCCGCGGCTTTGGGCGCGTCTACCTTCACGAAGCTGTCGGTGTCCGAGGGGTTGCTGTGCTCCTCCTCCAGCACCTTCTCCTGCGCTTGCTTGTGCTTCTTGCTGTTCAGATGGTTATTATACGCGTTGGTCGTGTTGAACATCCTCGAGCAACACTTGCAATAATGTGAATCATCGCGGCTCTCATCCTGAGCCTGCTCCCTGTGCTCCTTCACTCGGTTTTCGAACTCCTCCAACGTTACCGAAGGAATAGCGGCCACCTTCCTTTTTAAATTATATCGGTGCCAATCTGATTTGTAATGCTCCCTCTGCAATTCGGGACTATTGAACAATACCTGGCAGGTGATGCACGAAAAAGAATCAGGCATGGCTATCACTGTTCGAAGAATCACAGCTTATGAACACCTTTGGACTACCAACGTACGTGTTATTAAGCGGAATAAAAAGGCAATTAAACAATTATTTTTCTAGGTGATTGATTATATGATTTGAAAGAACCTAACTCGAGTACTAGAGTACTCGCTTATCGTATTAAATGATAAGGTCAACGTGGTTATTCTCTTTGGTTTGGTGCAATGTCGTAGTTATGGCCCATTAATGGGGTATACAGATTATGTGATATTACCCCAATTTGTCAGTACAACATGTCGAGTCATAATTGGGTGTGGCGTAATGTAATGGGGTGTATACATGTTATGATTTGTCAGCCCCAATTTATCAGAAGCTAATTGCTATCGTCTGAGGGTCTACCGCGAAACGAAAACGAACTTTGTTTGTGTATCTCCGTCTCTGTCGCACTTGGTAGTACGAGCGATAAAGCCTCTGCACGTCTAGCATGCGACGGCCGCGACATACTCTCGATTTTTATCGCACTATATCTCTTGTTCTAAGTGTTCTAATAATAAAGCGACGGATAGTGCGAGAAAAATCGAGAGAGCTCGCGTGCCGTCGCATGATAGCCGTGCTGGAGGCATGTTGCGCTGCTGATCCAACTGTCAAACGAGTTGTACTGAGAAATTGCATGCACATGTGGTCGGATTGTTACACCACCGAGAAACGAAAACAAACGCCTCGCCTACATAAAATTCACGCCGATAAAATGTCGATGAATATAAACTTTAAAATAATTACAACACTATAAGTGTAAACTTGACGTCGACGTCTTGGCAAAATTGTTTACTATTTTAACACTGTGGTGAACATACGGAGACGAGTCGTCAATAATATATAAATAATAATACTTCATGTTAGCTGAAAATTGGACACTTGGTACGGAAGTCAGCGAGTGGTTTCGGCGCGGCGCCGGACGCGCGAGGTACGCGTTCAGCCGCCAGCGCCGCGACGCCCCCGCGCCCGCCGTCGCCGCCGCGCCGAACGTTTATGAATACGGCCGATGTTTAACTAATAAAACTAAAAAGCTGGAAGTATTACTAACAAACGAGTTATTCTGTAATGTACTCGTAATTACCGAACATTGGCTCCAAAGCCACGAATTAGTATCTGTTACACTTAATAATTTCGACTTGTTATCGTACTTTTGTAGGCCTACAATCGGCCATGGTGGAAGTTGCATCTACGTGAGTACCGGTATTAAGGTAATTAATAAACAAGATTACTGCGATCTATCAATCGAACAACTGTGTGTGCCGTACAGCTCGTCGTTGAAAATATATTAGTCGTTGCGATATATATCACTCGAATCAAACAGACGATTTCGCTTACCTGAAATTATTTGAAAAATTACTATCTAAAATATGTAACGAAGGACTGGACGCCGTTATTATGGGCGATGTCAATATAAACTGGTTTAAAAGTTCTAAATCGCAAAAAGAACTAATTGATATCTTATCTAGACACAATTTTTACCAAATAGTAGATTTCGCAACAAGGACGGAGGGAGACACGGCGACATTAATAGACCATGTGTACTGTAACCTCCCTTCCCAGCGTATCGCGCGCGTCGCCGGCGTTGCCGCACACCTCAGCTCGACGCGCAGCGCGTGTGCGTCGCTACACCGCGCGACGAGCTATTACGAACACGAATAAAATTGATTTCGCAAACGCCCTCGAGGCAGTCGATTGGACTGCGGTGGTGGACCAGTCGAACAGCGACTGTCATGACCTTGCAAAAACTGTTGAATATTATAGTCGACAAATTTAACATTTGTTTCCAATTATTATACGGAACCAACCTAAACGTCCAAAGCGCAACACTTGGATTGATAGCGAGATCTATAATTTAAAATGCTTATTATTTGACATACTATATTTAAAAAAGAATTTTCCTGATAATGATAACTTGGTGAATATAGCAGAAAATTACTCGGTAAAATATAATACCCTAATAAAAAGAAAAACGAACTAACTACTATTCTAAAACAATTCGTGACCACCCAAACAAAGCTAAATGCATGTGGAACATTATATCTACCGAACTCGGCCGACGAAATGATGACAGGGTCGATTATACAGACTTGCTGCGAAATGCTGACGGAGTAGCATTTGACACAAAACAACAATTAGTTGATGCACTAAATACAGAGTTCACGACGGCCGCCAGCAGGTGCGGTGCACCGCCGGCCGACGTTGCGCGCGCGCATACCGCGCTGCGCGGTGCCGCGCTCGCGACCGACGCACACTGGGCTGAAAATCGGCTTTCATAGACATAGGAATCGAAGTTAACATTTTAAAGTTTTTGTGCTTGAAATGGCTTATGCTTGCCATTATTATGCTAAATTATGATCCTGGCGTGATTTAGCACTAAAACGTATGAGTTATAATTTTTTTCCGAAAAAAATGTATGGAGCTATAACGAAAAAACTGGATATCTCGGGAACCGCAAAAAAAACACAAATATCCTTACAGCTGGTTATATTACTAATTATTCCATTGTTGTTGATTGGCCCAGCTGTGTACAAACCAATCTTCTTATGCCTGAACTACAAGAAGAGTCTACTTGTTTGGAGTATTCTGCGACATCAACCAGCACCGAACTTACCTCTCCAGAATGTTCAACATCATCATCTTCAATTGGGACAATGACAAAGCACCCAAGAAAAGCCTTCGAAGACCTATCAAACAAGCAAAAGAAGAGAAGGTCTGACAGTCATAAAGGTGAAAACTCAACTGAGTTGGCTTTTACAGCGGCACAACTTTTGAAAGAGGATGGTCGAGATGATATCGCATCTGTGATTGAACACATGCTTAAAAACCCAGAAATTGCTACAAACATATGTAGAATGATCAAGAAGCCGAATTGCTCCGCTGTATTTACACCAGAAAGAGCACTCGGACTTTTCATTTCATTAAAACTAAGTAAATGGCAATACATCACTTTAAGGGAGACTGCTATTCGAGAAGGTGCCCAGAAGCTTTATCCGTCTTACTACAAGATACAATCGGCCAAATTACAGTGCTATCCTCCGAAGTCAACCATAACTATAACGGATTCATCAGCTGAAATTAAACTTCAAGCTTTACTTGATTTAACAACGAAGAGGATACTGGATGGATTATCAAGCAATGTAGAAAACAAACAGCTGACGCTAATATCTAAGTGGGGTTTTGATGGTGCTTCTAGTCAAAGCAGATATAAGCAGAAAATGGAAGGCGAACAAGATGACTCGAGCATATTCATGACATCTTTAGTACCACTTAAGTTGGTTTCTGGAGAAGACATTGTATGGACGAATCCAAAACCTTGCTCACCCTCCTATTGTCGCCCATTGATGTTTAGATTTGTGAAAGAAAGTGAAGCAGTCGTACTTGAGCAAAAAGGAAAGATAGAAGAAGAAATTAAAGCTCTACTCCCTACGGAATACAATACTTGTAAGATACATCATGCCCTGAAAATGACGATGATTGATGGGAAAATTTGTACATACCTTTCTGCAGCTAGGTCAAATGCTACATGCTATTTATGTTTGGCTAAGCCAACATAAATGAATCGCATAAATTCTGTTACATCAAAGACGATAGCCACTGAGTTGTACGAATTTGGATTGTCACCACTGCATGCCCGCATCAATTCAATGGAATGTCTCCTACACATTTCGTACAGACTCGTCTTCAAGAAATGGGCTGCAAAGGGAGACGAACATAAAAAAATTATGAACGAGACAAAGAAAACAATTCAAGATCGATTTAAAGGAGAGCTAAACCTTTTGATTGATATTGTGAAGCAAGGTTCGGGGACCACAAACGATGGGAATACAGCAAGAAGATTTTTCCAGAATCCAGAAAAAACTGCAGCAATAACCGGATTGAATGAAGAGCTCGTACGCAGATTTGCCGTGATACTGCAAGCAATAACATCCGGGGAACATGTTGCTGTTTCGAATTTTAGAGAGTATGCCTTGGAGACGGCTAAAAAGTACGTAGAGTTGTATGATTGGTACTACATGCCATCAACCGTGCATAAATTGCTAATTCACGGAGCTGATATCATCGCCAGCAATGCCATTGTACCTATTGGAAGTCTCTCGGAAGAAGCTTCAGAAGCCCGAAATAAAGATTTTAGGATGTTCAGGGAACATAACTCCAGGAAGAAAAGCAGACAAGCATCCAACGAGGATATTCTCAACATGCTTATTTTATCCTCCGATCCTCTAATTACTGCAATGAGACCGACCCTGGATGCAAAGAAGAAACAGGCGTTTTTTATAGAAACGATAGACCTACTTAAATTAGAGGAAACCCAAATTGAGGTTTTAGGTGCGTGTGACGCAGAACCTGACTCTGAATTAGATTCAGAAGACAGTGATTTAGAAGAATAAATTAAAAATAAAGACATATTGTAAGGTTATGGTGTTCTTTTTATACTTTACTTGTTTATTATTTGTTTTTCTTTAAAGTTGTTATGGTTCTGTCAATATTTGTTTTTTTTTTAATGTAAATAATACTAACCTATGTAAAAAAAATACTAGCAATTTGATTAAATATGACTCACCCTTTATTGAAAATGCGAAACATACATATTTCTGTGTTTAATCTTTAAATTAAGACGTCCGGAACGAACAAAAAGAATTAAAATTTTCGCCGATTTTTAAAAAAAAACCGCACTTTAGACTGAAATATGTAGTATGTCAAAAAATCAGGAATAATTAGTAATATAACCAGCTGTAAGGATATTAGTGTTTTTTTTGCGGTTCCCGAGATATCCAGTTTTTTCGTTATAGCTCCATACATTTTTTTCGGAAAAAAATTATAACTCATACGTTTTAGTGCTAAATCACGCCAGAATCATAATTTAGCATAATAATGGCAAGCATAAGCCATTTCAAGCACAAAAACTTTAAAATGTTAACTTCGATTCCTATGTCTATGAAAGCCGATTTTCAGCCCAGTGTGCGACGCCTCGCTGCGGCTGACGCCATTCTCCCCGGGCGAAATAATAGTAATATTGAACAAACATATAGCCCCAAAGAATATCACTGACCTGTACGGCATATCATCTACTTTACTCCGATCAGTCGCCGGATCTATCGCGTCCATTGTAGCCTATTTTTTTAATGCCTGCGTCAGGGATGGCACGAGTTATAATATCGCCCCTTTTCAAAGGAAAAGGCAATACGTCAGATATGAAATCTTATAGGCCGATATCGTTAGTCCCCGCTATTAGTAAGGTATTTGAAGTAGGTTTAAACAAAAGGCTCCTGTCCTTTATTGGACAGCGCGATATAATGACGGTGAGGCAGTACGCGTACAGAGCCGGACGCGCCACCACCGCACCGACCTGGTCCGCGAAGTGGTGTGGCGCGTGTTGAGCGCGCGCGAGGCAGGCTAGCACGTCGCTCTGCTGTGCTGCGATCTCTCACGCGCGTTCGACACCGCCAACCACCACCTTATCGCCGACAAACTGGACTTTTACGGCATACGCGGCCCGGCCCTGTCCTTACTAATAGCAAACGTTTTTCCCCCGAAGGGATAAAAACGATATATTTCATGTCTTGCCTAGGCTTGACCTGTGGGAGATTACGCTATTCAAACCGCCATCGAGAACACGGAGATCTTATGTCCCCGCGCCGTCCAGCCGCGCGCGCGCTCCTCCCCCCGCCGCCCGCGCCCCGCGGGGCGGGCCGAGCGGTGGCGCGCGAGCGCGGTTCCTATCAGTACCTTGAGATTGTAAAGTCGTCAAGGCATTACTTGGTCAAGCCTAGGCAAGACATGAAATATATCGTCTTTATCCCTTCGGGGGAAAAACGTTTGCTATTTCATGGTCTGTGCCGTCGGCTTGACCTGTGAGATATATTTAGGTTCTGACGACGCGGGGAAGCGTACTGTGAATATACATGTGTTATATTATGCCTACATGTAATACATGAAGTAGGAGAATATGGATTGAAGGGTAGGTAAGTTAAGTAAGTGCTTGTAATTAAACAAAAGAATGAGAAATCAACATGTTTGTAATTAACAGATTTCAATATTTTCAATGAATAGTTAGCGCATGTGATACACTAAGAATTATTAAAGCAATAATCATATAATACAAGTTTAAAAACAATAAAAGGGTATGTCGTACTGATGACTTAATGTAATGCACATTAAGAATTGTAATAAAAATAATCAACATTTTTGTTAAAAGAAAACAAAACAAACTTAAACAATCATGCATCCAACTCGGATGAAAAGTAACTCCCGTACAGTATACGAGGAATTGTAAGATTAAATAAAAATACAGTATATAACTGAGATCTAAGATTAACAACATAATAACTGGTTGTTTATTTTATAACTAAAAATAATGAAATTTCAGTCTAAGCATTTCTGATTGAGATCAATAGAAAATAGGCAATCTACTTATAAACAAATTGCTAGTTATTAGGTTAATAGAACTGGACTTTTGAAGTCGATCACAACGTATTAAAACTAGAATCAATTAAATTGACGTTAGAATTACGTACTAAGTCAGATGCTCTTATAACTTCCTTAAAGTAATGCTTAAGCACATTGCGTTCGCTTCGCCAATTTCCATTTCTAAGGATGTTATCTATAGGCATGTTGTTATCCCTTCTGGAAGAGGCGACTGCCGAGCGAATACTTCCAGGGGGAAAAGGAAGGCTTAGCTCCACAAAGGCTGTCTTGATCCAGCCTGCAATAATTGCTCTTGAAGCTGCCTTAACCGGCCCCCTTGAGGTGACAAAAAGAGAATCAATCTGAGTATTTCCTGTTGATCTTCTGGTCTCTGAGAGTGACAGGTGTAGTTTTGTCCACCGAACCGGATCCAATTTCTCATTAGGTATCATAGAAAGCTGCCAGGCAGACTGTCTATGGGTTGTACTATCAGTTTTGGAGCCATAATCCGGCCACAATGTAACAGCTGCATCAGTAAGTAGCATGCTTGTCTCGTTTATGTTTAGTAGTGTAAGATCATGAACTCGTCTACCAGATGCCACTAACAGTAATAGTGCAAGATGACGAGAGACCTGAAAGATGCTGTCTTCTTGTACGGGATTTTTCTCCATCCAATCAATTAGTTGCTTTATATCCCAAATACGTTTTTTAACCGAAGTGGGTTGTGCTGAGTCGATAGCTTTAACCATCTGTTTTACTAAAATATTGTTAGAGATGGAGTCCCTCTTGGTTGGGTTAGCGAAATTTGCGATGACTGACTTGTGTAATTTCACGGTACTGGCAGACAGCTTCTTTATTCTAAATAAGTAGCCTAGATGTTGAGCTACAGAGTTGCCATCGGAGTTGTATGGGTCAAGACCCAGAGCTCTGCACCGGTCTAACCACGTTCTCCAAGGAGCTGAGTAGGTTTTTAGCGTAGACGATCTCCAAGACTTTCTGAGGAGTTCCAAATCCTCATCATGCCAGTCTGCAGTTATGGTCGACCACCCCGTATCCTCCAAGCCTCCAAGCGTAAGTTTTGGGCGTTCGGAAGACCCGCTTGGGATGTCAAGTCTATCAAGTGATGATTGAGGTTGCGAATTTGGAACGGGGGATCCACTGCTCTCATTTTCAGATCCGACCTCCAAAATACTTTTTCCCACCTTGGCACTATCATGATTCATGACCTTTCGCATGATTTAGGTGGGCTAATACTCGAGGAATTATTGACGGAGGGGGGAAAATCCAGGCCAGATTGAACTGCCATACCCTGCTGAAAGCATCGACGAACTGGGATTCTTTGTCCTTTGCGTCTCGAGAGACATAGGCTGGAACTACCCTGGATTCTTTCGTTGCAAATAAATCTATTTCGGGTGTTCCCCATTTGCAAAATATCAGGTTCGTCACCTGCTGGGAAAGATGCCAGTCCGCCAGGGGTTTCTGACGAGATAGACTGTCTGCTATGTCGTTGTAGATGCCCGGGATATATTGAGGGCATAGTTCCGTCCTCAGGGCGTGTACTGTGTGGAGTAGTTGTGACACAAGCATTGTTAGCTGACGAGAACGAGTTCCTCCTTGCTTCCTGATGTACGCCACAACTGTCCGATTGTCCGACTGGACTATGACCCTTTTCTCCCTTAGATAGGTCATTTCCGATCGAAAAGCTTGTAATACCGCATATAGTTCCTTCCTGTTTATATGCCATCGTTTTTGAGCTGGGGTCCATAGACCGCTGACCATTTTGTCGTCTATCTGAGCTCCCCAACCTTTGGCTGATGCGTCTGATGTTATAAAAGTTGTCTTTCGATACTTTACGAGAGTTCCGTTTTGTTTCAAGTTCTCTAGCCACCAGACACATTCTTGAAGAGTCTGTGATGTTATAGGGAACAATTTCTTTTTCTGATGTTCTGGTAAGCGGTTGGCTGCTCTTTGTAGATCTCTGGAGTGTAACCTTCCTAGCGGGATTACGAAACTGGCAAAATTTAGTTTGCCCAGCAAGCTCTTGGCGAGCCCCCAGCTCCACTTTCGATCCCTTAAGATTTTGTTTAAGTCTTTTTCTATCGATTGGAATTTCTTTTGAGGCAGTGAAGTTACGTTTTGCAAAGTATCCCACATAATTCCCAAATACTCGATCTGTTGCGAAGGTTCGTTTAGGGATTTTTCTTTGTTTATGATCCAACCTAGTCTTGTCAAAAAGTTTGCTGCCTTGATGGCATCCTCTCGTAGTTTTACTGGATCCTGGCAGGCCAGGAGGAAGTCGTCGAGATAAACTATCAGCCTTATGTTCATATCCTGGAGTCGTGATGCCACCCAGTTTGACAGCCTTGCAAATGTGAGGGGAGCTGTAGAAAGGCCGAACGGTAGGCACGTGAATTGTAGGATCTGACCCTGATTGACAATTGCTAAAAATCTTCTGTGCTGATTTTTTATGGGCACGTGAAAGTATGCCTGGGAGATGTCGATTTTTACAAGGAAATCTGGTTGCAGAAAATGAGGTACTTTGAAATGGTTTAACAGGCGAAATTTCTTTGGCAGAAGGAATCTGTTTAGACCTCGTAGGTTGATTATGGGTCGATTCTTGCCGTCGGATTTTGGGACCGGGAACATTGTTGAAAGAAAACCTGAATGAGCTGATGTGTGTTCCAGAATGTCTTGATTTATGAGGGAGTTTATCTCCTGCGTCATTTCTTTGGCTTCGAAATTTTTTAACATTTGAGCATGAAATGGAATCAGAGGAGGTTTTGTTACAAACGGGATTGTGTACCCCTTTACGATGTTTAGGATGCTTTTGGGGGCTCCCTCCTTTTTCCAGACTTCTAGGTATGAACGAAGCCTGCCTCCTCTGAAGAGCCGTATTTCAGGCACTTCTATGTTTCTTCGAAGAGTGTCCCTTGGACGAGCGTCCTCGGGCTGAGGAGGGATTAGAGTGATTTCTTTTGTCAGCACGTCTAGAATTTGAACCCGTTTTCTCGGACGGGCGACTTCTGGGCTTGACAAACGTCTTCTTTGTGGGGATCTTTCCCTGGGAAAAGCCGGATGGGTTATTGTAGCGTTTCGGTTGTGCCGGTTTTTTATAGTGGCTGCGAAAGAAAGTGGTTGGTGGTTGCTTAAGAACCTCTGTCAGCTTTGACTTACAGAAAAGATGAGTTGTTGATGGAGGGACGGAATTTCAAAGTGACGCCTGATATTCATCCTTGGGGATAAGAAAGTTCCTTCTTTGCTCTATAGCCTCGTTCCTACGCCCGCATGCAAATTGAAGAAGATCGTGTGATATGGTCGTGGCAGATCCAGCAGATAGGTGGCTCTTGAGATCTTCTTTGAGGGCAGGATGCTTATTTGAAAGCTCTTTGAGAGCTCCATGCAGTGCATCTCTTTGCATCAAAAGCCCGTGGACAACGGTACCAAGAACATAGTCCAATTTACTTAGCTGTTCCTGCACAGGGTTAGGTGTCATATGCTTGACTAGGACTGGGTTGGCCTTTAAAGCACCAAAAACTGGCGCGGCGTGTAATTTCTTCTGTACTTCGACATACCTGATCTGGTTATACGTGGTGTCGCCTAGTCTTAGTACTCTAACCCCCTGTTCTGCAATATGTGGCTTTGGGTTGGGTATAACAGGGTCCTGTGGCTTAGTGCAGGGCAGCCAGTCAAGATCTTCTTCGGAGCCTAATGGAGCCTCAAGGGGCTCCCACGTAGGGGTAGCTTCGTTCGGAGGCTGTTCAGGAGCGATTGGGTCATCGATATCTGAGCAGTGAGCTGAAACGTAGTCGTCATCGGAGGTTTCGTAAGCAGAGTTCTCCTGAGAGTCAAGTGGTGTTTCAAATTTTTTCATGAAGGACTCCAGCATCTCCTTTAGCGCCACCTGATTTTCCTCTAACTTACTCAATCTGTCTTGACGTTTAGTTGTACGAGCAGAGCTGTTGCTGCGCCGAGAAACATGCGAGACAGAGCCGTTGTCTTCAAGGTCGCTGGATAACTCGTGGTTTGCCTCCTTTCTGCCGATCAATAGGGGTTTCATGTCTGCCAGAGCAGCGAAAACCAGTTCAGTCTGTACTGCGGAACCCCGTATTCGCGCTGCTAGAGAGGCAGGGCCGGTAATTAAACCGACACACAAAGGCCACTCTAGTAACTTGAGTTTAATATCTCTATAAGCTCTCTCAGAGAGAGAGGAACAGCTCGGCGAAAAAGCGCGTGCCAAACCTACCGTCGGGATCGCGAACCTGATCTTGTTCAGTATTTGAGGGTCTAGTTCACTTCCCAGCAAGTCTTCTTTGGAGTAGGTATGTACTTTCCATTCTTGCCAGCCATCCGGGAGATGCGCTGTGATGAGGCGTGTCAGCCTGCTGAGGATCGCGTTGTCTCCAGGGTCA
This sequence comes from Epinotia bilunana, assembly GCA_947049275.1. NCBI lineage: Eukaryota > Metazoa > Arthropoda > Insecta > Lepidoptera > Tortricidae > Epinotia > Epinotia bilunana. The sequence continues at coordinate 12,913,203 of OX346252.1, forward strand.
TCCGCCTCCCAGTCGAGTAGTGATCCAAGGGAACACATATCTCGTGATCCCGTTGCCTATAAAACAAGGAATTCTGTGAGTTCCTGTGGGCTCCCGCATTTTTAACCATTGACTAATACGGCTCATCTAATGATCTACACGTAAAATTACGGAATAAAATTGGCCCGTAAGACGTGTCAAAGTGAGCCGCTCAGCTCGCCAAAGTCACCCGTACGGCTCAAAAAATGAGCCGTAGGGGGTCATCGTCTGAGCCGGACGGCTCATACTGACCCGTGCGGCTCATCAATCCGGCCCGATCGGCTCACAAAACTGGTCCGTACGGGTCACTAAGCTGGCCTGTACGGCTCACCAGATTGACCCGTACGGCTGACCATTCTGACCCGTACGGCTCCTAAATACGGGCCGTACTCTAAGTGGTCTAGGTGACTTAAAATAAAATAGCCACGCGGTTCGCCACAACGGTCGGATCGTTATAAAGCCACCAAGGTACGGCAATGCTTAGAACTCGAGGTGCAATAATAATTTTACCGCTCTGGTTTGGAAAGACCGCAGAGACAGCAAATTAAATCATAGATCGAATCGGTCCTGAACAGGAAGCGCGATTCACAGATTTGCGCCTGTACAGGTGTACAGTAAATCGAGCCTTGATTTTGAAAGTTACTTGTATGTCAGCACAGTACAAGTAGGTATTTAACCCTAAAGGGTAAAAAAAAAAAAATAACTGAAATAAAAGTCACAAGCACTTGCAAATTAAGAAAACAAGTTCACTTACCATCGATATTGGTGTAAACAATCCTATAACACAATATTGTCGATCTAAATGATCTCGAACGAACTTCGCCGTTGTTAACTATAGACACCGTGCAATCGCGTAGCGTAATGAAAGCGTACTGATAGGAACCGTGCTCGCGCGCCACCGCTCGGCCCGCCCCGCGGGGCGCGGGCGGCGGGGGGAGGAGCGCGCGCGCGGCTGGACGGCGCGGGGACATAAGATCTCCGTGTTCTCGATGGCGGTTTGAATAGCGTAATCTCCCACAGGTCAAGCCGACGGCACAGACCATGAAATATCCTTTATGTCTCAACGCTCCCAAACTGTTTTCGGCGAAAAAGGACGGATCAAATCATCCGAAATGACGAGCACGATGGGCGTGCCACAGGGCTCTTGCCTGTCAAATATGGTCGGGGGCTCGAGTGGTGGTTCAGATTAAACGGTCTAGCCTTAAACAGAAAAAATACTATGTTTCTTTCATTCCAGCTTAATGGCACTAAACCACCAGCCTGTATAGTAACTGCCGATCAAACCGCTTTACAAATGGTCCATAGGGCAAAGCTGCTGGGATTCCAGATCAACAGTGGTCTTACTTGGGAATACCACATCGACAACCTCTGCTCCAAGCTGGGCCGCGCATGTTTTGCAATCCGTTGGCTCGCTAGCACCGCTTCTCGTGGCGTAGTATTATCGTGCTATTTCGCGACCGTCCACAGTCTCCTTATATTACCTACGGCGTGGAGCTGTGGGCGCGAGCAGCGGACGCCGAGCGAGCCTTCAGAATGCAAAAGCGCGCTGTACGCGCTATACTGAGCGTACCCGCGGATATGTCATGCAGAGGACTTTTTAAAGAATTAAATACCATGCCCCTTCCCTGTTAACTCCTCTACCACGTAGCTCTCTTCACATACAACAACTTTGATGTGTTTCGTCCGCGAGGCGTCAACGCATCCCGCATGATGCGCAGCAACAAGCTCGCTCACCTCCTCGTCATGCCCGCACAAAAGCTGCGCAAGTCAGAGCGGTCGGTGTACAATCATGGGTCCGTCGGTCTATAACAGACTGCCAGATAATATTTAAAAAGACGCAACTTCCACGGTGGCATTTAAGTTGAGATTGCGTAAGTGGCTTCTCGACCATACTTTTTATTCCATAGATGAGTTTTACGCGCTCCCTACTCAGTGAATTATAAAAATACCCATATATATGGTACCTTGTATAAAATGTAATTAATGAATAGATAATGACGAAATGAATTTAATGATGCATAATGTACCAACGAATTAAATATGTGTACCTATGTAAAAATCCTGACATGTAATGCTACATTTACACGCTTGCGGTGGCTTGGCAAGCGTCCGCAAGCTCCAAGCCTTCACAAACGCTGGGATGGCATTTACACGCTTGCGAGTGCGTTAGTGTGGTCCAAATAGGCAAGCATGACAGACGTGGAAGTTGTGTCGGCTATTGCGATCGGCTCGCTTTGGTATGCCTCGAGAAAGTCAAGGTTTGGTCGTTTGACCATACAGCACTCATGGTCGATGCGTCTAGGCAGTCAAGAACGACTTCTGTCGTCTAGTCACCGACTGACAAGTCCTCCAAGACAACAAAATATGCACGTAATAGGTCCCAAGGTGCATAACAAACTACCTGAAGATATAACGATCGAAGAGTGCACAAACACCTTTAATAATAAATTAAAAAAATGGTTATTTGGACATGCCTTTTATAATTTAAATGATTTTTATAATAATAATAATTGAAAGTTATAAACATTTCTTAAATTTAAATGATAATATACGCAATTGTGATTCTAATAATGTGACATGTAATATTTATATAATTATGAATAAATGAGTATGAGTATGAGTACGCGGTTACATAAAGGTCATATAAATAAGGCGACCGACCGTCGTGAGATCGCGACTCGCGAGCGACACTAAACACGCGCCAACGTGTAAATACGTCGCAAGCGCTTGCCCAAGCTTCCTTTGATCTGTGTTCAAAAACCGACACTAGTACGGATCGGGCCAAGCTCACGCAAGCCAAGCCAAACACCCCCGTTTACACGCTTGCGCTTGTGGAGGCTTGCCAAGCCACCGCAAGCTTGTAAACGCACCATAATAGACTCAAAATACCATACTATTCGTCTCAATCTAACTCATGTCAGCTGACCATAAGAAGTGACAGAGACAACTATATGAAATATCGTCGCTTTATACTGCGCGTCTGTATTAGTCTGTGGTTCGTGTATCTCCGTCTCTGTCGCACTTGGAAGTTCGAGCGATAGAGAGGGAGATACACGAACGAGTAGGTTGTTTAAGGCAAGTTATCAGCCATTTTAAAGTTCTTAATTTAGCTGCATAGGAGCTTTTCCGTCCCTCGTTGTGGCATCACGTATAGCCATGCGACAACATGACATTGACAATTTGCAATAGTTGTTAGTTGATAACACAGAGTACTGCCATACTTATAAAAAAAAAACAGAGTACTTAAGTATCTGTTCCACTTCAGACTATTTTTCGTTGATAACGATAACACTAACTGCTTACGGACCATATTAGCATATTACGGGCTTTGCCATTTTCAACAGAACATTAAAGATCGTCATCAGACATCCTTTCATTGTCTTCTTCATATATAAAATTATACAAACATCGAAACATCACTAGAGAAAAAGCTAATGCCATGATGGAACCTGAGGATGTAGACGATGGGTACTTTACTCCAGTCGCCAGGTAATCACATTTAACTAATCGTGCGGGTCTTAAATAAGTCCTGCTCATATAACAAAATACTTGTAACTAATTAGTTTTGCCCGTTGTTTCAGTACTACCTTGGCGAGCATATTTAAGGACGATTCCAGCAATGATGCAGCAGTTAACCCTTCCCTAAAGTATAAACCTCCTAAATTAAAAAAGACAGAAGAGACTAGCAGGCCTGACGGTGCTGGTTCTTCACAATGCGTGTTTTCTTGTTCTGTGATAGCCTATGAATGGTGGGTGATAGTCTTATAAATGATTATGTTGTATGACATCAATGTTATTAAATATGTTTACATTCTATGGCAAGTTTAGTAGCGAATTCTAGTTATGAAATGCTCTAAATTCCAGCCAACTCTTGTAATCCCTTACTGTAATCTCAACAATGATAATGAACACATTTATTTTTACACAGGGTACAGGGATCCCACACATGTAAAGGGAAGGCTGGTTTTGCCATAATGCGAACAGTTAAATCTGGCTTGTGCAAAATCATACTTTACAGTTGCGATAAATCTACATTATCATGCACTTCACTCTTGCCGCTGCTAGAAGTGACCGTGAAAGGTGCCATGATATCACTTTATGATGATCATAACAAATATTGGGGATTGTGTTTTAATAACAAGACTATTGAACAAGTCAAGGATATATTAAAATATGAGAATGTTATTATAAAACATTATGTGAATCCTGAATTAACTAAACCTGAAATTGAACTTTTTGATAGTGATGAGACTGACAATAGTGGTCTTGCTGAAGACGGTGCTGCAACACCAAGAAATACGAAAGAATCCATTTTAAACAGAATGGCCAATCTTGGTCATGCTATATTACCCACATTACCTGGAAGTCAAGGTAAAAAAATTACTCCACTAGATATAACAAACTCACTAAACATATTTGATTCTCCGGCCGAGTTAAAGGTGTTGCCAGGTAGCAGTGTGAAGAAAAATCATGATATTACAACAATGCAAGATCAAGAACCCGCCAAAAGTATTGCAATTCAAACATGTAATACAAATGTTGAAGGAAACAACATGTTAACAAATAATTTAACAGGAAGTGCTCAAACATTTGTAACAAGCCTTCCTTTAATCAATAATCAAATATATACTTATGTAAATGGATATATGGTGCCATTGCACATGCAAATGCCTGTTTTGGATAATGTCATCAATGCGGACACTTGTGCCGAAATTGAACTGATGATACATAAGCTAACTCAACTTAAGGATGTAGTTAGATCAATGGAATCAAAACATTTACAGAGTAAAGAAGAAATACACCCATGTAGATGTAAGGACCAAAAGCAATATAACGATTTCACTGGCAAAAATAAAGAGGTTCAAACGGACCTGAGTAAAAAACATATATCTGACTTGGAACAGTCAATCAGTGAAAAAGATAAAATTATAAAAGATCAGCATCAGCAGATACATAATTTAAATGAACGAATGGAAAAAATTAACTAAGATTTAAACATGGCAAATGAAGAAATGAAACAAATGATTCCAAAAAAGGAGGCAGATATACTTCTTGCTAGCACAGTCAAAATCATTATGAATAAAACATTCCGCTCACTTGCTAGTAATTTTGATAATGACATTACTTATACTGGAAATAGTATAAAAGGAATATTAGCAGCAGTTATAAAAAAAAAACACTGTCGAGTCATTAAGCACCTTGTTAAGCAATCAGGATACAGAGAATTCTACACAATCTACCTATAGCTAATTTAGCAAGCATTTTGGTCTTGAACAGAGAGTCCAGTCTGAAACCATTACATATTAGTAGATTCCATTATATTATTATTTAAGTGCTTATCTTCCATTGCTATTAATAATTGTTTTTAAACTAAGACACATGAAATGGTCAATTTTCTCAAAAACAAAGCCAAAGCCTCAAAGCCTTTATTTCTCACATTAAAAAGTTATGTTAAGTACAGTTTTCGTATTTCATTTTTCTAGTGAAGTATCCATTTTTTGGCAAAGGCCTCCTCCATCTCCTTCCAGTTTAACCTGTCCTTGGCTTTTCAGGTCCATGCCAGTCCGGCTATTTGAGCGATGTCGTCGGCCCACCACCGCCGCGGGCGACCGCGTGGGCGCTTCGCGTCTCGTGGGTGCCAGTGTAGGATCCTCTCGCTCCAACTATTGTCGGTTGTTCGTGTTACATGACCAGCCCATCTCCATTTCAACCTACATGCTAGTTCAGCGGCATCTGCGACTTATAGTAGAGTTTACAATAGAGTTGGTAGAACTATTGAGTCCATCGGTTTCCTCTTTAGGTGGATTGGGAGCTTTGACTTAAATATGAACTTTAGGGACCAGTACGCCATGCGATTTTTATCCTTCGCTCGACTTCAGTTGATGTTTGTTGACTAAATGATATTATTCTCCCCAAGTATACATAGTTGTCCACATAGTCTATTTTGCTGGATTCTGTTGTGATAGGTATTCTGTCACCGTTTGTCATGGCAAATGTTTTTTGCTTGTTCATTTGCAAACCACATTTCTTGCTTTCTTTATCTAAAGTATCCAACATATAGACTATATCTTCGTGGTTATTTGCCATTAGAACTATGTCATCAGCAAAGCGAAGATTGCTGAGGTATTCGCCATTAATGTTTATGCCTTTAGTGTCCCAATCTAATTTTCTAAATATTGATTCAAAAGAGCTGTAAACAGGTTTGGGGATATAGGGTCTCCTTGTTTTAATCCTCTGTGGATAGGAAATGATTCTCCTTTTTCTCCAGTTTTACAATCACTTTGCTGTGTCTGTAGATCTCTTTAAGTATATTTATGTAAGCAGTTTCTACTCCTTGTTCTGTTAGCGCTACCCATAACGGTTGGTGTTTTATGGAGTCGAATGGCTTGGAGTAATCAACGAAGGTTATAGAGCACATAATATATATAGAGTTTTCCCATATTCCGTATACTTTTCTATGAGCTGTGTTAGCGTGAAAATATGATCCATGGTGGAGTAGTTTCGCCGAAATCCTGCTTGCTCTCTGGGCTGGTTGCTATCAAGCACTTTCGATACTCGTTTCAGTAATACTGTTGCGAATACTTTATACACTGTCTGTTGTAAGCTAATAGATCTGTTTTTGTAAAGTAGTGTTATAATAGATAGTCCCCATTCTTCTGGTATTCTTTTCTGTGTCATTATTTCGTTGAATAGCTTCGTTAGAAATGGTGTGAGTGGATCTATAATTGCTTTCAAGATGTCATTTGTAATCCCATCGTCGCCTGGACTTTTGTAGTTTTCAGCATTTGTATTACGTTTTTTATTTCAGTCTCTAGAAATGATGGAATACTATCGCAGCTCTGACGGTTGGTATTCTCATAGCTTAGTTCGTCATTTTGGTACAGATGTTTATAAAATTCCGTTGCGTGCTGAATGACTTGTTTTCTGTTTGTTATATTTTCGTTGTTGTGACGTAGAGTCATGAGCCATGGTTTAGAGTTATTCAATTTATAATGTGCTCTTTTTGATGAGGATCTTTTTTCTAATTCCTCTTCTATTACTTTGTAGCGATAGTTTTTCCAATTCCGATTTATTTCTTTTTTAATAAGTTTGTAAAGGGCTTTGAGATGATTTCTTTCAGATCGTGTTCTATCTTCTTTGGTTTTAAGTCTATTTCTTTAATTGATGAGCTTAAGGGTGTAATCATGGTGGCTTCATTTTTCGTACTTTTAGGTAGTTTGTTCACCGCCTGTTTTATGTTTGCGATTAGTTTCTGGTATGCTAACTCAATGTCGTCGAATTCGATGTTGCTGATGTGGTCCGCAATTATGTTCCTTAATGACTTTTTCAAGTGGGTTTAGATGTTTAATTTGGTTTCTGTATCCATTTCGTGATTTTCTTCTATTCGGTTGCTGTATCAAAAACATGTATTCAAATGGAATTGCGATATAAATTATTAAATATGGTGTGAAAAGTGCATGCCTGTGACCCGGAAATGTGTTAAAAGCAATAAGTATACTTAAGAGTTTAGGTATGTACTGTAGTTTTTGAAAAGTGTATTCAAGCATTTTAAGTATATTTGTGCAGGTATAAAGTGTAACTTGGAAATCTTGAACTGAACCTAACGAAATAATAGTATTTTATGCAATAGTTGTATAATGTATGCTTTTTCAGCCGAGTACCACGTTTAGGCCACGAAGCTTTGCTGAGTGGCCTAATTAAGGTACGAGACTTAAAGAGCTAATTATATAACTATTGTATACAATACTTTACAATGCAAGTGCTCAAAAAAAGCGTTTACAGTACATATGGTGCTACTTTCCCGCACTAGTGCGAAAAAGAGCACTTTTCGTGCATATGTCGAAGCTTTAAAGAGCTATATGTACAGTAAAACGTTGTACGATACACGTGCGAATAGGTAATTCGCAACTCGTGTCGATGTAAAACACTCCCTACGGTCGTGTTTTAATTTATCACAACTCGTTGCGAATTTCCTATTTTTGGCACTTGTATCGTAAATATCTATTTCCAAGCACCCAAATCGTGCGGAAAGTTTAAAAGTAAAAAGCACTAGTGCGAAAAAGTGGCTTTTTCGCACTAGTGCTTTTTACTTTTAAATTTTTTTCTGATTTTGAAGTCCGTCGTCAGCCCGATGCAAAGAGTTTTTATTACTTGAGAAAAGTTTTACAAATATTTCAATAACACTTTTTCTTTCATATAAAGCGTACATAAATACTAATAATGTATAAAATGATTTATTAATCTTTTTGAATTTTGAAGTTGGTCAATAAATTAATTAATTTTAAATATTCACTTAATGTGTTTGGCTAAACGCATATCTTTCCTATGCCTTTTGCGATACGACAGTACATATGTTGTCAACGGACGTATTTAAAACTAAAAAGCCCGCCATATTTGTTATTGTTGTTTACTTTTGAGTTATTTTATGCAAATATGTTAAACATTTCGAGTGAAAGTGACTCATCATCATATCAGCCGAAAGACGTCCACTGCTGGACATAGGCCTCCCCCAAAGAGTGCCACAATGACCGGTCCTGCGCCACCCGCATCCAGCGGACTCCCGCGACCTTTACCAGGTCATCAGTCCACCTTGTGGGGGGCCTACCCACGCTGCGCCTTCCGGTACGTGGTCGCCACTCGAGAACCTTTCCGCCCCAACGGCCATCGGTTCTACGTGCAATGTGCCCCGCCCACTGCCACTTAAGTTTAGCGATTCGGAGGGCTATATCGGTTACCTTGGTTCTGCTGCGGATAGCTTCATTTCTGATGCGATCACGCAGAGAAACTCCCAACATAGCCCTCTCCATTGCCCTTTGGGTGACTTTGAGCCTTCTTATGAGGCCCATAGTAAGCGACCACGTTTCCGTGCCATACGTCATCACTGGCAACACACACTGGTCAAAGACTCTCGTCTTGAGACACTGCGGAATATTGGACGAAAAGATGTGCCGTAGCCTCCCGAATGCTGCCCAGCCGAGTCGGATTCGACGATTGACCTCTTTCTCAAAGTTGGACCTACCTAACTGAACAGTCTGTCCTAGGTATATATAATCGTCTACAACTTCGAGCGTAAAGTGTCCGATTGAAATGGGGGTTGGTACTACATGGAGGTTTGACATGATCTTTGTCTTATCCATGTTCATCCTTAGACCAACTCGCTCGGAGGCTTTACTGAGGTCATCGAGCATCGTGCTTAAGTCCTCCATGGTCTCAGCCAAGACTACTATATCGTCAGTAAACCGAAGGTGAGTGATGTACTCGCCGTTGATGTTGATGCCTAGCCTTCTCCAGTCTAGAGTCTTGAACACGTCCTCCAGTGCAGCGGTGAACAGTTTTGGGGAAATAACATCCCCTTGTCTGACACCCCGCTGCAGCGGAATAGGCTTCGAACTCTGATCCTGGAGTCGGACTGACATAGTGGCGTTCTCGTACAAACACTTCAGCACTTCGATGTAGCGGCAGTCTACTTGGCACCGTTGGAGAGACTGTAGTACAGCCCAGGTTTCGATCGAATCGAAGGCTTTCTCGTAGTCCACGAACGCTAAGCAGAGAGGCAGGTTATACTCCTCAGTCTTCTGTATAACCTGGCGGAGCGTATGAATGTGGTCTACGGTACTAAAACCTCTTCGGAAACCGGCTTGTTCGGGAGGCTGGAAGTCATCAAGCCTGCGTGCGAGACGATTCGTAATGACCCTTGAAAACAGCTTATAGACATGGCTCAGAAGTGAGATGGGTCGGTAGTTCTTCAGCAGAGTGTTGTCACCCTTTTTGAAGAACAGCACCACCTCACCTCTGTTCCACGCCTTTGGCGTTCTCCCTTCCAGTAGGACGGTGTTGAATAACTTCTGAAGGGCCGTAAGGATCGGTTTTCCACCCGCCTTCAGGAGTTCGGCTGTAATTCCGTCTTCACCGGGTGCCTTGCTATTCTTAAGCTGTTTCAGAGCCATTCTAATCTCGTACAGGCTGATGTCCGGGATGTCGGTGTAGTGTCGGGTAAGTCTAGCTCTAGGGTCTTCTGCCGGACCAACTTCGGGTTTGCGAGTTGACGTGTATAGCTCCCAGACCCTTTTAGTTCTGTTGGGCCGCTGGGCCTTGAAGAACTTAGACCCAGTGGCACGGACAGCTTCCACAAACCCGTCGTTGAGTTCGTCCACATCGCCACCTAGGCAATCGAAACGGTTTTGGAGTTCCAGCTGAAAGCTCTCGGGGGTTTGGATTTGGGTGGATACTGGACGGAGCGTAGACTTCATCAGGCGAGAGCGCTCTCGCTTGACACATATATTCAATATGCCTCTTACCAGGCGATGATCACTCCCGGTTTTAAACGTATTGATTACAGAGACATCATTGAATACATGCTTCCTCGTCGACATGATGAAGTCAATCTCGTTTTTAGTCACACCATCGGGACTCATCCAGGTCCACTTTCTGTGCTCGCGTTTCTTGAAGAAGGAATTCATCATGTAGAGTCCCTCCTTCTCCAAGAAACCAGCCAGTAGTTGGCCCCGGTGGTTCCGACTTCCGACTCCGAATTGCCCCACTATCAGCTCACCATCTCTCTTGCCTAGTTTAGCATTGAAGTCCCCCATGACAACGGTGAAGTAGGTTTTGGAACTATGCATGGCCTTAGATATATCTTCATACATAGCCTCCACCTCGTCGTCGGAATGTGTCGAGGTCGGCGCGTAAACCTGTATGACCTTCAACGAGTACCTGTTGTATACTCTGAGTATAAGGTACGCCACCTAGTCGACACACTCTCGATCTTCACCACGTTGTTCACTAGGGACTTGTGGACGATGAACCCGACACCTCCCTGGGACTGTTGGTCGCCCTCCCGGAAATAGAGCAAGTTGCCCGATTTAAGGGTTATCGTGTCCTCCCCCTCTCTTCGGACTTCCGATAACCCTATGACGTCCCACCGCAACTTGCTCAATCCTTCCTCCAGTTCCGTTATCCTTTCGTCGGTCCGCAGTGTGCGCGTGTTGTATGTTGCCAGGGCCAGGGGTCGTCGGTGGTGGTAGCCGGATCTTCGCCGGAGATTCTTAGCACCCCTGACCCCGCTAGTACCCTGGCCGCTACCATAACCAGGGTACCGGGGTCGCCGGAACCTCGGGGCCGTGGCTTTGTTGTGTTCTGCATGGGGGGTATATGCCATAATCGCCACGCTTGGCATGCGGGTTGGCGATCGCAGTGTTTCCACCGAACTCCAGGGATGCTGCTGCCCATCCCCCGGTGGTCCTGGTCGTAGTTTTAGGACATACCCGGGTCCGTGAGTGACTAATCAATAATAATAATGATTTATTGCGTTTCAATGGTGTCAGTATGTTTCTTAGAACTACGACGGTACAGCGTCTTTTAACCGACTTCAAAAAAAAGGAGGTTCTCAATTCGGTTGTTTTTTTGTTTTTTTTTTTTCAATATTTGTTACCTCAGAACTCCGTCATTGAAAGGCCGATTCGTAAAATTTTTTTTCGTTTGTAACTATATGCTTCCAGGTTGGTCCCATTTTTTTCAAATATTCAATTGGATGATGGGATCCATGAGGAATTGAGGGAACTCCTCAATTATATTAGGCACGCGTGTAGTGATTTTGGTATTTTCTATTATAACTCGTGTATTTACATCTGGAAATCATAAATTTGGTGGAGTGGAATTGATGATGAGACCACAGATGACTTATGGAATTCCTCAATTATGTACTTAAAAGTACAAAAGTATATCACAGATTCTGATAAGATTCCGTTGAAATAGCAACTAATGAAGTGCCAAAGGTGATCCTTGTGGAATCGACGGAAGTCCTCAAATATTATCGGGTCACATACAGCGATTGGGTTTTTTTCTCTAATAATCAACGCATTTGTTTTCGGAAATCAGTTCATGTGGTAAATTGGAAAAGAAACGTGGAAATGTTCTCGTGGCTTGGCGGAGTACTAAATTGAAGTCGGTTAAAACTTTGTTTTTAAAGTAAGTTATTGTTGTTTAATATATTGAGTTACTCAAAATTAATTGTGTTCCAAAACCACAATACGATGGTTTTAACTTTTAAGTGAATAAGCTTGACAGCAAAAGATGTGGACAAGTTGTTAAATGCATTTCCAGATAAATGTAGGTACCTGACAATCTAGCTAGGTTCTTCAATTTTAACCTATCTATTTTAAACTGACATTTCAACATTAAATCTATTTTCTCACACAAGGCACAGTAAAACGTTGTGTGAAACACGCGCGTAAAGATGATTTCCGACTCGTGTCGAATTATGCATTCGCTCGCTTCCTTCGCTCATGTATAAAAATTACACTCGTCGGAAATCACCTACTTCCACACTTGTAGCATAAATAACTATTTTCTACCTCGGAATAAGGATAAACATGGAAAGTGCGCTAAAATAGGTAGTCGAGACGTATACCTGTACATTACTTCCTTACGCCGTACTAACGCGTTAGAAAGAGATGTACATGCATTTGTTATTCCTCAAGTGTAACCGTCACAAGTTTTGTCCTTTGCTAGGGATGTTACTGTGTCGACTTCTTTATCCATAAATTATACAACCAATCTTAATTGTACTTATTTATTTATAGTTTAATAAATAATGCACTGTGAAAAACGGTTTCTTTCAGTCGACATATAAGCAAAATGCATAATTTTAAGTAGGAGAGAAGAAATCATACCAAACTTCTATCGTAAGGAGACGCTACACGAACGAAATCGGCAGGCCTGCATGCAGTACTACAGCGTGATTCGGCACGTGTGGATACGTGTCGGGAAGCACGGGTTCCAACCAAATCAAGGTCACTTTATACTAGATTTTCTGTGACCTTCCTTGGCAGTCCTGTGAAGTGTCTTGAACAGATATGACGATGGATTTTCTCTCCAATTTCTTTTTTTTAACATTCATTAATCATTTTTGTTTTATATCTTCATCCATTGGGAATCTAAAATCAAAAGTCAAGTTTTGTTAGACAAATACATCAATGCAACAGTAAATTGTCTTCAATACATGGGACAACCAGAAAGCCATTTTGTTGTCATTCTTCAGCAAACTTGTAATTTCGTATGTTCCAACACAGATTTTTCTATATACTGATAAATACACCCATGTCAATGTCGATAAGTTATTGTTCCGAGTTCGATAAAAAATACACATCACTACGTAAATAAACATAACCTCTTTAATCCACAGAAAATATCTTATTTACCATGGCCGAACGCAGATCTCTCTGCGTTACGCAGTCACGCAGAAAAACGCAGAGGTACGCATAGATACGCAGACACGCAAAGAAACGCAGAGATATGCAGAGACACGCACAAAAACGTAGTTACGCAGAGATATGCAGAGACGCAGAAAAACGCAGAGAAACGCAGACACAGAGAAAAGCAGACCAAGGCCGAGACCAGCTCGAGACCAGGCCTACGCCTCATCATCGTCTATCACTAGAGCTGAGCTGACCTTTTTTTTTTTTTTTTTTACGCAGAGGAAATGCTTTTACGCATCCCCCCGGGGGTGGGGGGGTATGTGGGACTCGCCCTTCCGCACCGCCATCTTGATGATGGTGGCTGGACGGGAATACCCACTAAAACCTCTGCGGCGGACACCCTCGCTGCCGTTATAGGGGGGCGCCATGGGATCCATAAGACTCGACCACGACGTCCCCCCGGCTGCCCCGGTTACACCGGGGGCACCCTCGCGCCATAGGAGGGAAGGGTTGGTACGCACAACCCCTCCCTCAGACGTGTAGGACCTAGACTGTGGGTCCCCAACCCACAGGCCCTACTGGGGGATAAGACGGTTGATATATTGTGCTCGCCTTCTTCCCCGTCGTCTGCGCCGGAGCGGATGCGCATTCGCACTATCCTCGCGCTCTCGCTCCCCTTTCTCTTTCTTCAGCATCACTTCCTCGCAGAAGCTTTCTGCTGCCCTCCAGCAACTCTCACTCCTCAACATGTTTGACACAATATTGCGGAGCGAGAGGTCCCTCGACTCTATTGCCCGCATAAATTTTGTTCTTTCCACGACCCAGCGTGGGCACTCTTGAAGAGTATGCTGGGCCGTGTCGTCGTCTGCCCCACAGTGGTGACAGGCCGGTGTTGGCTCCCTCCCGATACGGTGCAGGTAGTGACCGAAGCATCCGTGTCCGGTCAATACCTGCACCATTCTGTATGTAATTGTCCCACTCTTGCGGTCCAGCCACGCGTCGAACGACGGGAGGAGCGCCGCTAATGTGTAGACACCAGCGGGGGACCCGCTGAGCTGACCTGACCTGACGTGACCTAACCTGCCTTGACCTGACGTCGGGAAGGAGGTCCCTGATGCTCTACCAAGACCGAGACCAGGCCTACGCCTCATCATCAATCACTCGAGCTGACCTAACCTGACTTGATCTGACATCGGGAATGAGAGATGCGCGTTTTTCTGCGCTTCTGCGTTTTTCTGCGTGTCTGCATCTCGTCGTCTGACGTGACCTGACCACGCCTACGCCTCATCATAGTCAATCACTCGAGCTGACCTAACCTGACTGACCTGACGTCGGAAAGGTCATCGCTGATGCTCTACCATGGCCGGGACCAGGTCGAGACCGAGGCCGAGACCAGGCCGAGACGAAAGCCGAGACCAAGGCCGTGTATTGCGCAAAGAGTAAAGTATGTGAACACGCTCATAGAGGTGTTACCATATGTGATCAAATGTGACAAGGAAAAAATAAATATAGAAAGAATAGAAACGCTATCAGTCAGCACGTCTAGCACACGACGGCCGCGACATACTCTCGATTTTTATTGCACTATACCTTTTCTTCTAAGTGTTCTTATAAGAGAGAGACGGATGGTGCGAGAAAAATCGAGAGAGCTCGCGCGCCGTCGTGTGCTAGCCGTGCAGATGGAGGATTGTCTTATTTGATTTGTCTAATGTCTTGTCAAAACTTGTAATGTCAAAACAGATATTGGTATGGTGCATCTGTCGTATCAATCATATTTTAATTACAAATGCTACAGTTGTTATTCTATAAATAAAAGATCACGAGAGAATATCAGCGGCCTGATTCTGATAACTTTAATAAGAAGAAGCCATGGAGGACTTGAAAAACTCTTTAATTCAATATAATGAGCAAGTAGGTATCGTATTATAATGCATTTCAAACTGTTTGAATATTACTTCGATGTCGTCAATGTAAAATAAAATGATCTGAAGCAATTGTTACAGTACTTAATACCAGTTATTGCAAATAAATAGGACCCTTTTCTCAGTCTCACTAATACTAAATCGTAGAAAGGGCCAGCATGAATTTATTTTTGTTTTTATAACATTTTATTATATGATAATAAAGTACCTACGTTCAATGTTAATAATTTTATTTTTTCAGTTATCTATGGTCAATACAGCTTTGCTAGAATCTACAGAAGATGAGAAAGAATCACTGCTGGCTTTGCAGTGTGACTTGAATCAACTAATACAGCTTACCCAGGAAAGCTTGGATGCACTTGCTGCCAAGGATATTAGTGTCACAACGCAGCCTGAACTGCAAAATGAATGTGAATCAGTTAAAACGGACTTAGATGATGAATATTCCCTTTTCATGGTAAAATTGATCATTATTATTATTATTATTATATTATAGCTTTATTTATCCATACATTTTTACATGTTTGATATATATATATATATTTATATATAAGTTTTATTGTATGGCCCCTATAGGGTAGAAAGCCTCCGCCATCTTATTCCATGTTTGTCTGTCTTGGGGTGTGGTCATCCAGTGTTTACCAGCTGTTTTTACAACATTGTCGACCCATCTTGCCTTTTGTGGTCCATCTCGTCTTTTTCCAGTGGGACCCAGCCACTTCATTATTTGCAGTGTCCATCTATTATCCTGGTATCTTGCTATGTGGCCTGCCCACTTTCATATCAGTGTCATGGCGTGTTTTAGTACATTTTTGATTTTTGTTTTGTTGCGTATGTCCGCATTTCGCGTTTTATCTATTCTTCTCAATTTCAGGATACTTCTTTCCATGGCGTGCTGGCATGATAGGATTGTATTCTTGATCTTATTAGTATATGTCCAAGTCTGACTTCCGTATGTTAAGGAGGGTAAAATGCATGAGTCCATAACGATCTTCTTCAGGTTCAGACTTCCTTTGAGGATTTCTTTCTGTGCCCAATACTTTTTCCATGTCATGTTTATTCTCCTGACTACTTCATTTCCGTGTCTGTTGGCGCCAAATGATATTTGTTTTCCAAGGTATATATATTCTTTGACATATTCTATTGTGTGTCCTTCTACGGTAATCGGAGTTTGATTGTGGTTGGTCATTATTTTAGTTTTGTCAGTATTCATTCACAGTCCTACTTTTTTGCTTTCTTTGGCGAGATTTCGAGCATTTTTTCTAATTCTTCAGGAGTTTCACTAAACAGAGCTATATCATCAGCGAATCGTAGATGTGTCAGACGTCTATTGAGTACCCTTACCCCTCTGTTTGTCCAGTTTATGTTTTGGAAGATGTCTTGAAGGACCGCTATGAACAGAGTTGGTGAGAGTGGAGGAGTTTTATTCTGCTCGCACTTTTTGAGTACACATTTTTAATTATATTTATGCATTTTTGGTTTATATTGTTGTTGTTTAGTGCTTTCCATATCGATGTGTGTGAAATACTGTAGAAGGCCTTTGAATAATCGACAAAAGCTATATACAATGGTTTTCTGAATTCTTGGTATTTCTCTAGTAGTTGATCAATAGTGTGTATATCGATGGTCGAGTAATTTGGTCGGAACCCTGCTTGTTCAATTGGTTGGTTTTTATTAATTATTGATGATATTCTGCTGAGCAAGATCGAAGAGAATAACTTATATATAACAGATAACAAACTTATTGGCCTGTAGTTGCCTACTTCTTGTGGGTTTCCTTTCTTGTATAGTAGTATTATATTTGAAAATTGATCATTACTTGGCTTCAATTCAAACATGACTTTTTTAGGGTTCCGTAGTCGACTAGGACCCTTATAGTTTCGCTTTGTCTGTCCGTCCGTCCGCGGATAATCTCAGTAACCGTTAGCACTAGAAAGCTGAATTTTGGTACTAATATGTATATCAATCACGCCGACAAAGTGGTAAAATAAAAAGTGTTTTTTTTTTATTAGGCTACCCTATACGTAACGTGGGGAGTGTTTTTTTTTTACTTTCAACCCTAACGTGTGATATATTGTTGGATAGGTAATTAAAAATGAATAGGGGTTTGCTAAAATAATTTTTTGATAATGTTAACATTTTCGGAGATAATCGCTCCAGAAGTAAAAAAAATGTGCCCCCCCTCTAACTTTTGAATAATAAGTTTTAAAAATATGAAAAAATCTCAAAAGTAGAACTTTATAACAACTTTCTAGGAAAATTATTTTGAACTTGATAGGTTGAATAGTTTTTGAAAAAAGTTACAAAATATTTTCTGAACTAAGTTTGTAATTTAATCGTATAAGCAGGTGTTTATTGTACCTGTAATTTCTACAAAATCACAATGAAATGACGTGCTTTCAAATAAAGTAAAAAAACGGTGTAAATCGGTTCACGCAATAAAGAATTATCCCATAAAAATATTCTTCCATACTTTAAGCTCGCGCGCAATAGTTTACTTAATTTGCCGATAGATGCCGCTGTACGCGGAACGTTCACATTGTACATGGCGCTGTTAAGATTTTTCTTGATTTAATGGGGTCGGAGCAGATGCGCCCATACATTAGGTCGAAGATTTGTCGTGCCCGAATTGTCTTAGTTGTCATTGGTCGTTCGTTGTCTAATAATAAAATTGTTCGCTAAGTATTGCTTGTATTGTCTCTGTCTATTTTTTTTTAACGCTTAAGTGGAGACACTTACTCTGACGGACGAAAAACTACGGAACCCTACACTGAGCGTGGCCCGACACGCTCTTGGCCGGTTTTAATTAGAAATGATAATACAGCCATGATTGAGAGGCTAACAGAAATTGTATATTAACACCTTAAAAGTTTTAATATTTTCTTTCAAAGTCAGTTTAGTTTTATTTAAAAATAACATTGGTCGCTTCTTGGATAGCTTTTGTCAAATTATATTCATTTTACACTCACCTACAATTCATTTTCAAGAATTGGGAGTCACACAGGTTGCATTACCCATTGTTTAGTTCTGGTAGTAATCTAGTGTGATGTGAGTGCTTCTATTAATGAGTTTTGATATGGTTTACAGAGAGAAATGGCAGCTAGTGGGGCCTATGAAGAAGGTCACTCGCAGGATAATGCTGGAAGCTCTAAGGATGCTCTTACTTCAAAAGACAGTGATGATGAAAGTGACATTGAGGTGGGTACAGTCAGATGCGGAGAAATGAAAACGCTCTGCAAGGCTACACCACTTTAAAGATTGCACTTGGACTTTGAACATGCTTTGGGCCCATGAATTGTCACTACACATTTGCTACATAAAGGTTGGCAGTGACTTTGTTCCAAGCATTCTTGTCCATACATACATCACTACATAGTATAAAACAAATGTATGCTTAGATCTTTAAAACTACGCAACGGATTTTGATGCGTTTTTTTTTAATAGATAGTGTTTTAAGAGGAAGGTTTATATGTACAATATAGGGGTGGGTCGCTAGTATGTAATAATTAAAACAGATAATTATGAATGATGTTTTGGGACAGGATGAATTAGCAACCCTGCTTGGGATGAAGTGCGCCGTGTACCACACTCACCGGTGGGGAGGGCAGCCTAGCCTTCACAATGCAATGGTCAGCTCTGTAGTGCCAAGGCAGGGTGAAGACCAGTTCAACGATCTTCAGGTTTGTACATATTATTAATAATATTATTATTATAACATCTTTGATTCACTTAACTGTTAACAAATATAAATTGCCTTTATTCGCCGACTTTCCACAATTTAATATGTTTTTATTTGTTTATTTAATTTAATACATCAGGTTTTAAGTGTGTAAGTGGTTCACTAATGTTAGACCAAACAACTGTTTTGACGAAAAATGCATTAGGTCAAATGAAACATTTGCCAAATTATACATTTGGCTAAAAGTTGTTTGGTCAAGAGACAGGACCCCGTGTAAGTACTGGCACTGGCAGTTTCTCTGTTAATTTGAGTCCCCCGTAAACATGTTCACGTTCGGCAGGTGCGCGTGTTGTTTACGCACCCCACTCACACCGAGATGCTGCCGTGCCCGTTCTTCCTCGACGGGGAATGCCGATTTGACGATGAACAATGTAGGTGAGTCTAGTCAAAAAAAAACCACAGTAGGTAATGATGCTTTTTGTTTGACATGTTATTAAATTAAATGTTCTCTAATTTGCTATTCTATTTCCAGATATTCCCATGGATTAATTGTACAATTATCTAATTTAAAAGAAGCAATTGAACCAGACTTCAATGGAATAAAGGTTGGCAGCAGGATCTTACTTAAAGTAAAACCACCTGATGATGAGGCCAGTATATATGTTTTGTTTTGTTATTAGCCGTGTCAACACTGGACGCATGCCGACCACACCTCGCCCGAGCGTGCGCGGTCAGTGTTCAAAAGCTCTAGTATAAGTTTAACCGAAACAAAACTTTACGATCGCGTTTGCGTTTTACCCTCAATTTGTATGGGATTTGACAGCTAAACGCAAACGCGGTCGTAACGTTTTGTTTCGGCAAAACTTATACTAGAGCCTCAGTGTCCGAGAGGCAAACGGATGGCTCGCGGTATTTGAGCTCCCGAAGCGTTGTGGAACCTTCCTATGCAACCCGAACTGAGCCAACTTGGACTGGGGTGGAAATTGGAGCATGCCTCGGGCGAGGCGTGCGGCTGAGCACGCGTCCGGTGTAAACTGTCATTTTATGGAATTTGCTAACTATGTAAACAAACAATGTATTGAAATTGACATTTAATTTCAATTTCAGTATGACGGTTTGTTTACATAGTTAGCAAATTTCATAAAATGACAGTTTAGACACGGCTACTCGTATGTATTGTACTTTTTGACTTAGGCAGACACATGCCACGGTTATATTCCACTTTTATTGTTTTTAACCCCCAACGCAAAGAGAGGGGTGCTATAAGTTTAACGTGTCTGTGTATCTGTGTATCTGTCTGTGGTATCGTAGCGCCCCAACGGATGGACCGATTTGAATGCGGTTTTTTTTGTGTCATAGAATTTTTTTTCCCGAGTGTTCTTAAATATGTTTCATGAAAATCTGTTTAGCCGTTTTCGAGATATTGAACTTTGAAATGAAAATGTCGGTGGTTTTTCAACTTTTCTAATTGTTATACAGGTTCGATCACATGTCATTCTGAGTGACCTGCACGTCTATCATGGGACGGCTGCGACATACTCTCGATTTTTCTCGCACTAACTCTTGTTCTAAGTGTTCTAATAAGAGAGAGACGGATAGTGCGAGAAAAATCGAGAGAGCTCCGTCGCGTGATAGCCGTGCTGACAATGGACATATCTCCCGGTCTAGTTTAATGTCAAACAATGTCTCATTTGTTTAAAGTAATTACAGGACGTGAGTTTAACGAAGAAATCAAGTGAGAAATACCACTTATGGCACAGAGCCGTTGTAAAAAGCGTTGACGAGGAGAATAGTACCTGCATGGTTAAACTGGAAAGTGGCGTCAAAACGGGAGAGAAGAGGAAGGGCAGCGACGAGTGCTTCGTGACTTTCGAGGAGATCTTCCCCTTGACTGGTAATCGCCACACATTTCTCGTAAGTACTTGAACCACCCTCCAGTTACTGCCCAAGCTTCACAAGAGGACAACACAGGAGGCTTCAGTTTTGAATGAATACTTCGTAGAAATGTTTGCCTTCAGAAGCATACCCTTTAAAATTTTGAACATAAATAAGATGTACGAGTAGTAAGCATATTCACAAAAAAATATATATTTAAGTTTCGAATAGGGTATCCTGTTTCCTCCCATAAGACAATCCCATGTCTTTTTTTGTAGATTTCAATGTCATTTCTTGGAAAAAAAATGCAAATATACAAAATAAAGCATCCACTTTGTTTATCAAGTAGGTCAGCGAACGAAAAAAGCATACAAGGCGAGCTCCTTACAAATTTCTACCCAAATACGTGCCTAAAACCCGGTATGCGCATTTTCAACTGCGCATACAATCACAGCTACCCAAAATTCCAGCCTATTTCTTATACGGGTACGGGCTTAGACGGGTACGTCACAAATGAATGCGATTGGTCAATTTACGAATGCATTGCTGTGATTAGCCGTCGTGCATCACGTCTACTGGGGCAGAGTGGACTCGACTCTAAAAAATATCTAGTTAAATTCTTTGACCCCAAATATGTATATTTAGACACTAAGTTTGTGATTCTACGTTATTTAGAACTTGAGATATTAATGATATAATATTCTGGATACATAATATTTTATATTTTATACGTATAATTCCAAATTGCAATAAAAAAATTAAGATGGATAAAAAATTGGTGCTTTTGTCCAGCGTCCAACAAATTGTCGTAAATGTGGACAATTTACGACAATTTGTTTGAGCACTTTGCCCCGCTATTAGTGATCTGACCACTCTCTGAGACAGATCTGAATCACCAAAACGGGTGAACAGACTGATCATTACAAGATAGCTTATTTTCCAGAGTGCTCCGAAGTAAGAAAGAAGTAAAGTGCTCCGACTTTATGCTTTTTTCGTTCGCTGCAAGTAGGTAATTAATATTACCGAAGCGTTTATTGTTTCAACAGATGACCAGAAATAGATAGTCCGATTAGTTTAATGAACGGCGTACTAATTATTTTTTATTATTTTGCGCGTCGTCCGCACTCACGAGAGACCAGTTTTCAAAAATATTTTTTTATATGTCCTCAGTGGATGACGATGGCTCCGACTCCGATGACAGTCTGAGCGACACAGAGTACCCCACGAGCAAGGCGGCACGCCCCGACGACGGCGCTAGGGCGCTTGTTGTGGAAAAGTCCCTCGAAAACAACGCCCCGCCGATGGGCGAATGGGAACGCCATACTAGAGTGAGTGAACACGATCTGGGAACAATATATTGGCCATATTGGCCTCTTCTTTCTATCTTGTTCTAGAATACGAGAACCAGCGAGAATAGACACTTAAAGAAATACAGATGTCGTCCTGATATTGAGTGGAAGTGCCCCACCATTAGTTCGATTCGAGCATGTACCTAAGGGTGGTATTCCGCTTGTCCAAGATCTTTGTCCAATGTGTATTTGCGTCTCACATTTTGCTTAAAGAGTGAGTGCGACGCAATGCACATTGGACAAAGATCTTGGACAAGTGTAATACCACCCTAAGCAGCCAGGAACTTGGGATATTCTTGATAGGCATACATCGAACATGTGTCTGCACGGGGACGTACTATCTATAAAAGCCAAAACTGTTGCACCTCCGCCCACATGATCGTAGTAATAAAGTCTCGCGCGATCAGTGTCGAATAATGGACAATTCAAAATATGTAATAATTTTGATTTTGGGTACAAGCTTTTATTGCCATGCCGGTAAAGTACTGAATTCCCAGGGCCATCTTTCTGTCTCCGTCATCAGAGCAGCTCAGCTAACTATACTTATTCCCCAAATTTCAGTTCAATCGGTTAGGTTAACTGGATAAAATTCAGTTCGAAGATTTGTCCCACACTAATAAATTAATAAACAAACGAACATGTCAAGTTAAATAAGTTAATGTCAAAAATTTCATTTTTGGTACAAGTTTTTGTACTGTACCGTACTTTTCTGTACGCCGTCATCAACTACTCATTATAAATAAAATAAATAAATAAATATTAGGGGACAATCTTACACAAATCGACCTAGTCCCAAACTGTTAAGTGTAATCAAAGTGGAATTATTTGGTGGAAGAAGAAATTGTATATATGTAATGAAATTGGTAAACAAAACTTGTATTTAAATTATTAGCAATCGGGCTATATAAACATTATAAAAGTGTGTAATGTTTGTGAGATTGTATTGTATTTCATATTGGTATAATATGTATTTGATTGTAATTTTTCTAAATTAGGAACCAAATAAAAATAATGTCCTAGTAAAAAGTGAAGTATCAAAATAGGTCGTACTATTCGTGTTGCCATATCAGCGATAGTGGCGCCTCTTTTATTTACTAGACTTTTTTGCCAGACTACATCAAAATCATTTCGGTAAATAAATGTGTTATCTGAACCTGAATGTAATAAAGTAGTTATTTGTTTTCTATTTGACTTGTTAACACAATCGCGATAATGTATAAACGTGGTTAAACCGTCTGTAATTTTATTACTCCGTCTGTAAAATGAAAGCTGTGCAAAGGTGCCACATAGGTGCACATAATGACGTCATAAAATGTCGTTGAAAATATGAAATATTTTCAATAGGGGTGTAAACCCATGTAAAAATTGATAACGTAGTGTTTGTGGAGTAAACCATCAAATTATTGTAAAGAAGTATAAATAAAAAAATATAATTAAAGACATAAAAAGTCTTTCTTATTATCCCAGAGTAAATTTAAAGCTATCCATGGAATCCTTACGCTTTTATAGAAACAAAATTGTAAAAAAATATGACCTAAACGCAGTATTTCGCGACCTAAACAGCAATTTAATTCTATACAACATTATAGTTTTATGTCAATTAGTATGAAGCGTTTGGGCTGCCGTCAGCGTGGTCAATCCATGGCTCAAAAATTTTGGGTATTTATTATTCTATAATTGTATTGCTGCCGTACAAACATTTGTTCCTCTCCAAAAAACTGGTTCGAATGGCATCGTAAAAAAATCTTAGATCACAACTCTATTTGATCTCTCTGTCCACCAGGGTATAGGTTCGAAGCTGATGCTAGCGATGGGCTACGTGCCGGGCGCGGGGCTGGGCGCGGCGGGCGAGGGCCGCGTGTGCCCGGTGGAGGCGCGCGCTATGCCGCGCGGCCGCAGCCTCGACCACTGCATGGCGCTCTCCGAGAAGCAAGCTGCGCAGGATCCTCTTAAGGTGATCCATAGTAGTGAACGGGCTGCCCGCTCGGCAGTTCGATATCCACCAGGGTTTAGGTTCGAAGCTGATGCTAGCGATGGGCTACGTGCCGGGCGCGGGGCTGGGCGCGGCGGGCGAGGGCCGCGTGTGCCCGGTGGAGGCGCGCGCCGTGCCGCGCGGCCGCAGCCTCGACCACTGCATGGCGCTCTCCGAGAAGCAAGCTGCCCAGGATCCTCTTAAGGTGATCCATAGTAGTGAACGGGCTGCCCGCTCGGCAGTTCGATATCCACCAGGGTTTAGGTTCGAAGCTGATGCTAGCGATGGGCTACGTGCCGGGCGCGGGGCTGGGCGCGGCGGGCGAGGGCCGCGTGTGCCCGGTGGAGGCGCGCGCTATGCCGCGCGGCCGCAGCCTCGACCACTGCATGGCGCTCTCCGAGAAGCAAGCTGCGCAGGATCCTCTTAAGGTGATCCATAGTAGTGAACGGGCTGCCCGCTCGGCAGTTCGATATCCACCAGGGTTTAGGTTCGAAGCTGATGCTAGCGATGGGCTACGTGCCGGGCGCGGGGCTGGGCGCGGCGGGCGAGGGCCGCGTGTGCCCGGTGGAGGCGCGCGCCGTGCCGCGCGGCCGCAGCCTCGACCACTGCATGGCGCTCTCCGAGAAGCAAGCTGCGCAGGATCCTCTTAAGGTGATCCATAGTAGTGAACGGGCTGCCCGCTCGGCAGTTCGATATCCACCAGGGTTTAGGTTCGAAGCTGATGCTAGCGATGGGCTACGTGCCGGGCGCGGGGCTGGGCGCGGCGGGCGAGGGCCGCGTGTGCCCGGTGGAGGCGCGCGCTATGCCGCGCGGCCGCAGCCTCGACCACTGCATGGCGCTCTCCGAGAAGCAAGCTGCGCAGGATCCTCTTAAGGTGATCCATAGTAGTGAACGGGCTGCCCGCTCGGCAGTTCGATATCCACCAGGGTTTAGGTTCGAAGCTGATGCTAGCGATGGGCTACGTGCCGGGCGCGGGGCTGGGCGCGGCGGGCGAGGGCCGCGTGTGCCCGGTGGAGGCGCGCGCCGTGCCGCGCGGCCGCAGCCTCGACCACTGCATGGCGCTCTCCGAGAAGCAAGCTGCGCAGGATCCTCTTAAGGTGATCCATAGTAGTGAACGGGCTGCCCGCTCGGCAGTTCGATATCCACCAGGGTTTAGGTTCGAAGCTGATGCTAGCGATGGGCTACGTGCCGGGCGCGGGGCTGGGCGCGGCGGGCGAGGGCCGCGTGTGCCCGGTGGAGGCGCGCGCCGTGCCGCGCGGCCGCAGCCTCGACCACTGCATGGCGCTCTCCGAGAAGCAAGCTGCGCAGGATCCTCTTAAGGTGATCCATAGTAGTGAACGGGCTGCCCGCTCGGCAGTTCGATATCCACCAGGGTTTAGGTTCGAAGCTGATGCTAGCGATGGGCTACGTGCCGGGCGCGGGGCTGGGCGCGGCGGGCGAGGGCCGCGTGTGCCCGGTGGAGGCGCGCGCTATGCCGCGCGGCCGCAGCCTCGACCACTGCATGGCGCTCTCCGAGAAGCAAGCTGCGCAGGATCCTCTTAAGGTGATCCATAGTAGTGAACGGGCTGCCCGCTCGGCAGTTCGATATCCACCAGGGTTTAGGTTCGAAGCTGATGCTAGCGATGGGCTACGTGCCGGGCGCGGGGCTGGGCGCGGCGGGCGAGGGCCGCGTGTGCCCGGTGGAGGCGCGCGCCGTGCCGCGCGGCCGCAGCCTCGACCACTGCATGGCGCTCTCCGAGAAGCAAGCTGCGCAGGATCCTCTTAAGGTGATCCATAGTAGTGAACGGGCTGCCCGCTCGGCAGTTCGATATCCACCAGGGTTTAGGTTCGAAGCTGATGCTAGCGATGGGCTACGTGCCGGGCGCGGGGCTGGGCGCGGCGGGCGAGGGCCGCGTGTGCCCGGTGGAGGCGCGCGCCGTGCCGCGCGGCCGCAGCCTCGACCACTGCATGGCGCTCTCCGAGAAGCAAGCTGCGCAGGATCCTCTTAAGGTGATCCATAGTAGTGAACGGGCTGCCCGCTCGGCAGTTCGATATCCACCAGGGTTTAGGTTCGAAGCTGATGCTAGCGATGGGCTACGTGCCGGGCGCGGGGCTGGGCGCGGCGGGCGAGGGCCGCGTGTGCCCGGTGGAGGCGCGCGCCGTGCCGCGCGGCCGCAGCCTCGACCACTGCATGGCGCTCTCCGAGAAGCAAGCTGCGCAGGATCCTCTTAAGGTGATCCATAGTAGTGAACGGGCTGCCCGCTCGGCAGTTCGATATCCACCAGGGTTTAGGTTCGAAGCTGATGCTAGCGATGGGCTACGTGCCGGGCGCGGGGCTGGGCGCGGCGGGCGAGGGCCGCGTGTGCCCGGTGGAGGCGCGCGCTATGCCGCGCGGCCGCAGCCTCGACCACTGCATGGCGCTCTCCGAGAAGCAAGCTGCGCAGGATCCTCTTAAGGTGATCCATAGTAGTGAACGGGCTGCCCGCTCGGCAGTTCGATATCCACCAGGGTTTAGGTTCGAAGCTGATGCTAGCGATGGGCTACGTGCCGGGCGCGGGGCTGGGCGCGGCGGGCGAGGGCCGCGTGTGCCCGGTGGAGGCGCGCGCCGTGCCGCGCGGCCGCAGCCTCGACCACTGCATGGCGCTCTCCGAGAAGCAAGCTGCGCAGGATCCTCTTAAGGTGATCCATAGTAGTGAACGGGCTGCCCGCTCGGCAGTTCGATATCCACCAGGGTTTAGGTTCGAAGCTGATGCTAGCGATGGGCTACGTGCCGGGCGCGGGGCTGGGCGCGGCGGGCGAGGGCCGCGTGTGCCCGGTGGAGGCGCGCGCCGTGCCGCGCGGCCGCAGCCTCGACCACTGCATGGCGCTCTCCGAGAAGCAAGCTGCGCAGGATCCTCTTAAGGTGATCCATAGTAGTGAACGGGCTGCCCGCTCGGCAGTTCGATATCCACCAGGGTTTAGGTTCGAAGCTGATGCTAGCGATGGGCTACGTGCCGGGCGCGGGGCTGGGCGCGGCGGGCGAGGGCCGCGTGTGCCCGGTGGAGGCGCGCGCCGTGCCGCGCGGCCGCAGCCTCGACCACTGCATGGCGCTCTCCGAGAAGCAAGCTGCGCAGGATCCTCTTAAGGTGATCCATAGTAGTGAACGGACTGCCCGCTCGGCAGTTCGATATCCACCAGGGTTTAGGTTCGAAGCTGATGCTAGCGATTGGACTACGTGCCGGGCGCGGGGCTGGGCGCGGCGGGCGAGGGCCGTTATTAACATTAAATCCGCTAACGAAAACCTAAAATTCTATTTTTATACTCGTCGACTTCAATCTTTAAATTAGAACCTCGCAAACCATAACGCAATTGAATACTTTTATTCTGATGCAAAAGTTTATGCTCTATGGACAATCTAAATAATTATTATTCAATTGTACACAGAACTGAAATGAATTTTGACCAATCACGAGGCTTGATTTACAGACATCAACGCGTTTAAAAAAAAAGCGGTTGGCTGCACTTCGTTTCAGCAGGGCGATTTTCAGTAGATACCCAGTTTGTTTAGTAAATTATTATTTCCGTGGACTCGTAGAAAAAGTATGGTATACAATAGTTATATAATTAGCTTTTTAAGTCTCGTACCTTAATTAGGCCACTCGGCAAGCTTCGTGGCCTAAACGTGGTATTCGTCGAGTACCTATATAATCTTTAAATTAGAACCTTGAAAGCCATAACGCAATTGAATACTTTTATTCTGATGCAAAAGTTTATGCTCTATGGACAATCGAAATAATAATTATTCAATTGTACACAGAACTGAAATGAATTTTGACCAATCACGAGGCTCGATTTACAGTAAGACATCAACGCGTTTTAAAAAAAAGCGGTTGGCTGCACTTCGTTTCAGCAGGGCGATTTTCAATAGATATCAAGTTTTTTTAATAAATTATTATTTCCGTTGACTCGTAGAAAAAGTATTGTATACAATAGTTATATAATTAGCTTTTTTATACTCGTCGACCTTAATGTTTGAATTAAGACTTCGTACACCAAACTTAAATCACATACTTTTTACCATGGAGTTCCCAACTCAACATTTCGTAACGGTTGAGACAACTAAAATGCAATTGACCAATCACGTGGCGCCTTTACTGGACTATAATGTATTTGACGAATAGGACGCCATCATGAGAAATCAAAAGGTAATCCTTAGACATCAACGCACAAAAAAGAAAAAGCCGTTGGTTGCACTTCGTTTTCAATAGATACCAAGTTTGTTTAATTAGTTCAGTTGACTCGTAGAAAAAGTATTGTATACAATAGTTATATAATTACCTTTTTAAGTCTCGTACCTTAATTAGGCCACTCAGCAAACTTCGTGGCCTAAACGTGGTACTCGACTGAAAAAGCATACATTATATAACGATTACATAAAAAAAATCAACTATTAGGTCAAGTGGGGTATTATATGAAAGGGCATGAGTTGTACTTTTTGAAACAGTTTTTTTTTCTACATTGGTAAAATTTTGATTTATGAAGGAAAATGTAAAAAAAAAACCATTCCCCCCCTTATCTCCAAAGTTATCCCAGCGAAAAATTTGAAATAATTACTTGTGATTAAGATAAACATAAATATTACTAGAAAAGTATAACTTTTTCTATATCTAGCGTATTTTTTGTTTTCTTTTCAAAAATCATTTCCTAGTTAAGTTTGCAATTTAATAAACTTAATAAGTATTTTTTTCTTTTGAAATTCCTATAAGACTATAATAGAAGTACTCTCTTCCAAATAAAAAAATAATAATCGAGATTGGTTCACGTAATAAACAATAATCGCTAAAACACCAACATACATACTAAGCTGATTGCACTTGCACGTTACATCGCGCTGTTAAGATTTTTCTAGAATGAATGGGGTTGGGAGGGTATCTTTTAGTAGCAGGTCAAAAAGAATTCGTGATACTACAATTGTCTTGGTAGTTCGATGGTCTTGGTGTAAAAGTTATTCGTTGTTTGAAATTGAATTCTGTTGTGTTGAGTTAAAATAAGTAATTTAACAGGCGAAATTTACTTCGGTCTATTTGTCGTCGTATTCGTTGGGCTTTGGCTTCGTAATGGGAAAAACTGAAGCGGATCGGCTAGGAAAAAACTAAATAAACTATACTCATTGATACATTAAGGTATTAGAATTCGTTGTTTTCTCTTCTGTTTCATACGAGGGTAATTTATATTTTACGGGTTTATAAAAGCTTAAAAGGAAAATTTTATATGGATGTTGATAGTTTTTCTTACGTAATTGAAGATGACTTCGTGGATAAATTTCATGCAATTCTTGCTCATCATGCTAGCTACAGAATGAAGGTTTCAAATATATGGACATTTTCTTAACCTTGAGTTAATTGATAGTTTGTACGGAACCCTCGGTGCGCGAATCAGACTCGCACTTGACCTGTTTTTTTATATTCATTTCTAATTTATTCTCTTGCTAATTAATAAATAACTATGAATCATTTATGCTAGTCGAGCAATCGAAATTTTAGCCAAGATATTGTTTTACATGATTAGATCTACGAATTCGCTTTCAATTCAGTAGTGCTTGTATATTTACCTCATTTTTACTACGCAGGTGGAGCAAAGATTAAAAAAGTTGCAGAAAAAAGAAGAGGAACGCAATAAAAGAGCCTATGAACGAAAGAAAGAGAAAGAAAGAAGAAATGTGTTTAATTTTATCAACAAAACCCTCGGTGATAAATCTAAACTTGAGGAGGCAGCACCAGCTGTATTCGACATTAAGCAATCTTCAAGCAAAGATTTAAACATAGAACAATTCAAAGCAACTGAAGACGCGAAAAAAGTTGAAAAAGAAATAATTAAATTAAATAGTTCCATGGCCAGGCATCCAGCAGGTTCCGAAGGTTACCAGCGGATCAATTCTCAGATCATTGAGAAGAATGTAGAACTGAAAATACTTAAAAAAAAGGAGCAACAATTAACGAAGGAACAAAACCACAGGAAAGATAAAAGGAAAATGACCGTTTTTTAACAGTTATGTAGAATTATAAGGCTGCTGGTTAAATCATATTATGAAAGAGTACAGAATATACGTTACAAAATAAATTATTTGACTTTTACTCCGGTCTTTTGATCTCAGAAAAAGTCCGTAGGCGTATAAGGCATATTTTTGCCACGTCGGTGGCTAACAAACATATGGTATCGCCCATCTGAAGGTAAGCAGTCATCGCAGCCGATAGACGATTGCAAACCCAGGGTTGCCACATGCGTGCTGCCGACCCCTTCTAAAGGTATTCACTCCTTGAAGAATCCCACACTGTAGCCCCTCACGAAGCCTCAGCAGGGAGCTCATTCCACGATCCGGGCGTTATCCGAAGGGTGTTCAATAAATAGTGAGAATCGGCATGATTATGTCTCATTACGATAATTCCTAAGTATTGATCATACTATATTACTATTCAGGAATACAGTGAAGAAGTAAAAAGGATCGTATTTTTTTTTCCCAATCCCTGACCAATCCCTGAATAGAGTTAGTTCTATTAAGGATTTGGGTGTGTTACATGACTCAAATAATAGCTTGATTATTTGATTTACATATTGATGGTATTGTAGGTAGCGCCCTTAGAGCCTTGGGATTTATAATGCGAAACTCCGCTCACTTTACGCAAGCAAAAACGCTCAAAGTACTTTACTGCTCACTTGTTAGGAGTAAAATTGAATATGCATCCCAAATTTGGAATCCGTGCTATACCACTTATATAGATAGGATCGAACGTATTCAGAAAAGATTTCTCAAACACCTGTGCTTTAAACTAAAATGTTCATACGTATCCTCCAATTACTTAAGCATATGCAAAAAACAACACATATTACCCCTATATAAGCGGCGAGAAATAGCTGATACGACTTATATTTTAAATATAACTAGTGGGAATATTGATTGTCCGGATTTACTCAATAAAATTTCATTTAATACGCCTACTCGATATAAAAGACACTTTCCCCCTATCTCTCTTAAATATACCTCGTCTAATTACAGGCAAAATAGTTTCCTGAGTCGCGCTAGTCGCACTTTGAATAGTTTGTCAAGAGAGATGGATATTGATGTATTCAACTGTTCGATTCCTTCTGTGAGGCAAAAACTAGCATGTCGTTTTTTTTCATGACAACAATTCTCCAATCTAAATTTGAAAATAGAAAAAGTGGTGATTTGTTGGGGTATGTGTGACTTTGCTCACGTGTTCCTTCTTTGTTAATTAGTTGCTATGTAGTTATATGTATTTTTTTTTCTTTTTTATGGTGCACTATTCTGTATTAGCAGTGTACATATGCCTAGTGCGATATTGTGTGCCAAGTGTGTCAAACATTTTTGTTTTTTCTATGCCATTTCTATCTGTGAGTTCCTTTAATTGGCTTTGTATTACTATGTAAGACTTATATCATGTTTTTGCAGCTTTTGGTACTCCTTAAGTATAAATAAATAAAAGAATTTTATTGTGCAAGTAGGCCGTAATGGCACTTACAAGTCAAAATTCTACCAGCGTTTCTGTAAAAGAAGCCGAAACAAACTCAACAGTCAGTAATTTTTTGCCAAAAAAAGTTTATTACAATGATAGTTCTTAATCTACTTAAAATTAGTTAAACTGAATATGAATACAAATAAAAATATTCATTATAATGCGTTGTTCTACAAGAACACATGTCCGAATAAGCTATATGAATTATTAAGCTACTTCGGGCTCTGGTTTGGGCCATGCATTTCTATCAGTGAGATAGTCCTCAACCCTGTAATAAGCCTTGGACATCGTTTTTTTCAAGTATTTTTTAAGAGCTGGAAGGGTAGAGCCAAAATTTCATTAGGCTTCCGAATGAATCTTATGTTCTTAATGACATAAACAATATTTTCATAAATGTATTGGGACGCTACTGTTAAAATGCTAATTTCTTTAAAGGGCTCTCACGGATTCTTGCTCTCAGGTTATATATAGAACGAATGGCTCTTTTTTGTAATACAAAGATTGTCTGTATGTCAGCTGCTCTACTCCGAACCAGAATCCCGTACGACATAATACTATGGACATAACTATGATTAACTAGGCGAGCTCTTTCAACATATTGGTCAGTTGTCTAATTTTTCTAATAGCATATACGGCTGAACTTAGTTTACGCGCCAACACGGCTACATGGGCACTACATTGTAGATGTTTGTCTTATTTTTTACCCAAGAATATTGTTTTATCGACTATTTCTAAATCATTTACAAATATACTAGTTTCCACCGGTCTAACATTAGGCAAAGAAAATCTAACACATTTCGTTTTCTTGGCATTGAATAGCAGATTGTTAACGGTAAACCAATCGAGTACTTTGACCAGTGTGCCAGTCGCTTCAGTACTTCGCCAAGGAACTAAACACTTCCTTTCCACTTTACCACATGAAGAGCAAATGCGTTGATTATTGCAGAAATAACTCAAGTCGCAATATGTAGGGCGATCATATTTGAGGAGTTCCTCAAGGGTCTCAGAATCACATTTGGCAAGCCACGCAAAACGTACTCTACATCATTTAGGATTTCCATAAGTCATCTGAGGTCTTCATCATCAGTTCCACTTCACCAAATTTATGGTTTACACCGATACACGAGTTATAACAGAAAATACCGACGTGTAGTATACACGCCTGTCTAATAAAATTTAGGAGTTCCCACAATTCCTCATAGATCCCATCATCACTGGCTTTTAGAAAACAAAGGGACCAATCTGGAAGCATATACTTTCAAATAAAAAAAGAAATGTACGAATCTGTTAAAAAAGGGACGTTCGACAAAAAAAAAGTTACATTATTTCTGAGATTTGGGTGGATGGGCCGAACGTGTACCTCACATAATTCCGACCGTACCGAGACGATGGGGGCGGAGAGGCGTCCCTGATAACAAGCTGAAACGGAAAGCAATAAAACACGGTAGTGATTACAAATTCCTCTATTTACATAATAATTAGTTTAAAATAAGCGTACATGGCATAAAATTATATTCAATTAACATATATATGTATACTTTTCCTCCTCTACAAATTAGATATTTGTACTATCAGATAATGTTATAAAGTACTGATACGCATGTTATGGGTAGTGTGACGAACAAAATTTTTTTTGCCGAGTTATATCGAATTGTATTAGATTTAGTGGCATGACAGTGGGTCAATACTTTAAAACTTAATTTCTTAATAATTATACTTTCTAATTACTAGATTAGGCTTGGAAACGAAGCTTCAAAAGCCTGGTGTTGTGATGATCAAATTACAAGCATTAAATAATCATTTCGTATTAAATATTATCCATATTGAATTCTACAAACACAATAATATAAAGTGTAACAAAAAATGAGTATAAGGTGTTACCGTTAATCGATATCGCTTAATTTCCCACTTGAAAAACAACATTTATTTTGCTACGTGAGCAAGACGATTTGTACTTTTATTACCGCTTTTCCAAATAGATTCCTGTGGTGCGGTGCGACCGCAAACCTTAGGCACAACGCACCGTCAGCGTCAGCACCCTCTGCGGGTACACTGCCTGGCGGCGGCGCGCGGCGGCGGAGGTCCGCATTGCCGTCACACAGATTACATTCGGCCGCGAGACCTTTCGCGCAACAAACAAACAATCTTACATTATCACTAAACTAAGCTTATGCATTGAAAATTCATAATAATATTATATTTTTCTAAACAAATTAATCACAGAGATTTGTTGTATCCTTGTATCCTCACTACATCTTTAAAACCGTCACCATTCATACTCGCTCATATGTTCTTAGTACAATTGCATTAAAAATTTAGTACCTATTCCTATGCATTAGAAAGTAATATAATACAATACAATAGAGAGTGCCTAAATTAAAGAGAGACAATCTTTGTACTAAACTAAAGTAATTAATAAGTACACGCAGCGTGAGACTCTTCGTCGCGGGCGACGCCGTTCCGTGATGGACACTATTTGTGATGTGTTGGATTACATAATTTGTGATAGAAGCTGCTTCATGTAGCATGACAATCGGACATTAGCGAATAACACAATCGTCACTTGCTAATAAATAGGACAACACAATACATGAGATTCCAATTGTTTCAAATTGTTAACATATATAATCATTGTTGCTATACATAGTTATAACTATTACAAGTTCAAATTATAAAATTACCTGTAGAATTTATTAAGTGTAGCAGACATGAAGCGGCCGGATATTGTATTCTGGATTAACAGCGAATTACGGTCGGTATCCACAGCGTTCTCCAGCTTTGTTTACTCGTACAGTCAGCTACATATAGTTAGCAGCAGCCAAGGTAGCCCAATATTTCGGTACACGTCTTTATTACTGTAAGAATAAGGGTGTGTTTCGAAATATTTGGCTACTCTGGCTGCTACTAACTATATGACCCTGGCTGTACAATTGCACTGAAGCTCTAGTATAAGTTTTACCGAAACAAAAATTTTCGATCGCGTTTGCGTTTTACCCTCAATTTGTATGGGATTTGACAGCTAAACGCAAACGCGGTCGTAACGTTTTGTTTCGGTAAAACGTATACTAGAGCCTCTGAGCTGTGAGAGTTGCGGTTAACTATTACCCTTACTTGCGAATCCACTGATCGACACCGGACTGTGACGCTGCTGAATGGGCTGATGCGACACGACCGAGTGGACGTCCAGCTCTACGAGGACACGGCCGGCACTCACGTGCGCACAGCCAGGTCCGGTAAAGCATCAAAACCAATTCGTTTCAGAGCTCAAATACAGTAGCATTGCAACAGGCGATTGTTATCACGTTGTAAAATCAGTTTAGTCAGCCTATTTTCCCTAAAATTAAAACCTGTGCGGTTATTATTAAAACTAAAATGTGATGAATACCGAAGTCTGTGCAAAGTACAGACAAACAGTATGTATTCACTTATTCACGTATACGAT
The DNA here is from genome assembly GCA_947049275.1 of Epinotia bilunana. Taxonomy (NCBI): domain Eukaryota; kingdom Metazoa; phylum Arthropoda; class Insecta; order Lepidoptera; family Tortricidae; genus Epinotia; species Epinotia bilunana. The sequence goes on from OX346252.1 coordinate 12,948,146, forward strand.
CTCCTGTCGAAGTAAGTATCAACGCTCGAGTCACCCGTATAATTTCCACCTATGTCGCCGAGGGTTATCATCAGGTATGGTTCCGCTTTAGTGGGCTAACATCAAGGGGACTGTCATATCGTTGGTCACATGTGTGCCTGCGGCTGGAGCCGCGCGAGCACGCACTCCATGGCGGCCTGCACGTTGTCGAACACGGGGACGCCCTCTCGCTTCGCCAGGTCCGAGAGGTACGTCCGCCCTCGGTTGTAATCCTGCACTGCTACTTCGCTGTACTGTAACCAACAATATCAGGTTCGTTACCCTTCTTCACGTCATACCTTGCCGTAAACTAGCAATTACCACGGAAATCAGTGCGGGAAATCCCACTTCCTGGCCAAGGAGCGGGGCGATAACAAAGAAACGCTCAGATCGCCTATTTATCGCCCGAGCCAAATTTGTTTTACCGTCCCAGGTAAGTAATGTACAGTTAGTAGCAGCAGCCAACAGCCAAATATTTCAATATATGTCTTTATTACTGTAAGAATAATGTGTGTGTACTGTGGCTGCTACTAACTATACGATATCCGATCTAATACTGTACCCGTCTACCCCTGAACAATCCGTATAGTGTTCGATAGTGACTAATACTCACAATATTAGCTATCAGATAGCTGGGGGGGGCTTACAAAATATTCATTGAATACTTTGACATTATATTACAAGGAGCTGCCCGCGCGGCTTGGCCCGCGTATTGCAAAGAAAGCAACCAAAACCGCGGGAAATAACAGCCTATGTACATTCAGACAGTTCATTCTATACACAGGTGATAGAATTTATGAAATCGGATGAGTAGTTCCGGAGATTACCCGTTACATACAAACTTACAATTTGGAAGACTTTTCCTCGTTGTAATACATATTAGTATTGACAAGAGTCAATTACAACGCACGCATACATCTATTAGTCATATTTTATTATTATTAAATAAATAAATAACTCTCCCGTCGAGACGGGTGGCCTTTGCCCAGCAGTGGGACGCTAGATATATATGAAAAAAAGTTTCATTTTTGATACAAGATTTTATTGCCGACTGTACTTTTCTGTACACCGCCATCAACTACTCATTGAGAAGATTCTAACGAGCCCAAACTCAACGGGGTTACGTCTGTTAAGTACCCCTCTCGCTGGGTCAAGGGTCAGATCATATACAGAGGACGGTACTCAATGACACTGTACTGAATTCTCATGGCCACCTTCTGTCTCCATCATCTGATCAGGTCATAAGTAACAAGGCAAAAAATAAAATATTCACCGGATGCGAGGCAGCGGGGTCCATTGGCTGAACGATGAGGACCGTCTTAGAGGTCTGCAGGCCCATGTAGTGCGCCGCCAGCACCATGGTCGCGAAGCAGGGCGCCTCCGCGCTGATCGAGAACACCAGCACGCGGGACCCCAGCAACTGGTCCTCGTCGAACGTCCCTGTGCAAAACGACAGCGTTCACAAATTACCTTCCGACGAGCCTTGAACCCATATCATATCCGAGACAAAAATTAAATGTGGCCTATAATTCATGCGATTATTTGTATATAGTCAAAGTCACGTTACTAAAGGGCATGAAACTAGAATGGCGTCAAATTCGCCATCATCGCCATATTGCCAGGCAACGGACTCCTCTCATAAATTAGATGAAATATGACGCAGTCATTCGCTGGCCCGAGAAGCGCAACAACTTAAGGTTGAAAATTATGGAACACTAATTCCGAATTAAAGGTGAAAAACATATTTTTAAATGTGAACTCAAAATGTAGAATAGACTATTACGAGGCATGTTCCTTCCGTGTCCCCGTCAAATTGAGATTGATGTCATAGATAAACCCGATCAATAAACTGATGATTTGATGAACATAGTTAACGCTCAACTATTGTAATTTTTCTACAGTTTCTACAGTGCTTTTTACGAGAACTATAAAGTACGCAGCGCCGCTATGATGTGTTTAGTCATGGCATTTCACGTACTTACATAAGCTTAATGTCATCAACTCATGATACTTCCTAAGCAAGTTTTATGTTAAGTAAATCTGTTTTGCGTGACTCAATAATGACTAATGGGATAATATAATTAATAATAATGTGAGCGGAAAACGGATGAAAGTAAGTAGATCATAGTGGAGGTTGGACATATTGACGTGATGTCATCGCAGATATTTATAATATTAAACTAGTGACTCTGTGAGTTGTAGAACTCGCGACCTGTCTTAGGTCAACTTAGGATGAACACTGAACTGATATTTTCAGTCAACGTACATGATGGCCATGGATTGGACAATGAGCACTATCTTGGAGGTTTGCAGCAGTGGTGTAACACCCATAGAAGAGGCAAATCGGTGAATTTGCCTATTTATTAATTTTAATTATTAAGTTCAAGAAACAAACAGTCGTTTACAAAAAAGGTTTAAAACATGGTACCTTAAATTTAGACCAAGAGTTTAATTAATGTATTTTAAATAGTGAAAAAGCAGAGTGTAACTAGCCAAACTACGAAGGAACATTTTATGATCACTTTGGCACTCTTTGGGGGAGGAAGTGGACGTCCTTCGACGGACGAGGCTTTATTATTCTGCTCTTGAAGATGCCACGCCACTGATCTGCCGTGCGTGTACGTACCTTTGAAGGGCTGCGGCGTGACGTCATCGGTGACGGAGTAGAAGTCGCTCGCGCTGAGGCGGTCGGCGGCGGGCGCGGGCTCGTCGCGGCCGCGCAGCGTCACGTCCTCGTCGGGCGTCGCGGGGCGCGGCTTCTTGTCGCGCCGCGGCGACTCGGGGTGCGCGGGCGCCGAGCGCCGCGCGGGCGCCGAGTACATGCGCGCGTAGTCGTTCGGCCGCGGCATTATGTACGTGTGGCCCTCGCGGCGGAGCGTCTCGTCGGGCCGGGGGCCGGTGGACTGACACATACATCATCGTTACTACATTGCTGTATATAGGCTACAAACTAACAAATAAATGCGCTTCTGATACGAGTCCACCCATTTCACTTTCGGCCGAGATATTGCGTAGGTAGTACTATTGGACTTGTACTGCGAGCAAATTTGCAAGGAACGTAGGCAAAACCGCGGGAGAAAATATAGCCAACGTCCACCCGGAATGTTCTTTATATTAACACAGGTGAAAGATATTTTAAAATCAGATAAGTGGTTTACCCCTACATACAAACTCAAACTTATAAAGAGCTACAATTTTCAGACTTTTCGTCTTTACAATACAATACAATAGTTATTTACGATACAAGTGCCAAAAATAGGAAATTCTCAACGAGTGGTGATAAATTAAATCGACACGAGTTGCGAATTACCTATTCGCACGTGTATCGTACAACGTTTTACTGTACATATGGCTCTTTAAAGTTTCGACATATGCACGAAAAGTGCTCTTTTCCGCACTAGGGCGAGAAAGTAGCACCATATGTACTGTAAATATTATTTATTGCACACCTCAAAAGATAAATTAAATACAGGACATAAAAACTTGTTAATAGAGGATAACAACAGGCTCTAGTCGCTAAACAGCGATCTCTTCCAATCAACATTCGGGTAGCAAAGAAATTGCAACAAATAATTACAAGTTGGTAGGTGGCAAAATAATTTTATTTCCCATCCTTTTCATACTCTTCTCTTGTGACAGTAACGTATTTACAAGCGTGGCATTTTTGTATGGCATTGAACGACACTTAGGTACATTGCCAGTAGGAAATGTCATTACCTGAATAAACTTTAAAGCTAGCAACACAAAACTATTGCATAGAACTACGGAAGTCGTATTGAAACATCAGGTCTAAAATAAGAAGTGAGTAATATTCCATTACTACAATGGCCGTGAGGTAAGGGTAAAGGATTGCGTGATGACCATCTAATTTCTAAGTATGCACGGCTTTAAGATGATCAGATGACTGGTCGACTCTAAATATGGGTGTTGGTGTTATATGTAGGATGGGAGCCATTGTGACGGTACAATATACGTCATAAGTCCTCCCAACCGGATATGGGCCGGCTTTAACGACCTGAGACTCTAGTATAAGTTTTACCGAGACAAAACTTTACGATCGCGTTTGCGTTTTGCCCTCAATTTGTATGAGATTTGACAGCTAAACGCAAACGCGGTCGTAACGTTTTGTTTCGGTAAAACTTATACTAGAGCCTCTGAAGCCATTCTTGGGCTCGGAAGCATACTACTTTACGTTAGTTAACGATATAAAGTTCGTTTAATCGAAATGTGTTTTGGCAATTAAAATAGAAAATATATGATGTATTTTGCAAAGTCTGCATCATATATATCGTTATACCTATGTGCTAACTCATTAACAATAAGGTCGTGTTCAGATTATTGCGAGCAACAACTTTGGCACGAAGACGGCAAATATATTAGCTAAAGCGGTATTTCCACTAGCGTCGCTTAAGATCTTTTAATACCTGCGCTCCTTTTAAAAACAGTTCCACGAGGCGCACGGGCGGCACGCGGACTACTGACATGCCGCAATGGACGCGTGTCTGTGTGAGTGCGTACGGATTTGTTTTACGCGATTTCTACTGTGGTGGTAATGAGATGAGTATGTATGTTTACCGGGAAGGTCCCGCCAAGGTAGACGTCGTACGCGGGCGCGCCCAGCATGGCCGGCAGCGCCTCGAGCCGGCGCTCCGTGCCCGGCGTCAACAACGAGTCAGCGCCGCTGTCCGCCTCACTCCTGTTCCCGCCGTTCTGTACCATCAACACATACAATAGTTATTTATGCTATAAGTGTGGAAAGTAGGTGATTTCTGACGAGTGTCATTTTTATAAATGAGCGAGTGAAGCGAGCGAATATATAATTCGACACGAGTCGGAAATCATCTTTACGCGCGTGTATCATACAACGTTTTACTATGTACCTATCTTGTGTGAGATTAAATGTTGAAAATTAAATGTCAGTTTAAAATAGGTTAAAATTGAAGAACCTGGGTAGATCGTCAGGTACCTACTTATTATCTGGAACTGCATTTAACAACTTCTCCACATCGTTTCCTGTGAAGCTTCTTCACTTAAAAGTTAAAACCATTGTATTGTGGTTTTGGAACACAATTAATTTTGAGTACTAACTCAATCTATTTCACAACAAAAAGACGCTGTACCGTCGGAGTTCTAAGAAACAAACTGACACTATTGAAACGCAATAAATGATTATTATTATTGATTAGTCACTTTCACTCGACATTTTTAACATATTTACATAAAATAACTCCAAAGTAAACAACAATCACAACAATGGCGGGTTTTCTAGTTTTAAATACATGCGCGGTCAACATATGCGCATGTGCAAGTCGCCATATTGTCGTATCGCAAAAGACATGAGAAAGATATGCGTTCAGCCAAACACATTAAGTGAATATTTAAAATTTATTTATTTATTCACCAAATTCAAAATTTAAAGAGATTAATAATAGTAGATTGTATGACAAGGGTCTAAAGTAAGCCATATCACCACGAGATGGATATTTTCCCGAACGAAGTGAGGGGAAATAGTTCGAGGGGTAATATGGCTTTTAGACCAGAGTTATACACTCTACTTTTCACTTCGACTGCGAGAAAATAGTAAAAACAAAGATTATCCATCTACAATCAACAATTATACCAAAGCAAAGAGATTGTTCATTTTGGCGCCATTCTTTTTAATAAACTACTTTGACACAGATACAATATATTCACACCACGAATAAACGCCTCTGTTCCTCTAATAGCCGCGTCTAAACGGTCGAGCGCGGCGGACAGCATACGCGGGGCATACGATAAGGCGAGATAGCAGTCTATCCCGCTCAATCTTCATAGCTTATGTCATGTATGCAGTCAACCATGCTTGAACGTTTGGAAGCGGCTATAGTCGGTCAGAGCGTTTATTTTTTTAATTATTGTGAATTAGGGAGTAAAAAACACCTAATTTTTGAAATGAATTCTGTTTCCTGATTAGCCGATTTGAATGTCTAGTTGTATTCTGGTTAGTTGATAGCAAATGCTAATGGTTTTTTAAAGACTTGTGATTGGTGGATGTATACATTGAACTGTTTTGAATGGTCAAATTAAAATGTTTTATAAATCATAAATATGTATACATATTTTCCCTAGGGGCTAAATGTACTACTTTAGCCCCGCTTGCTAAGCCTAATATGACGCACTTTTTGAGCATAAGGAGTGAAAAATATTTTATACATTATTAGTATTTATGCACCTTTTATATGAAAGAAAAAGTGTACTTGAAATATTTGTAAAACTTTTTTCAAGTAATAAAAACACTGCGTCAGGCTGTCAGACCAACGTAAAAATTAAAAAAAATTCAAAAGTAAAAAGTGGCACTTTCCGCACGATTTGGGTACTTGGAAAACGCTCTTTTCGAGTACAGGCATTGTAAAAAAATATACAATGGCCTGTAACAGGACTAATATTTTAAAATAAGTTTTTTTTTAATTTTAAACCACTTGGAAATAATTGCTCACAAGCTCAATAATCTACCGTTGACTTTTTGCTCCTATTCCAGGCCACACCCTGTACAAATATTTGGGAATAATCTGACACATATCGACGAGTGAGAAAGGTACGTGACTTACAATGCGCATTGACATAAGATTCAATTCCATCTGGCATGTAAAAAGGTTTATCACTATACATGTTATTTTATAGACATAATTGACTCGTTCGAAGCTGGTGTGTGTAGACTTGATAAGCCAGGCATGTCACGTTTAATAAGCCATGCCTTTAGACATAACATGCGTGTAACCAAATGGCTCTATGAACGGTTGTTATTCTAACATGTGTTTGTATACCTAAGTAATTACGCTCGAATAACGTCCCTATTTACGTATTCATTCCTTTATAACCTACCTTCGTAGATAAAAAAAGACCGGGTTGCACTCCGGGAGTGCCGGCAGAAGTGAAAACTCAATGACATTGTAACAGTTTTTCGATCAGGTCACGTGTCCGTCTTACGAATTTTCAATCTCTCGAATCTCACGGTCACGTGACATCTTACGGTCACGTGACATCTCACGGCCACGTGACCTGTGGCGAGTTTACATTATGAAAACTTTTCAAGTAATCCAGTGGTTTTGAAATGGAAACAAATGCAGACGCATTTTACTTAGAGTCAGTGTCGGTAAATACTGTGATCAGTTTCGCCATACCTTGGGGATGAGGAGAGGGAGTTTCCGCCCGCAGGAGCGGAGCCGCGCGTTGTGCACCCGCAGGCCCGCGGGCGGCGAGCTGTCCGCGCGCCGCTCCGCTTCCGCGCCCGCCGCCGCTCTCGCTTCCTCTCGACCGTTGCGGCTTTGACTCTCTGTAGACAAATGCGACCATTTAGTAGGTAAGCTACTGTATTCTTCTACGAGTGCCCAACGTTGCGCCATAAGTACGCAAAATGCAAAGTCAACAACTGTTCCTGGAGTTGCAGGGGCGATGTAAAGCATCACTAGGCGCTACACAACGGAACACTTGCTGGTTGCATATGCAAAGATAAGGACGGCGAGTCTCCAGCACGGTCGGCCCAAGTAGACTCTCCATACAGACGTAGTTTGGTCGCATTCTAACACGGCATACTGGAATAACATCAAACTTTTTATACACAATGGGATGTGCCATATCTAGGTCGGAAACTATGATCTATTTCATATTGGAAGGCCGGTGACAGCTGTCATCTTAGTACAGTTTACGCCATATTTGACGATATGTCTGAAATAGATTATAGGGGGGTGCAATATGCGCCGTGGTCGTTTTAGCTCTGAACTGGAGTGACAGCGGATTCGGCAGCACCCAGAGCAGCCCTATTTAGGGAAGCACCGCTTTCCCCGCTCAGTCGGGGAGGGGGCTAGAAAAGGTGCCCTAAAAAAAGCTCACTCCACCTCAAGAGGAGGGTAGTAACCGCGGCTGCCTCCGCATCTCTTAATTCGTGGTCGACGAAACAAAAAAAGTAAAATGAAAGAATTTGATGTGAAACGGGACGAGCTGAAAGTCCGACCGCCTGCGGTGATCAGCTATGATTTTGTGAATGGTGTGCTCACGTGCCCGTTGTGTACTCGGGTCTTCATAAATAAGATCGGCTACGTGAGCCTCACCAGAGCACATGAACGAGATCACAGCCGGAGTTGAAGCAGTCGCAGTGGCCGAAAACGGTCAAGAGTTAATGATAACATTATAATAGAAATATAATATTTTCACACCTTTCATTCGGAAAAGTGAGTTTTGCTCCACGACGAGAGGGTTCAAAATGCTACTTTTCTGTTGAAGCTACTTTTTTAATTTATTCTTTGGCATGTAGCATTTACGCAATGTGCCAATTGAACACAGACCTTAATAAAATAAACGATTGTAATTTCATCGTAATCGATTAAAAACTAACATATTTCAAGTTTTAACTTGAACAACGTTATATGAAAATTTATAATATTTAAATATTTGTAATAAAAATTAAGAAAATTTGTTTAAACTTGTTAAGTAATTTTCATCATCTTCTTTAAATTTCTTTATAGTCGTTGTGAAAAGTAGTATGTGTCACTCGGTAGCAAAATTATCTTCGTCTCGGGCGTTAATGCTTGAATCCCTCCCCACGCTCAGGCTTCAATACACCGCCCTCGCCGTAAATATACTATTTTGCTCCCTTGTACACAAATAAAAAATGAGCGGGTATAAAAGAGTTTGTGTAAGGTTCGACGCGCTCTATATTTTTTTTCCTATTTTAATTTATAGCAAGAGTGTAATTCCTTTCCGATCTAGATATGGCGGATTTCACTGCATAGGTATACAAAGTTTCATGGTATTCTAGCATGTCGTTTTAAAATCAGAAATAAACTACGTTTGTATGTCGAGTCGAGCGTCCTGACGGCCCCTAAGATCCTAGTACACGTTTTTGCTATTTTATTGGTACTTATTATCACATTTTCATCGGGTCTACAGATGCTTAAAAATTGGAAGTGTATGAGTTTATTTAATGTAAGGCATCATTTATGGAAACGCGTCTCGTACAGCGATGTGTCTGCAGGCAGATACTTGTGTAAAAATACTTGCACAATTGCACATACGTGCATAGAAGTTCCTATGCATTGCCACGTTTGTCCATAATCGAGCCCTAGAGTCTAATGATATGATATTAAACACTACACACATATAAACACCATGTATAATTGCAGTCATGCATGTCATTTCACATTTATAGAAAATGACACTTTAATAACAAATGCACGGAAGATACAAAAATAAACACGAAAAACGCTCCAGCAATAACACAGTTTTAGAAATGATTATCAACATTCTTTCAAGAATATGGATGATAAAATGTTGTGTATAAAAAGTGATTAATGAAGACGTGTGAATATTGAATAATGTTCCAAACGACATGTCGTAAACCGCGTGTAGCGGTGAGTGAGTGTGAGTGAAACGTGACACGCACAATGATAAGATAAGCGATTAAGCATAACTGATACCGCGACGAATGAGAACATCGCGATCAACTTCGACATCAGAGGCTTATTTTGAAGATAGAGTATTTTTTAATAACTGTAACTATAAAAACTATATAAATCCCTACAACCACAAGTACGTCCTATGATATTTTCTCTATAGTAATTTAGTGACCCGCTTAACCACGTGTCATGATTCATGAATATCATGATTCTCATTGAGCGCATATTCTGGGCCGTTGCAGTCTCTGAGCGCAGGCAACCTATCAAAGACGGCATATTTCAGGAAATACTGATGTAGTCATGTTTTTCCATAGTATTTTGTCGAAACTGAGTTCCGTTATTAGTAATATTTCCCAATGTTCGCTTCACGTTGGATTTTATGTTAACGTAAGAAGACAGGTTTCATTAATTAATTACAATTAAAGATTATGTAATTTTCTTAGGAAGTTTTGCATATTGTATACTAGCACTTTTCTTTTTGACATTTGACATTGATAGAAAAATTGACAAACATATTAATTATTAATTTATTACTATTAATAGTTTGCCCAATGGAAACACATTATTAACTACATCTAGCTGCTTTTGTAATCATGTAATTCAATTAATGGTCAGTCCATTTTATATGCCCTCAATTAAAGGAAAAAATATAAACAATATAATAGTGTAACGGTGACTGCAAATAAACACTTATTAAGCACAGCAATAACGAATTAGTGCTTTCGAATGAAATCAATCAATGTCATATATTCTACAACAACCAAAAAGCAGATTAAGCGCAGCTACATACTTAACGACAGTTTATTGTCGCCTTGAGAAGCCGCTTTGGGTAGCAGTTTTGATCAAAGTACCTACAGAATTGATTAGAATTGGCAATTACCTGACAAGCGAATGGTTTTTAGCAAACAGTGCAATGAAAAATCAGAAATCCATGACTGGCGGCCGTAGCCGAATTGCTGCAAATCCGATGCCAATCAATCCAATGCCTGTATCTGGGCCCTATCAAGTGTTTAAAATGGTAGCGAAAATGTGCTGGAAATATCTGAGTGCACAAGCAAAAGCTTTGTGTACAGCATTGTACACGCACCGGCCACGAGCGGGGAAAACCTGTCGCAGAAGGACCGAAACGCACGCCGCAGGCGAGCGGCCACGCCCTCCACCCGCGGCGACTGCCTTGGCCCTTGAAAAAACACGTTGCTACTCACTCACGTTCCAAAATCAACTATACCTACTTCACACTTGATCCATTCATTGATATCTAGGAAAGTTCTTTATGGATATAAAGTGCCCGATGATTATAGCAAATTAGAGTACTTATAAAACTTAACGTTAAAAAGTAGGTTCCACAACCTTCGTGGAAAGTGTGGAGCGTGTTTCACAGGCATAGTGCCAGACTAAATTTCATACTTAGCAGTAACAGATTCAGATAAAACACTGTACTGATTTAAGAAGGTACATATACTAAAATAGTCTTAGTTTTCATCGATTCCTACCAAAAGTGTATAATGAATACCTAAAAACTATGAGCTTTAGAATCTACGACATTTTGTCTGTGTAAGAAAAATGTTACGGAGCAATCAAGATAGGTCAGCAATAGTGATCTAAACTGAGAAATATACATGTTAGTATGACATAGCGTTCGTGAGAATACCGCTTGGGAATGAGCTAAGCAATGCATCATCCAAATGAGTTCTAAGAAACATTGTACAAGTTGTCATAGTACGCACGATGTTACATATGACAATAATGCAGTGAATGCAACAAGTACGATGATGTCTCGTGACTATGGCAACTATGTATACCATGCTTTATAAATACTACTTTTAGCCGCTCGTTGCTAATATACCGCATTTCCGAAATACCAGATTTTGCAAAATATCGGATTATCAATATATCACACTTTTAGCTTACCACATTCCCGTTACACCAGTTTATAAAATCGTAAGGTACTCATGGAAATAAATCGTTTTTTAGAATGTCCTATACAGAAAATTTGGTATATTGGTCATGTGATAAATCAAGAATGTGGTATTTTGCAAAATCTGGTATTTCGAGAATGCGGTATATTAGCAACAAGCGCTTTTAGCACCTTATTAAAATAGTGTGACAAAGTGGAATCTTTCAGTGTGTACCGCATTTAGGTTTACCACGCAAAACAAACGTTTAAAAAATAAAGTGAAATATTAAATAATAACATCAAATCAATAATCAAATGAGCTGCCGTACAAAGGGCAGTAAGAACGACGCAATTACGTTTATGTATGCCATTCTAATGATGTTTTCTGATCTTCAAAGAAAATATGACTGTGTGAATACGTGTATGAATACCAATGACGTCACGGACTGGTATAGTAACGCCGAGGTATTAACAAGAACTGTCACGTGATGCCGGTGGGATCCTCTCTCATTTCACAGTAATAGACCGCCCACGACGTTTGTTTAAATACGATAGGTTAAGGCACAGCATACCTATCTCTACTTCGACCAGATGAGAGCTCCGTTAAACATGATTCATCGACAAGGAACCATTTTAATGTCTCGCATTTAGTGCATTATGAAATTAAACGAAAAGTTACAATAAACCTTTGAAGTGAGTGACAGCTCTTGCGTATTAAGAAGGCAGTTTGACAGACACGGGTCATACAAAGATTTAGGTTGGCGTCTCTTCTACGGCCCTTAAGACGGAAGAATAGCTAGCTAAATCTCAACAAATCACATTGATTTTGATGTCGATCGCTTCAGCATAATATAATCTAGGTTTATTATAGGTTTCGTTTAAAAAAAAATGTTGCTATAAGTTTGAATTTATTGGAAATTTAAAAAAAAGGAAAACCTATAAACCTAGTCTTTCATTATGTCACTAACGTACTAAAAAATCATTGAGATTGGAAAATATTTAGAAGTGGAAAAACGTTTTCTTTTTTTGTATGGACGAGTACGTAGTATTCCTAAGGTATTCTTCCCTCTTAACCATTGACCACGCAGGGAAGGCGACTTTTGTTTTACTCAATCTCTATCACCCACGTATATTAATATTATTAATTGAAAGCAGTATTCCTACGGGAAGTTCTTCGTGCAGTAATTAGTTTACTATTGATGATGATGAGCTCCCGGCCGATTTCGGCCACAGCGACTGCGTTCAAGTATGCTGTCGACGGTCGTGTGCTCGCATGTGACTTATGTAGCCAATCTTTTCCGTGGTATAATTAGTTTACTATTATTACATGAATGTTCATCTAATTCATATAATGTAAAAATCTTAAGCTATAACTATAAGTATGTGTACAATTATTTAAAGGGTTGACAATTTGAATGACATCATAAAATATATGTCACACAACGCAGGCATTCCTTACATTCATTCCATTCGTACCAGCTTTCTGAATTTACTTATGTTAGCGGTGTTCTCACTAACGTACTTTCTCAGCTTCGATCACTTTGGGAAATATTTACATTTCACACACGCAATGTAACTACAAGGTGGCACGTCCTAGGCGCCGTTTACGGCTTAGCACGATAACCATCAAATCTTATCGTATATTTAAGATAAAAACTGTGTAATTCATTATGTAACGTACATTATGCACGCTGCGCACTGGTATGGGGACGTAAAATGACAGATAACCAAACAAAACAGTACTGTCAATTATGCCAAACTGAAATGCTTTTTTACAATGGCATAAAAGTGACAATGACCTTTTTCCAGTTTAAATGTAGTACTAACCTGCGTCAGCGGCTATTTCAGCAACGGCCGCACAGAAGGTATCAAAGTCAACGGCGTCGAGAGCAGCCGGGAGGCTTCTGTCGGCGACGTCCCGCGGCACCCTCGTGGCTTCGTGGAGCGCGTCCACGGCCCGCTGGCGGGACAGCTCGGCGGCCCGTCCCCCCGCCGAGTCGTACAGTCGCCTCAGGCGGTGGATGTAGTTCCCGATGTTGTGCCGCGGGTGCGTCAGGTTCCTGCCGCGCAGCACTTCACCGGCGCTGTCCAGCGCCGATGAAATGTCATGGAAAGTGGGCAAACCTCTGCGCTCTACAGCTTCTTTTAGCGTCGTGCGCGCCCGTGATAACTCAATGTACTCTCTGTAAAAAACGACATACGTATATTAAGTTCACCTAGCGTCGCTCGGATTCATACCTACATTTCGCTGTGCACATGTTATACGAAAAAAAAAACTATAATATTTATTAAAAAATCGCATTGCAATTCGCTAACGCAAAGAAATATGATTATTGGTTTCAATAGAAAAATCGCACAGCATTATAAGTAGTAACGCATTGACGACCATTCTGTTATTAAATCAAAATAATAAGCATTCAGTATTAGTACAGTCATGTGCGAAAATATGGGTGCCACAGGTCCCAGCTCTTATGTTGGCGGATGAAGGTTTCGGTTCATATTTATGAGAGGATTATAATATTGCACACGTATTTTTGCACATGACTGTACTTCTAGGTAAATTGAAAAAAAAACCGTGTTACTGAAAATTAAGGATTGCAATATATTTCCCTAGTCACATCGTATTATTATCAAACCGCGATTAGCATGGGATTTGAATGAATAGCTGTCGGCTCAAATAAACTGCGATGTATTTATATGGAAAAACTGACACCTCGAATCCTATTCTAATTGTTGTTTGATAATATTATAAATTATAAAAAATAAGATAATAAGAATTATGGATATATCATATATCTCAAATTAAAGCCTTGTTTACATTGAGGGAGGTGAGAAATCCATGCTTAAGTATCTCATATTTTTAAAATTGGGCAACAGTATTATATTGTATGTGACAGGTAAACTGACTCGTCAGTGATAGGTTCCTGGGCGATCTTCTGGTGGCGCGAGTAGGGCCGCATGACCAGCAGCAAAAGCTTGGGCGTGGCGGCGATGAGCGCCGCCTCGACACTGGCTGCGATGGCGCGCGTCTCGCTGTCCAGCACGAACAGCAGCGCGCGCGCGTCCGACTTGGCGCGGTGCTCGCGCTCCATCAGCTCCGTCGACCAGTTCTCCACTTGCTGGTGGGCAAAGGTAAACGACCGTCTACAGCGCTCACTTCCACGACAACCTTATCTCGACTAAGGGTGGGTTGCACCGAATCGACTTAAAGTTTCAATGGAAAGTTTGACAAGTTAATCGTTAAGCGCAAATTACACATGCAAGAAATTGCATGCAAGTTTAAGTACATTGAGGGGATTGATAGATAAAACGCAGTGTAAATACCTCGGTAACACGCAAAGTAAGGAATCTTGCATGTGTAAATTGCGCTTTAAGTTGGTGCAACCCGCCCTAAATAAGAATGCAGTTAATTATTAGTGCCCTCAATTCTGACGTTTTAGTTAAGACCTTAATCATGTTTGGTGGAATCAGTCCTAAAGAAGATATTGGCTCTACAATCATATCAAAATCTACAATATTTAAGCCATAATCTAATTATACATAAATATGCACCTCGCTCTCCCACACAGGCTGTTGGTAACAGTGCGAGTAAAGAAAACTGAAACGATGTATTTCGACCATTGTCTTAATCTTGAAATGAAATCAATTGTGCAATGTTTCGGAAACTAGATTAAAACTTAAATATTTTTTTGTTTACTTTTTGAGGTAAATCATCAATATTTTTCAGTTTAGTATAATGGTCTGAAAGGAGGGTATAATTTTTTCGTAACGCTACTTCCTGACGGTATGTATAAAAGCTATTGACAAACCTTATGATTATTATATTTTATACATATATTATATATATATATATAATATATTAAAATAATTCTACTACTATTTTGAGTCTATGGATAGACATTTTGACTTGTAAAAGTGCCCTCGTGGCCTATTTACTGAATAAATGTTTTGAATTTGGATTTTTTTTCATAAACCTACTAGGTTTTTTAAGATGCTGCTCCACCTAGTAAAAACTAACTGGTTAGTGGAATCGGTTACTAGAACCAAGGCCTCTACCTATAAAATTTAAATTCCTTTTTTTTAAAAAAAACAGCGTTCAATTTAAGTATTTGATACGTAAGTGATAAGCAGGATGGCTTTTCCGGCCATCCCTCGTCGGAGGTTCTCGCAATAATTCAAAATTACATTTATACATAAGATTACTCATTTATGTAGGTTGTCTGGAAGAGATCGCTCTTTAGCGGTAAGACCGCCTGTTGTACATGTTATTGTATTGTTTCTCTTTGTAACTGCTTTGTTTGTGTGAGGTGTGCAATAAACGGTATTTGTATTGTATTGTATTACTGATATTATGAGTATTTTACAATATCAAAGTCAACGATAAAAAATTCGCCAAGGTAAGTGAGTTGTGTATAAATGTTATAGGTTCCTGTCCTTATACCTAATAAGGTGCCTAGCAGAATTGGGCGTAATGTCGTAATACGCAGTTCTGTTCGTGAGAAACAACTCATAGAACCATGGGCGTAAAGGTCAATGAAATCGATCAAGAGAATTGGTTAGAAACTTGCCTTATTTAGTTTTACTAGAATAGGCTTATGACTAATTATTATTTAAAACAAATTTCCGAGTAAGTATGCTATACATATGTTTTAAGTCCGTGTGAAAATTAAATGTTTTGACGAACGTAATTTGGTACACCCACAGCTAGGATAGCCTAACTTAGCAAGAGGGTGTTCCCTCCATCTCGGAGTGGGTCGGTCTTGCACACGACTGGATTAATGAGGCAGCTTTGACCAAACCCTCTAAGACCAAACCAGAATACGTTACGTACGTTAGTAGTCCTGGGTCAAGACAAACAGGAAAAAATCCCATACTGAAAAAAACCGGACAAGTGCGAGTCGGATTCGCCCACCGAGGGTTCCCTACTTAATTACAAATGTGTAGTTTTCAGATTGTTCCCTGTAGTATAAGATATTACTTGCCAAATTTCATAGTTCTAGGCCAACGGAAAGTACCATTATAACTCTTGATTCCCTCGAGTGTCGAAATATACGTTTTTTGCGGCATAAACGGCCGTATCTTTTTTAGGGTTCCGTACCTCAAAAGGAAAAACGGAAGGATCACTTTGTTGTCCGTCCGTCCGTCTGTCAAGTCAAGGCCCTTTTTCTCAGGAACGCGTGTATACCTCAAGCTAAAATTTATACCAAATACTCAGGTCTACTGTCCCTTGGAGCTGTAAAAAAATCAAACTTCTAAGCCAACGCAATCAAAAGATACAGCCGTTTATGCAGCAATTTTTCGAAACTCGCAAGGGAATCAACACCTACAGGGTACTCCCGTGAACTCAGAATCTTGAAATTTGGTACGAAGCAACGTCTTATCTTAGCACAGATAAAGGAAACATTGCGAAAACCGTAAATTTTACGGAACCCTCGGTGCGCGAGTCCGACTTGCACTTGGCCGGTTTTTTTGCTAACAGAAGTTGGATTTTTTTACAGCTATAAGGGACTGTAGACATGTATATGGTTTTAATTTCAATTCGATGCCACCAGGCGTTCCCGAGATAAAGGATCTTGATAGACAGACAGACGGACAACATAGTGATCGTATAAGGGTTCCGCTCTTTCCTTTTGAGGTACGGAACCCTAAAAAGGAACCGATGGAATATTTAATATCTGATCGTTATGAAAAAGTTATAGTTGTAATGTTTGTAAAAATTATACAACAGATTGTATAATTTTTCATGTTATGACAAGATCTACTCGTATATCCACACAACTGGTTCAACACTTTGGTCAGATGGTGATCGTGATAATTACGAGCTGGTACTAGAACTATAATAATGTGTAGGTGTACAAAGCTTGAACACGCCAAAACGTGGGCACACATAAGTACATATATTTTTTTATTTACATAGTATAGAAACTATTTAGTACTATAACTATAAACTCCTTAGTATGATAAACAAGTATTGGATGATGAAACGTGTATAAAAGCAGACTTCCAGCAGATATCGGGGCAAGAATTTTACACTTCTAAGAATCGGGGGCATCTTTACCCCGGAAGATTGCAAGATTAAAAGAAGATCGTAGTTTCCAAAATAGTTCCTGTTATGGCATGCTATTTGTAGTCGTGATAAAGGAAGTCGGTCATTTATCACAACAAGCACTGTAAACGGTGATATCTACAAAAAGAATGCTTGCAAAAGCGTCTCGTACCCTTTTTAACCGACTTCAAAAAAAAGGAGGAGGTTCTCAATTCGGTTTTTTTTTTCAATGTTTGTTACCTCAGAACTCCGTCATTGATGAGCCGATTCATACATTTTTTTTTGTTTGTAAGTATATGCTTCCAGGTGGGTCCCATTTTTTTGAAAATTCAATTGGATGATGGGATCCATGAGGAATTGAGGGAACTCCTCAATTATATTAGGCACGCGTGTAGTGATTTTGGTATTTTCTATTATAACTCGTGTATTTACATCCGGTAATCATAAATTGGTGAAGTGGAATTGATGATGAAGACCACAGATGACTTATGGAATTCCTCAATTATGTTCTTAAAAGTACAAAAGTATATCACAGATTCTGATAAGATTCCGTTGAAATAGCAACTAATGAAGTGCCAAAGGGTGATCCTTGTGGAATTGACGGAAGTCCTCAAATATTATCGGGTCACATACAGCGATTGGGTTTTTTTCTATAATAATCAACGCATTTGCTCTCGGAAATCAGTTCATGAGGTAAATTGGAAAAGAAATGTTCTCGTGGCTTGGCGGAGTACTAAATTGAAGTCGGTTAAAACTTTGTTTTTAAAGTAAATTATTACGCAGTCACAATTCACAGCCATTGTTTTGGCCTGATCTTGCGAGCTGTCACTATTCTAAAGCAGTGACTGAATGGTATGAGCAGAATGCTGTTGCTGTGTGTGGTACCTAAAGAGTGCAACCCCCCGAATTGTCCGATCGAAGAATACTGGTCCATAGTAAAAGGGATTTAAAAAAAGAAAGGCGGACCAGTTAAATCGGTAGCCGAGTTGCAAAAAATATGGACTTGGGCTTGCAAAAAATATCCTGATAGTGCTGTGCAAACCTTAATGAGCCCGATTCGACGCAAAGTACGCAATATGGCATACGCAAAGCACAATTTAAAAAAGTATATATTGTAAAAAAGGTACAATAATGTTGTAGATAAATGCAATAAAAAAATCCTTGATTGTTTTTAATTTGTTATTTTATGTGACCACGTTTTAGCGTGTTCAAGCTTTATACTAAGACATTTCATTATAATATGAATATTTTTACTTTTGGTAATGTAAGTATTTAAAATATACGTATTGTAAATGTAAATCGATATAATTCATTTTGATTATAATGTACCTACATCATTCCAAGTTAGTAGAATAAATAACTATTATAGGTACCTAACCATATTTTTTCTAGCTTGATAAGAATGATAGATCGTCGGGGATAGTGCAATACCGCGTAACTAGCACTGGTAAATACTGCTTATCTACACAACACCCATAGGGCAAATCCGCGTAACTGGGATTGGTTAATACCGCGTATCTAACAAATGAAGCCAAAACGTCCGCTAACGAAATTTCAAATTTGTGGAAAATTGAAAGATTCGTCGCCATTAGCGGACCCACGGTAGCTCAATTGGCAGAGCGACGGACGTATTCCAGAGGTTGTGGGTTCAAATCCCGCTCGTGGCGAATAATTTTTCAATTTTCCACTATGACCGAAATTTGAAATGTAGCCAAATTAAGATTTCCCGCCAACGAACGTAAAATCCTGATTAGAATATACCAGTTCAAACACCCGTTGCAATTCAATATTTTCTGTGTAGAAAAAGAAAAAGAATCTATCCAAATAATAAAGATACAACGTTTCAAGCTTCTCCTGTAAAGTTGGGTGTTGTGTAGATACGCAGTATTTACCAGTGCTATAGTTACGCGGTTTTGCACTATGGGTGTTCTGTAGATACTGCACTATCCCCGACGAGATGTCACTTCATGATAGCATGTAACTTTGTAAGGCGGTAAGCAAAATTCATTCTCATCTCGTAAAAATTTATTCACGTCTAATATGAGGATTTTATATAGACATGATCTCAAAATAGTTATTAAAAGGTCTAGATACCGTGAAAACACAACTTTATATTTACTTATATTCTTAAGTGTTGTTTCAATACGCTTGGATTGCTAGAGGTGAGGGTTATCGATTAAGGAAAAACGATGAAATATTGTGTAACAAAATAAGGAATTGCAATATAAATACCTCTTTTTCATAACTGTAATAACATACCTGATAAATTGTATTAGTGGCAACACACATAGGACCTCCGTGCCGTGCCGTCATTTTGTATTTCGATGTCACCGCTTGCCAAATAACAATAATCGAGTACGCAGACAGACAGTACGAGTGCGCCACGTGTTTTCGTTTGGATTCATAGGTTTGTTTCATCCGCTGATTTTATAATCAATAAATTTGTTTGTTAAGTTTTTGAACTGTTTTTGTTAATCTGTTTGTTACGTGTGTGGTTTTTGTGATGCCGAAAAGAACGAAAAAAAAACGTGCTTAGTAGCCAGTGCCGTGAATTTATCGTTCACCTGAGGGATTATTTAGAGCGTGAGCACCAAAATGGAGGTCCTTTATTTCCTACATCACAAGTCGGGGTCCGAGTAGCGGCAGCTCTCGGTATCGGCAGAGCTACTGTGAGCCGCGTAAATTCGTACTATAGACTTTTATTTCAATATCGTTACATTACCCAACAATATTAAGTATACCGTCGATAATTTTAGCAGTAGGTACATACACTACATTCGAATAGTATCGATAGTTTGCATAACAGTGGTAGCACCTCTAGTTACGTTAGTTTGGCATCTGTCATTCTTATCAAGCTATAAAAAATATGGTATAATAAGTATTAACATTAACTAAAATACAGAGTGAGAAAGATAATAGGATGACGTTTTATTGTGGAAATTGATAGTGCGTATGTAAGTTGTTACTGTTGTTAGTGTAGAGCTCCGTAGGTAGTAGGTATACGACCAAAGGAAAAGCCCGCAATTTGTTTGTAACTAGATACAGGAATTCTTTGTGACAAAACGCTTTTTAATTATGGATGACAGCATTGGTTTTGCATGTGTACCTGTTTATTATTATGAAGGTTATGTTGAAATATTTTGAATACAATAGGGGTGTAGACTCGAAAATTAGTATTACTCCAAAAGAGAGAAGGCAAAAAAAAAATGCGTAGTGAGAAAATCCCATTCAGATATCTCAAAGAATTACGAAGCTACAACCGTTTTAATATTGCTTGTTAGAGAGAGAAAACGCAAACAGTGTGTGACGTCACATTACAGGATGCTGCCGGGGGGCCGCGTCGACGGCGGCGCCGACCACGATGCGGCGCGGCATGTCGCCGTCTTCTGTGACGTCACATTCTTCCAGCGTCATCGTTTCATTATGAAGTTGCGTTTTGCGAAAAAGGGACAGAACATACCCCTTCTTAAAACTTTGGACACTTATAACTTCGTGATTATTTAACCTTTTGCGTTGATTTTTTTCTCCATTTGACTACATTTTTTATTCTTTTTCGAGAAAATATGACATCATTGATTATTTTATTTAGTGTCTACGCCCCCCTATCGAAGAAAATGTAGGTTTAAAGAATTTGTGTGGCGTAATACGATTTCCGGAAAAAAGGCATGGCATACATTCAGTATCAGTTGTGGTAGCGGTGTCCAATAAAGAATGATTCCCACCAAACGGCTCGCATCGTATCGGATCGGATCGGAACGGATTTTACATTCTTTAAACGATGTTAAATCGTGTACACAGTATTTAACAAGCCGCGCACAGCAGCTTGACCGCGGGGTCCACGGGCGTCTTCCGCGACACGCGATCGTAGCCGAAAGTATGCTGCGACGCGCAATCGGCTCCGATCCAAGGTCGTCTTATCCGATCGGCTCCGTTCACCTGTCGTCGCATCCGTTCGCATGTCACCGTGTCCGATCGGATCCTTTCCGATCCGATGCGATGCGAGCCGTTTGGTGGAAATTGTCCTTAAGAATAGGTATGGCTTTTCGTTCAAGGCTTTGGATGCGCGCTAGGTCTAAACACCATCATAGAAGTCGCTATTACTTGTGCTAGAGTGAATATCCAACAGAGATGTGCGAAGCTTGTGTTTCCCATACAAGTGACACTTAGGGCGGGTAGCACCAACTTACGATTACAGACCGATCAACGTTAAATATGGCGCCGACAGCTGTCCTGTCATTCCATAGAAACTTGTCAAACTTTCCATACATACAGATTTAACGAACACCGGTTGCGATTACAGACGGTTAGGTGCAACCCACCCTTAGCTGTCAAGCAAATATATGAAAGCACATCTCTGGTGGATAATCAGTAATCAGTAATCACCCTTAAGCTATAAATGTACAGTCTTCAGATGTTAATATATCCTTCGATTTCGAGTGAAATTACAATTAAATTAGATCCATTACTCGATAGGCGAAGTATGTAAAGTATTTCTAAACAAGGATGACCGATATTCTGCTGGCTTTTACAGTGATGACTAAAAAATTGTATTACTGCAGTTTCATATCTACGTAACAAAAGGTAAATGGAACTTACCGGATTGAAGTACGTGATGCCCATCTTTTTCAGTTTAGGTATAGCGATTTCTTTCCGCCAGGTGGTAGGGTTGCAGGACCCTCCGAGGAACACTTCGCAGTCCAGCGAAGACGCCTCGCTGCCTGCGCAACACACCGCATCAGTTAACACCAATCACCACACTTGTCTTCCTGCACTTACAATGACTGGGTGAGTGAGATGAGTATATACAATTTTGGACTAATCACATTCTTACATTCATTACTAACAAGACTTCTTTCACCACATCACAGCTCCTTTATTAAATACATGAATATATACGTCAAAGTAAAGACAAACATCTGACCCTATTTCTAGAGATGGGTACGAGGCACGCAAAAGAAATACAGTTAATTGTTAACAATTGTAGTGCGGTCCGACACGCAATCGCGCGTGAGCTCAAACCGCAGCAGTTAGTTACAAATACGTAAGAAACGATTCGCACGACACGGACAACCTTAAACGAGACCCATTACTGTTTAGTATTTGATCAATGCTGAATAGTTGAATGACAATATTGTGATTTACAGAACGGGCAAGTTGATATCGAGCTATAGGGAGAGAATGAGGGGCTGTGCACGATGATTTAAAAAGATCGCGGTCAGGTCAGGTGAGCGGCGTGTGGTTCATTCAACCTGCCCACTCATCGCTCATGATTGATGAGCATCGACTGCCGTGCGTGGGCTGCACCTTGACGGCTGACGGCAGATCCTCGTACCAACACAAGGCTACTTTCCAATGGATGACTCGATATGCTCTCGAACTATGATAGCGGTTTTCTTAACTTCCAAATTAGGTCACGAACAAAATTAAGATAATAATGATGACGGGATATTGTGTTGTTGCCAGTACTGATCTGAAGAGATTAAAATAGACACCTATGGCACAGACCACGTGTGGAATGAAGCACCTACTGAGTTATGGTATGAAATCTGTCAGCATATGAAAGATAAAAAATACAATCGATCCAACTAGATAAATATTTCAACCGCATGATGAAAAACTGACTTTGGTCATTAGATTAAATATATATATAATTGATTAGCAACAAGATGACAGATTATTCGATTTTAATTGACTAATTGAATTGGATGCTGTCCGTACGTATTGTTTATCTTTATATCACACTTGCACGTGTAAATAAACAGCAACAATCACATGTTCGTACGTAATATGATTTAAGTCTTTTTAAATGAATACTTTCAGGATTTATTCTAATGTTTGATAATTTCTGCCGAGAAGCGTAACATCACATATCACGAATAGCGCCACTACCAAAATAAAAACAAACATCGAACTAAGCTGAACAGCCCCATTTTGCGTAGATTAGAACATGAACTAACAAAACGTCACTAGGAATTAATGTGTTTCAACACAAGATCTGACAAGATGCATCACATCGTATCAAACAAGAGATGGAAGAAAGTATGAGAAAACGTATGTTTTGTTTATTTTTGAATCGAGGGAGTGGTTTATTTACGCGTGGACCGGTAGAAAGTATCAGCTGTCGTAGTGCACTAGGACTTTTATGTTATAATAAATGAAGAAACAAGACGCACAAGGCACGATCATGGTGGTCGGCGGCATGGCTGCGGATGTGCGTCGCCGTCGGGCGGGTGCGGCATTCGCGCCGTGCGCTGTCCACCGTCGGACGGTCAGCGGCCAACTGAACTGGCGTCTACGGCGTTTCTACACACAACTGCTAGCCAATTCCGCATTTTAAAATATTCCGTTATATCTAAAGCTCCACAAACACAATCATTATACTGATTAAATGCAAGCAAATCTATTAAAAACCAGTTATAATCTACCTTGTCTTAACGACACTAGGTATAGATGCATGCATTAGGGCGATGCGATGGCGATGAGTAAACTTTTGATGCAAATGCGATTAATAAGTTTCCCTATATTCCTGTTCTTGAAGATATATTATTATAACTTTATAACGCTAATACCTTATTTTGGGAAAGTGCTGAATAACATGATGGTCGCTCATAAACATATGCTGGTTGTGTTTAAGTGCCAGATATCATCATACCAAGTAGAAATAAGGGCACAACAAACGGCACAGTTTTAAGTCATATAGCGCATTCTTCCGGGTGATAAGGAAGCTTGTGCGCGTTGTTGTCGCATTATTTCTATGTGTAGCGTAAATGGCAATGAACGGTTTGTTTTGCGATGGTCAACGTCCAAAAACGTGGGCGCACGACGCCGGGAGCGCGGCGACGGCGCATCGCGACGACACTTCCGTACTCCTATTCCGATTATAGTCCGTGCGGAAGAGCCTAGAGGCCACGCCGACTCTCAAACCTTTAGCGATACTTCGATGTACCTCATAGTCATACGACAATTATATTCGTTCCTTTTTCTTAACACGACAGATTTTAGGTTTCCTCCAAAAGTTCGTTAGAACGCCTAAATCACCCAGTTGTAATGTTCCTGTTATATTTGTGCTTGCAAAGGAGTCCTAATCTCGTTTGATATAAAAAAAAAACAGGATTGAAAGAGCTCCCTCATGCGGGATGCCGGCAATTATTCAATATGCAATATTACTCGTCCGAAGAGATTTGGGAATCAACTCGTCACACCAAAATTTACTGCGACCCTACGCCCGGACCAAACAGTGTGGTGTGAAATTTGTTTAGGTATTCTCCTTGTGACCAGTTAGAACTGTTTCACAGGATGACGAATAGGAACAGATTTGCAGTGTGACCAATAGCTACAAAATTATGATGGGACTTAATAGAACTAAATCTAATTGTGACGAGTTGAAACAAATAATACTGCTTTTGGCGGTATGACCGATTAGAACAAAATTTTGGTGTGACGAGTTGATTCCTAAATCTCCGAAGAGATGCAAACATAGCATTCTCATCCACATTTATGTTAGAAGCTAAATTATCTCAATACGGAGCATTGGTATCCAACACGTATTGTATATTCAGTTATTTTCTTGAAAAGAAAGCATTCATGATTGGCAACAATTAAAATTATCACTTTCAATTAAGTATATTATAGGTTCACTGTCCCTACACTATTGCTATGACTTCATACTATTTTATATATTTTAAATGGACACTATGAAATACCTATTCATATGTTATATTTTAAATTTAATTCTGCATTATCACCAAAATATCGATGACCATGAAACATTTTTCGTAAAGCAATCATTTAAGCGTAGATATATATGAATATGAACGTACCGTACGACCTATCCCGTAATTGAGACTGCATGTACACTTCCGAAATGAAATGAATGAAAACAGAGATTGTAAAACATAAACGCCCACCTGGACCTATAACTTATTACTCAGATGCTATGCGAGATTGACGCAAATCGGACACATCATCATAGTCGCGAGTGCAAAATACGAACGGACGTAGAGCGGTTGCATAAGTGGTAAAAACAATAAAACAGATACGTAACCGGCGATGATCGTATGCCCTTAGAATGTATTGTTGTTATGATTGGCGTGCGCTGTTGCGGAATATTTCGACATCCCCGATCGAGAGTGCTCACTTGCTGATAGGACACGATGCGCCCCGAGCCGAGCTCCACTACACGGCTGACTATTGAACACGTCTTGTTTCAAACTTACTCAGTATAACTGATACATGTGGACTGGGGTAGATCTCTTATATATCGAGAAATAAAAACGAATATACACTAATGTAAACTACAAACTACAAAGCTAAATGCCTGCACCAAATGTTTCTGTTTAGCCCAAGGGCTGACTGGTAGGGAATGCCTTATGGCATTAAGTCCGCCAATTGTACTTAAAGAAATAGTATAAATTATTAAATAAATAATTTGATGGGCTTTGGGGGTTAGCCGGACATTGTTCTATGCCACATCTATAGAATTTGTATTACGAGGGAGAATACAATCCAGCACGGCTAGCACGCGACGGCGCGCGAGCTCTCTCGATTTTTCTCACACTATCCGTCTCTCTCTTATTAGAACACTTAGAAGAAGAGGTATAGTGCGATAAAAATCGAGAGTATGTCACGGCCGTCGTGTGCTAGACGTGCTGGTACGGTTGACTATTGGTTTCTTCAACGACTATTTCAACCTTATTTCCGTAGGCGACTTTAGAGTGGAGCGTACTGCCTGTGGTTTCGTAACAGTCGTAAGAATCGTAAGAGCTTGATTGGTCGTGTGTTGAATGCGTAGCGTACGATAAACTAGTCAGCAGTACGGAGAACCCGATGTCGCGGACGACAGACGAGGCGTGGGCCGGCAACGACGTCCCGCCGTACTTGCTGCGCCGGCCACGTGCCGAGGCCGCACCACTAGGACTGCCGTGTATTTCTGGATTGCTAACGTTGTAGTAGGTACACGCTGCCTCCAATCGACCTTACAGAACAAAGACGGAACAAACCAATATATGTCGAGGAAGTGCAACAACGACGGAGTATAAAGTCATTCAATGTTCGATAAAATGTTTACGACCAATTTGCAACTCGAATTCTCCTACTCGTAAATACTTGTAAGGAAGGAAGTTCAACGGAGTGCAGGCACGTAAATCATGACTGGAATGCAACATAACCATCATGCAATTAAGGAATTAACGAGACAATGGAAACAATAACTTTAGCAGAGTTATAAAGAGTCGAGCACTACACCTATACAACAGAACCACGAACGAATGCTGTATTTATATATTCTATATGCAAAATATATAGATAGATGGTACCCGAAGACGATTTATAAAACTGAGATTTTATTTTATGATACCATAGGTGCTTTATATTTTCTTACCGATATTGGGTTTGCATATGGGCTCCTTCTCTCTAAAGTCGTTCTCTACGTTCCACTGCGGAGACTCCGGTTTGTTTGGACTCCTGCGAATGAAAACTGAAATTAGAAACAAAAACCGTGTACAGTTCATGGAAAAGTACCTCGTCTATGCAATAGATAATTTAATACTAAAATTTAAAGCGGTTACATTAGTGAGTGAGTAGCTTTGTAAGTTTGTATGTAAGAGGCAAAATACGGAACTAATCGACCGATTTTAAAAGAAATTTCACCAGTATAATAGAATGGACCTTCAGGAAGAACACTGGCTATATTTTTTCCCGAGACTTTACTCGCGTTCTGTGTAATATGGACCCGCGCGCGGGCACCTATAGTGAGTGCATACCTATTTGCGTTATGTGACAGCAGTCATCCCAGTACAATAAACGTCAATATTGACTCTGCTGTCAATATTGCTCTGTCATAACGCAAATAGGAATGCACTCATTATAGTTCTTAAATAAAGTTCGTTTCTTACTACCTACTACGTCACTTGGGGTGTGAATGGATGGAGACGCTCGACACATTGTTTGAAGAGTGACTGTACTCACTTACTCATTAGGTTGTAAGAGTTCTGCTAAAAATGACTAGCCTTTAAAAGAGGTCAGTAACTTCTTATCCCAGTAAATACAGACGGCCCATTCAAGAAACTATAAAAAGCCCTCTAGCTATGACATGAAAATTTTACTCAAACACGGCTTGCCAATGGGAAGCAGACTTCTTACCCTATGGACGTTTGTTGCCGACCCCTATTGATATAAGGATTCGTTGTGTCGATAGCTAGAGAAATGCAGGGCCCGCACAGTCAACAATAATAATAATTATGAAGAATAGCGAAGAGTCCAACAGTTAAGGGACTCTGGCTAGATGGCTGGGTTAAGGGTCAGATACAGAAGGTGGTACTTGTGGAACTGACCTGAACTGAGGGGAACCTCTCTGTCGCCCTGAATATCGCAATCTCGCCTCGCCTCGCCGCCGTTGGCGCCGTAGGTTAGGTTTTTATAATGATTTTATGTTTTATATGTACTAGTTTTACATTTTACTTTTTATACTATTATTTTAAAATCTAACAGATAAAACTTTAACAAAAGGTGATATTAATTGATAACATACAAGCAATTATTGTAAATCATCATCAGGCTTACCGGAAGTACAGGTTTAGTCGAAAAACTAATTTATTTGAGGTCGAAATCGAGCTGTGGCGCGGCAACGACATTACTGCGGGCGATGTATAGAAACGAGTTGGTAACCCTAGTCAAAGTCAGCCGTGGTTCAAGAACGGCCAAGCGGGCGGGTTTTAACGTGACCGACGAAATAATACTGATTCATGCCCACTGAGGACAAATGGGGCAACATTTACGACTTTATTGCATTCAATTTGTATACAGTCTTAACGTTATTGTACATGCGCACGATGTCACGTTATAAATACCACTGAATGGCGTTGGTAATGTATATGAACCTGTGAGCCGATTTAAACATAACACAAGTAGCGAAGCCCTTTTTTAGGGTTCCGTAGTCAACAAGGAACCCTTATAGTTTCGCCATGTCCGTCCGTCTGTCTGCCCGTCTTCGGCTTAGCTCAGTAACCATTACTACTAGAAAACTGTGATTCGGCATGGATATAAAAGATATGAATCAATCACGCCGACAAAACAGTACAATACATTTTGGAAAAAATTTTTTTTTACGGTACCTCCCCTACACCTAAAGCGGGGATGTATTTTTTTTTCTCGTCAAACCCATGGTGTGGCTACTACTGAGGATGTGAAAAAATTCGTGGTAGTAGTACATAATGAATTTGAAAGGAAAACTATAACGAACAAGTAGGCATAAGTAGTTACCGAGTAATAGTCGACCAAGTTAATGTGTAATTGAAAAGGCCAATTTTCGTACAAATTCGGCCGACGCAACCGCACCGCACGTCGATGTAACTAAGACAGACAGGCAACTACGGAACCCTACACTGCGCGTGGCCCGACACGCACTTGGCCGGTTTTTCCTCACTAATTTTTATCCACATACGCTACGCGCGGGTGGGTTTGTTGACTGAACTATTATACTATTAGGTAAATTACTCATTCCTCTGACCAAAATATCTAAAGAAATTCTGTACTAAAAAAGATATGAATTAATACGTCATTGAGGCTAGCCAACCTGAATTCTAACGAAAGATCATGAAGTGTGTGCAAATACCTTTGTTGCCAGCCAGTTCAGTTAATAACCTTATTTTCTACAAATACAGCCCACTACAGAATTCTCTCTTCAGGAACTCATCTGATTTAAACAATGCACGGGTACTCATTGACTTATTCCGCGGCGGCGGCGGCTCAAATACCTAATCATGATAATTTCCCGCCGACACAGAACTTTGAAGTTTGACATGGTAGTATGAACTTAGAGTAATTAGAAAGTAAGTACAAATATTATTAATTAAGTCCTTATCAGAATATAGTTATATCTCCTTATCTGTGCAAATACCTAGTGCAAACTCCGCTGTTTTCACTTGGTTGATTAGTTTAATTACACACAATTCACTCGAGGATATTCCATAATGGAAACTTGAACTTGCAAGTAAATGCAAATTCAAGTCTCCATGATGGAATACGTGCGATGTCAAATAATAGGATAAAATGTCGGCTAAAGCAACTAGCATATTCCGTAGTAAATCGTGCTTGCACTTATATTATACTTAGATTATACTCTACGTTGGTATAATCTTACCTAAAATTACAGATAGCTTAAAAACAGACACAACAAAAGTAGTTGTTGACATTCAAAGTTATACTAAATAATCTCGGGTATGCACCAAAGACGTCCTAGCAACCTTTTTATATATGTATATGAAAATATTACTCACTGTCTGACCTGCCTCGAGTGCCGGCGTAGCTCTGCGGCGAACACGCAGAACTCACCGAACGTGAGTATGAGCGACTTGCGCCGCGCACACTGTTTAGCGCAGACCAGCATTTCGAACACTAGAACATAATGGTTTGTTAAAAAATGGGAATGGAATCCTACTCCAACGGATCAGTGACAATATCGGATCTTATTAGAGTGGTTACAAACAGAATATTAATGTGGCTTGAGTCCGTTTATGACGATGGAGAACTGACTAGTCCCCATTATTATAGACGTTGTACGAAGTGGTAGCTTAAGTGTACCTAATCATTAACCTAAGCTATTCGTGATTGCAACCAATCATTAAGTTTATAAATAATTCGTGGTTTAAAGAAGTAAGCAACAACGTTTAATACGACGCCAGTTTTTTTTAAAATCTATATTACAGAGTTCTCGCTTTCATCGCAGTACGAACGCTGTAACTGAATTACGAGTACGTTTGACTGACGCCATAGATATAGAACGCTATATAAATGGAATACGCGCAATAAGCTAACGTTTTAAAGCGGTCTTCCGGTTCAGCCGGTCGGTATAGTTACAATGAACGGATCACGGCGGTCGTGACCGAAGTCGGCTATTGGTCATCAACTACAGTGAGCAATTGGTGAGATCATTGTAACAACACCTGTCGCCATACGTTTCTAATATTTATATTAGGAAAATATAGATAAGTTTAACCATCTCAATCGAGTATTATTTGAATACTTTCTTGAATAGTAGTACCTTTAGGTATACACCTAAAAATGCAGCTAGCAACAAGGTTCTGTTGCCTGATGTTGCAATGTTGTTGAATTCAACATGTAACAAAATATGTCATGCGGCAGATAACATGGCACGTTACATTTGACAGCGAATACGGGCGTTTTTGGTGCTATTTAGGCAGCCTTTGCGTTACGTTGAAGGGGGTTAATCACCCATGATGCGCACCCAACTATACTGAGCAATCATATTTGCGCCATATAATTAGCATCTAACGGAGCACAGGTCTCAGAGGTATGTTCATCTGATATTAAAAGTGACATAAAAGCCAAGACGACGTGTGTCAAGAGACATTAACAGTGAACTGTGAATTGATGGCTCGCTCGTGAGATTCATGGGCAATAAATATACAATAGGGGCGTGTCTTAATAATCGCACAGAACCGTAAATTGCTTTATATGACAGCCGCGTTCAACAATTTGCACTTTGAGATAGAATCACCGCCGCCGGCACGCTTGAAGTTTGCCGGGCCGATGGTGACAGTAGTGTACTTCATTGTAATTATAATTAAGTTTGTAGGTAAGCGAGGTAAGCTCAACAAAATAAACTAGTCTAAACTATGTGTTAGTTTACTAGTCTATTTTGTTGAGCTTATATGTTATAGTTTCTGACGCCTATTATAAGGGAAAAAATGGCAAATCAATAGCTTGCCCCACAATAAATTGACGACGTCTAACCTGTCGTTAATTCATGACACATGTTTATGCCTACAAATAAATTTGAATTGTTGTCAAAGTTACCCTAGAACAGGCTAGTACAAATAGATTTTACCAAGTATGAATCACTATCGCGTATCTACAAATCTTTTAAACACTACGTAGAAACAAGTTACTCACTATAGTCATTACTGTTCAAATCGGTGTTGTTGGGTTCTCCAATTTACTCATGCGCTCTAATAAATAAGATAACCGTTATCAATTTACTCATACTCGTAATAACCGAAGTGAGGTAGCCCAGGGACAGTGGCACACCCCTCATTATTAGTTATTGCGTACACGTTACAAGGGAAATGGTAGATAGAAGATATGATAAAAATAATACAATACTTGTGTTGTTATGGAAGAGTTCGCAGCAATACGATATTGCCGCCGGGTCGGTGCGATATACTTTATGTTATACCAATTTACCAATGTTTATACCAGACTAGCCTAGCCGCCCGCGCGGCTTAGCCCTCCGTATTGGAGAGAAAGTTTTGATGTTGAACGTCTGAGCGGATTCGAATGAAATTTGGCATAGAAACTTATAACTTGGATTAAAAAATTGGATACTATAAAGTCAACTCCTAAAGATTTGTATGAAATCTGGGATGAATTATTGCATAAAAACTTATGTATATATATATGGCAGGGCAAATTCAAATATAACAGTACTAACAATTAAATAAGTAAAAGCTGGTAAGAAGTCATTCCCACGTTAATGACACGTAGCCTTCTGGGCAGTCAACATATTGCCGAACTCCGAATTAGAACCCTTGTTTTATTCGTAAATATGATATCAGTGGCTCTGTGAGCTGTAATCAGGAGAGCCTAATTTAAAAAATACATTTAGACCAAATGACTCAACAAAAAAGACCATTTATAATTAACGAACAACCGCACAAAATTTCAGGAGAATCAGTTGAGAAAAGCGACCTGTAGAGGAGATCAGCGGGACAGCGGGACACCCGGAGTCGGTCATACAAACGATTTTCGGCCCAACCTGAAGCATTGAACTTCGTTCACTTCGCTCCCTCGTTCGATTACATCTTCATTTATTTATAGTGTATTATTATATTCATTTAAATAAGCCTCGTTTATTTAGTCTCCATTTTATGAAGTTTTGTGGGTTAGGCACTGCGTGTACAGGAAACTTTTGGCAACGTTAAAACCAATGCCATATATAGTCAGACGATAGCGCGATACTACGAGGAAATCCTGGCTTTGGCTGCTGTCATCAGGTGACCATGTTGCCGCATCGTGCTGGTACGGTATACCTAGCGTGTCCATACGCGCTGTCGTATATTTATTTTCAAAGAACCTTGCATTCTTGTTGTTGCTCTGTCGAGCGACACTAAATGCATGATTCCCACCGAACGGACCGGGCCGGGTCGCGTGGCGCCGCATCGCAACGGATGCGCGAGCGGTAGCCGACCGCGTTTTAAGGACATGGATTGGAAAATATTGCATTTCGTTGCATTCTAGTTTTGACTAGAATAGGATCAATAAGGACTGATTTTTAGATATATGATTGTTGACTATATGATAGTTTATCTAAAAAAAATACAGATACAAAAAAAAATTGGCGTTTATTTTCTTTTTTAACTCAGCCTACTCAAACGATACATTCTTTTACGACACAATCAAGCTGATACTATGATCTTTTACTTCATCTTAAATCTCTTATCTTATCTTATCTTATCTAGATGAGGGCCCTTTCGAATACACTTCGAGCCAATGGGATCTTTTGTGCATTTGCCCTCTCCTTTATGCCTACTCCCAAACTCGCTCCATAATTTCCACGAAACGGATGATGCAGCTCAGCGGAAGCACCTTGAATTCCTTTGGTTGCGGATAGCTGTTACCAAAGGAATTCATTCTTTGTCTGGCAACTTGGCAAGGGCATGATATTCACACAATGAGTGTTCCATAGTCTCATCCTCCTCGCCACACATTCTACAGTCTAAACTATCCGATAGTCCCATCTTGGCCAAGAGATCCTCGACCCGAAGTGACTTGTGAACATCCCAGATATGATTCTGAGTTGCTTCCTACTGGTCTCGACTATATGATAGTTTATCTGATTGAATCGATACATGCTTGCTAAAAAGTTTACAGATACAAAAAAAATGTGACTTTCTTTTCTTTTTTTAACTCAGTCTACTCAAACAATACATTCTTTTACGACACAATGAAGCTTACACTATGATTTTTTACTTCATCTTAAATCTCTCTCTCACTTCATGAAATATAAATAAAAATTGTCTAAGTTAGGTAGGTATTTATCGAAATGTTACCAAAAAAACCATTCCCGAAGAGTACTTATTGCATTTCTTTTTCTCGTGCGCGAAAGGCAAAAGCGTGTCTCTGTCACAAGGGACCGTGGTTTTCCTGAATCGACACGAAGGCCTCCCCTTAATAGACTGCAGCAGGCAAAAGCCGGACGGAGCCGATCAGATGCGACAACATCCAATTAAAATAAGAAATGTAACGTCTGTAGGTTCAAATTCCTTTGGGGTCATTCCAGCGAAACCGACACCATAGGCATAAAAAATAAATAACTTAATTTATACTTGCATACCTAGAGAATAAAACATTATACCTTGTTTTATTAATCATATTATAATTAAATAATTCATTAAAGAGCTGATTTAAAGTAAATACAAAAGAACTGTGTTTATATTTTTCATACATTTGTATGGCCAAATGTTACTCGTCCCACCCGTCACAAAGTACAGTCCCACCCGTCACAAGCATTGAGAAGCAAAATTATTTTTGTTTTACGAGTTATTTGCGTAAATTATACTAATACCTAATCTATATAATATTAGGAACTATATAAAAATAGTTTGATTAACAAAAGTTACATAGTTTCTTACCAATTGTGAATAGTGTAAGTCAACTCGGAGAGGAGAGGCACTTGGAAGTTGCACCCGTCACACTTCTTATACCATCAATTTCTCATACTAATAATGACATTTTCATATTTTTTTCGATGGTACAGTATGCAATGACTATTCAAGTATGTGATAATGTCATATAAAATATGTAAATCGTTGCCGTTTGGCAGAAATAAAGCAAAGTGTAGGCAAAAATGAGTATAAATGTCCCACCCGTCACAATAGAATGACCCTTTGGCAACTTGTAATAAAATGCGTTCAGGCGCGCTCCGCCCCGGCCCGGTCTATGAGAATCGTATTCAATGCGACATCCCTGGCTGTCTCGCTTGGCTACAAACGTATCTGTTGCAATGCCCCGCTCAATTCGTTAAATGGCAAATGGCGACGTGCGGCATGCGGAACAGGCATATGTAATTTTTTAATGGCATATAAACTGTCGTGTTGATTCAGCTCACTAGTATCAATATCATATATGGCGATGACGTCAAATTATCGCCCTATCGATCTACGCTTGGCATCGCGAGGCTCTGATTAGTTATGCGTGTCGTCATAATCGTTTATATAATTATCCCAGTCATTATATTATAATACACGGTTATGTAGATTCACTAGATAATTGACTTACTACAGGGGATTAAAGTTTTCCATATTTGAATGATCTAGATAATATAATTATATTCATACATCAATAAATACTACATAAATAAGCGCAATGCAATTGAGAAATTACTACATGATAGTGACCCTGCTCACAGAGCTTGCTTAAATTATCCAACTTTTAAGACTATTTATACATATAAATAGTCTTAAATAGTCTTAGGTACATACCTATCGATGTCGCGCTCGTCTGGAACTCATAAAACACCTAGTTTTATTTATTAAACCAAAAACATTTAAAAATATATCTAAACAGAAAATGTATATAACGCCATAAGTACTTACCCTGGGGATCGGTTGGATATAGCTGAATATCGTAGAAAAGACTTTTGACACGATTGGCGGGCGCCGGCTGGTCTGGCTTGCCCACCTTTCTCTCCCAAGCATTCGCTACCTCTCTGAAACAAAGTAATTCAATCTAAGTATGAACATTACGAAAACACACTAGTTTTATTTAAATGATTTTACATTCATACATTCATTTTTAATCTGAAGTGGATACACATTTCTAATTACAACAGAGAGGTTTATAAACTTAATAAGCTCCAAAGTCAATATGCGTAACAAGATAAGACGTCTGGCGTAGATACTTGAATGAAAAATAACAAACTGCGCGTAGTTTTGTAACGTCCTTAACGTATGCGGAATGAAATTTGCACTAAGTTTTTATACAAAATTTTAAGAATAGGTATATGATTCGATATTTAAAACTTGATATAAACTTTTGTTTTCTGTATTATCTGTCAAAGTGTTGTACAAATCATTCGCTTGTAGGATTTGTGTAAAATTATGGCAAACCTCGAAGACATGCGTCGAAAAAACGTGTGTGATTTTCGCGACATCCACATTTTACAGAAATGGGGGGAGAGCCGAAGGGCGGTTTGCAATACATTATCATCCTATTCGCTTCGAAATACGACTACTAGAAAACCAGGTTCGGGCAAAGTGTGTTCTTTATGCCGATCTTTGAAAAGAAGCCAACTGAAAATAATTACGCCAGGTCGGGTAGCTAAATCCTACAGAGAACTCGAAAAAAAAAACTATGATGACAAAACAGTGATAAAGTATCTACATGACATGGGTATTGCGAAACGAGCAAGAAAAGTAAAACCCACCGTGTCCGAAAACCAAAAACTTACCCAGAAGAAGAGACTTGCAACTTTATATTCTATGCAAAAAACGATGCATTATGGACGATGAATCCTGTTTCACCTTAGACGGCAATGAATGGCAGGGTCACTTTTATTTTCAAAACGCCAATGACCCAATTGAATAATCAGTAAAATATGTGGAGCACACTAAGTTTCCAAAAAAGGTTTTGTTATGGCTTGCAATATTACATGCAGGGTTGTTTGCCGATTGTACGTGATTTTATGAAAACACATCACAGAGGAACTAATGTTGTGTTTTGGCCCGATCCAGCCATTATTTAAAAAAGACCCTGGCTAAAATGAAGGAGCTGGGAATCCCATATGTACCAAAGGATTCAAATCTGCCTTATGTACCACAACTTCGCCCGACCGAAGATTTTTGGGCCAATCTAAAAAGGCGTGTTTATGCGAATAATTTCCGGCCAAAAACTATACAGGCTCTAATTCGAAAAATAAAATTAGAATTAAACAAATGCCAACATCGACTTACACAACAGCCATGGATAAAGTGCCAGCAAATTGTCAAAAAGCAGCATGCATGGGGCCAAATTACTTTTTACATTAAAATTTGTTAAGTAGTTTGTTTTTGACAATTTTTGACGGAAACTTTTTATTAATACAGCGTACTGTATTTAAGGATGTTTGAATGACTACTGTCGTTTATTCACACGCTGACCGGTCAAGCTGCTGAAAATCATCAAAGTACTCGCCGTCATCATCATCATATCAGCCGAGACGTACTCATTGGAACGTAAAGATAAAAATCTTATTTGGAAAAATCTGAAACGATGACGACTCCAATTATTTTTTTAAACTTTTTTACAGGCAAGTTGATTTGCTATAGTTATCTGGATATATCAAATCCGACGCGACTATCTATTTATATCTATGGTTGTATGTTAAGAGTTAAAACCAACCAGCACGGCTATCATGCAAAGGCGCGCGAGCTCTCTCGATTTTTCTCGCACTATCCGACTCTTTCTTATTAGAACACTTAGAACAACAGATACAGTGCGAGAAAAATCGAGAGTATGTCGCGGCCGCCGCATGATAGACGTGCCGGGCAAAAGAGCGGGGCTGGGATAAAACGTACGAAAAGACACGAAAATGGAGATATGTTCCCTACTCTATCGTGGATGGAATCCCCGGCCAAAGACTGATGATATACCAGCACGAAATAACGGGTTCCGTTAAAACGAACACTTACTCATATAAATATTGAAAGCACGTTGAATTACAATCGCAATTAAACAACAATACACTCGTCACTAGGATACAACTACACCATATTATAATAAAAGTGAACTTGTTATTCCACATCATCAATAAAACGGTTAACTGAGATAGTCTTTACATTTGAACTTGTGCGCTACTACTGGCTAGCTGCTCGCTTTTTATCAGTTATGTATATTTCCAATTAGCCTATATATGTGCGTTAAGTACTCATTAAAAGCAATGTTATGGTTAACTGCGCACAGTGTGTTAAAAACCCCTATTTTGTCTCACCTAGTTTTTTTTTTGAAAATCATATAGATTGCATTATTACAAACAGCAGACTAAAACTCCGACGTCGATATGGCTTGTAGTTTTTTTATAAAAAAATCTCAGTTTGCTCATACCCGGGTCATGAATTTCACAAAATAAATAATTATTGAAAAACTAAATTACTTTCCTAATTAAGTTTTGTTTATACCGATTTAACAGGCGTATAATGCCTTAGCTTTCCACAAGTTTTTGTATAGTTCCTGTAATTAGATAAGAAGAAATGAATTTATCTCTCATTTTTGTGTTTTTTTTATATTCTTGAATGAAAAGCCGTATTAGCACGAAATTTCAATAGTAGACGGTAGCTTATAAAAGCTTTTACCAACAGTAGTAAAATTACATGCTAATTCCTTGTTATTCAGAAGATATCAAGAATTTAAATTCGTCTTCAGGGTTGTCACCTCTTTTATCCGGATGCCAGTAATGGTGTGTAACCAGATCTATTAGCATGAAATAACTACTTATTATTAGTGTTCGGAGTTGCGGTGGCAAATTTCACACAGTGGATAATGGAGTGGTTTTTGTGATTAACTTTTTAAAATTTGAATAAATAAATAATTCATTTACCTGAAGTACTTAGTATGACATTAATTGGCGGCAGGTAAAAACATTATACTGTTCCGACTGTTTTGGTGACATGTTGTACGTATGTAATAGGTAAGTAAAAATAAATAAATTTATTAAACAATGTTTACCTACATACTTGTGTTATTAGTAGTCCTATGTTATCGTGGTATAAGTAGGTAATGCTCGCAAGATAATTTATAAGGAGTATTATGCAAAATGCATCATTTAATCGTTATTCGTTTAATGCAAAAA
Source organism: Epinotia bilunana (assembly GCA_947049275.1). Classification (NCBI taxonomy): domain Eukaryota; kingdom Metazoa; phylum Arthropoda; class Insecta; order Lepidoptera; family Tortricidae; genus Epinotia; species Epinotia bilunana. Next base: position 12,986,380 of record OX346252.1, read on the forward strand.
ATAGTTAGGCGGATCCATTTACCTCTGTGAAATTTGCCACCGAAACTCCGAACACTACTTATTATATTTAAACCTCCTTTTACGTAACCTACCTACCTACATACCTTTACGTAACCTACCTACCTACATACCTTTACGTAACCTACTCTTTATTACTTAAAATTAAATTTTCACCATCGTCCATATTTGACGACGTGGCTGAATGATTTACCGATTTTAATTAAGATATGGCTTCCTTCGGAAGTGGATACTTTTGTAAGTTAATTTTCCGTTTTTGAAGTCCATAATCACTGATAACGGGGTCTGAGGTGACCAGTACCCTATGAAACAAATCGGACATAACTCCTACACGATTTGTTTTCCTGCAATGGTGCTCCCTATCATACCGCCAGTATTTATTTCGGGCTTCTGCTCCTTGCTCCGAAAGCATCCCAATAGGAACAGCTGTCAATTCAATTATTTTAGCGCCATGAACAAGGATCTTATGCATGGTGACTGTCATTGGATGCCACTCTGATTATTAGTTATTGGAATTGTCCCGTGAAAATTTAAGAGCTATAATTTATTACGACATTAAAAGTGGATAAAAGTGGAACACAAAACAATGTGGAGACCGGATGATTGCTGCCTTTAGTAATGAAGCACCTTCAAAGACGACAATATACACGTGGTATTCAGAAATTCAACGTGGCTGAGTATCCTTCACTGACGACGCGCGTGAAGGTTGACTAAAATCGGCAGTTACGCAAGAAAACGACCACCTTGAGCGTCAGCTGATAAAAGAAGACCTGTGCCATATCGGGAAATTCCGGAGTCTTTGGGGATTGGCATGAGTCAGATACAAATTAATTTACAGGAAGAATAAGGCGTGCGAAAGTTGTTTTCCCGTTGGATCCCTCATTGATTGGTGCCGCATAACATTGAATAAATTCAACGGAGGAGGCTCAAATGCAGTTTGTGTCGTATCAGGTGACGAGTCGTGGATATACGCACACGAGCATGAAAGTAAAAACCAATCTCGAGTATGGGTTTACGAAGACGAGCTGAAGCCGACAAAAGTTAATCGCTCTCGCAGCACAGCTAAGAAGATGGTGGCTACGTTTGTCTCCAAATCGGGTCACGTGCCTCTTGAAGATCGTAGAACGGTCAATGCCGATTGGTATACAAGTATTTGTTTGCCGAGTGTCTTTGCTGAACTTAGTAAAAAAACCCTAGTCGCCGCATCATCCTTCACCACGACAATGCCAGCCCTCACACAGCTCGGAAAACAAATGAGTACTCTGGAAGGTGAAAAGTTCGAACTACTGGACCATCCTCCATACAGCCCCGACCTAATTCCCAACGCCTTTTTACATTCCTCAAAATTAAGGATAAGTTGCGTGGTCAGCGGTTTCAGACACCAGCAGAAGCAGTGGAGTCTTTTAAAATTGCCATTTTATCGACCCCTATTTCAGCGTTCAATAAGTGTTTTAACGACTGGTTTGAACGCGTGGAAGTGCATAAAATATAAAGAAGAATACTTTGAAAAACAATAAAAATACTTTTATTAAATTTAACTGCATATTGTTTTTCTATTCCCGAAACTTTCCGTTTTACCCTCGTAATATTTGAGGATACTAATCAAAATAATACTTGTATTAAAATGAGATTCTAGTTAGTTCTTTATGTCTTTCCACAACTAAACTGTAGTCGGTTGTGTCGCATGTGATATACAAGCCTACCTTAATGAAACCGCCATCCGTCAATGCATGCTGACGTCATGGCCAGATTATCAATGAGAAGATTCTGAAGAGCTCAAACACGACAGGTTGATCTTCTGTAATTGAGGAATTCCTATGGTCACCTCCCGTCTCCATCATCTGACGAGCTTTATGGTACCATCATATTCATTTTTTATCCGACTTACGCAAGTTGTTGACTGATTTAAACACAATATCTTATTATTCCAACTACTGAAAATACAATAACTAGGGAATTTAATAGGGATAACCCGATTCCCGAACAACAACAACCGTTCCATAACAAAAAGAGGGAAAATCGAGTCGTGTAGGAAAAAACGATATTTCTACGTGAATGAAAATCAGAGCATCCCTGATTTCCGCATGATTAATATAATAAGTATACAATTCGAACAGAGATATATAATTTTATGTTCGACAAATCTGATTTGATCTTGACCCTGATAATTATATTATAACTGATGATAGCTCGGCTAGGCGCCGATGTAGCAAGGAAATTTGCCACGTCTGTACAATAATTAAGTCTCTATACTGAGTTGCGTTGGTCACAAAATACGTAGAACACCAACGATTTCAGTATATCATAAATTGATGTGTTGAAACCCACTGCTCACAAAGAAAACAGATAAGTTTCGTTCACGAGGCGTATATTGCCAAACCGCTACCGAGTTCATTGTAGTCGCGTTCTTCGTAATTATTTTGACAAGTATGTACGTACGAGTGGTTAATTGAGATTATTTGAATTGGCCGAACTGCATCAAAGTATTGTAATCCATTCAAAAACATAAACCTACTCTCCTTCGGCAATCAGGTTAAAAGCCACTCTACTATCAAAGACAGAAGATTGCAATTCCAATTGAAGTATTATAAAAAGGTGGCCACATTCAATAACCATAACGGTTAGAAGGTATGTCTACATTAATAGACGTAACTTTACTAATTACTCGTTGTCATAAGTAGCGCTATGCGAAAATAGCGGTATTTAAAGGCCTGTTAACAACTTATCATAAAAAAGCGGGATTTAGGAAATGAACAAATACTTGCTTGGAAAACCCCAAGGACGACATAAATTTAAACAATACAGGGTTATTATTTTGCGTTGTACTGGTGTTGGTTGTCATCATCAATGAAACGTAAATATTTCTATGTATGTAAATTCAGACCTTTATCGATCCGCATTGAATCATTCATTAGTTTAAAAAAATATTGAGTCATCACTCAAAATAGTCCGTACTACGTTGTACGCTCGATGCGATGACGATGTGGCCTTCCGAGGGCGGGGATACTACACAGCAATTATTGTCCCGCGTATGGACGTCGGCGACAAGCGAACAGACCTATAGTCTGACCCTATTGCGCATCATATCTGAATATTAATCATGACTTAAAAAGGTTATCTATCTATAGCGTGGATGTGTGATCTTTACTTATATTTCGATAGATCATCATAGATCTTGCCGTTGACCATAAACGTGTCGTAGGAGCATGTCAAGTGAACCCGGCAACTGAAAGTGTTAAAAATACTAGGAAACTACTTGAAAAAGAGTACAATTAATTAGTCACTGAAGTTACACAAAGTCCTGCGTGCAAGGTATGCCAAGAAAAGCCCAACGACCTCTCCATTTCTTCTCGAAGGGTTTCGAAGTATTTTCGAAATTTCGTTGTTTCGTTGTATACCCAGTGTCCCAAAAGTCAACGTCGAGCCCGCAAACTGATGATAGCTCAAATCATAACCGTTATTAAAAAAACATTTAAAAAATCAAGTGATGCTTAAAAAATAACCCTTACACTATGGAAATTGGACTTATTTTCCTATGCCGTATTACACAATTAACAACATCCATCTCACACTCCTTTAAGAAATCACATATCAAATGATTTGAAATTTGGACTAAATAAGCTAGTTGTTGAACGTACTTGCCAAATACTTGTAGTACTTACTAGTTTGGAAAAACAGTGTCGTTTTTTTAAAAACAAAAGCTCTTTTTTCTACTTTTGTACTACTTTAGTAATTAATTTCTGAAGGCAGAATCCAACCTCTTTCATGCTGGAGTTTAAGTGTAAAAGCTAGAAAAAAAATATATTACTATTTAATATAATTTTCACGTAACGATCACCACTTGTGGCCCCTATTTTCTTTTGAGTAGTATATATTGATATGTATTTATACAGGGCGGTCCAAACAGCGACGTCAATATTTTTTTTGGATTCCTCCCACCCAGTGGTACGCGGAAATACCCCATGTATGTATGTTCCGCGACTTTTTGTAGTTTTCAAGTTATGATTTTTTTATGATATCATAGGAAATTTGGGTAGTATGACCTTTAAGAATAAAAAAAAACTGTTTGTTTTTTGTGTTTTTTTTTACTGAAACATAATCTTCATAAATTGCTCTTTCACATGCACAGCAATTAACTTCCTAGCATTACTGCATTGCATGTTGCAACAATTTTGATCAAAAGTGAATAAATTACGTTTCAGCGAGCTAGAGTTCAAACTTTAGGTCCTAGTGTACAAAGTAATTTATTTTAAGATATCGATTATTGGGCCTAACAGCCACACGCACAATAGGTACATATACATTTTTTTAGAATAAACTTGTTATTTTATTTTATTTGTTTTAATCAATTTACTTCATTTTCTATTACTAAATGAATGATACCAGATAATAGTCACAGATCGAATTTAAACGTAAAAAGCTTTAGAAAGTTCAAGAGGCGGGAATGACCTATTATTTTTTAATAAATTGAATTAGTGTTGTGCAAGATTGTACAACGTTTTACAAGCTTTATATTAACTTGACCTGTTCGTAGTGTTCGTATGTACTCGTAAGTATATACAAGTATCTATGTAAGTTGTCCGTCAAAATTTGCAATCATTTTTCAGTCACTTGCCGTTATACGATTGAGCTGAAATTTTGGGTATTAGTATAGTTTGGATGACAATTCAATATTATGGTGCCATCGAGCTGATCTGATGATGGAGACAGAAGGTGGCCATGGGAATTCAGTATTTAACCGACGTAACCCCGTAGAGTTTGGGGTCGTTTGAATCGTCTCAATGAGTAGTTGATGATGGTATTTTTTTTATACAACGACGGTGGCAAACAAGCATACAGCCCGCCAGATGGTAAGCGGACACAGCAGCCTATAGACGCATGCAACTCCAAAGGAGTAATATGGTATACAGCAAAGTACAGGCGGCAATAAAAGCTTGTACCAAACTTATTAAAGTATTTTTAGCTTTTTAACACTTTTTATTGTCTTTGATTTTAATGCTCTTTTTATTGTCATATTTGACATCATATACCTTTGTTTGTACAGTCGAGGTCAAAGATATGTTTACACTTTTGCACCTTATTGCCTTGTAATAAGGTGCAAAAGTGTAAACATATTTTTGACCTCGACCGTACCATCCGAACCAGTGCCTTTTTGATTTATCCTAAATAATTATATTTGTCATTTTCTCGCATTCTTAATGAAAATCGGAGTGTATAAATGAGCCATCATACCTCTCGACCTAACCATCCCTATGGATACAAACGTCTCGGGCAAAATAACTACTTTTATACAGTTGTTGTACATTTTCTACACCACATTTTTCGTAGCAAGAATCAACCGTTTTTGATTTTGTCTACATTAACCAACCAACATTGGGCCGGGCCTTCTTGGCTACCCTAGCCGTTCTAGCAGACGAATTTCTAATACAAAACCGAAATGTTGATTACTAGTTTGAGATTGCGGTATCATTAACCGTCAAAACGCTGGAGGTTTTTTCCGGTAGTGCCTTAAACGAGCCCGGGGTCCGCTTTGGCACTTAAACACAAGATTCGACATCTCAGGCACAAGTTTTACGAAAGCATGTTATTTGACACATATTCACTCTCTTTTCCGATCTGGGGGGATGTTCATAAACACACATTAGTGTTCATGTGAATTCCAAGAAAGTAATTTAGTGACGGATGACTTGTACAAACCAAGTTCAAACGACGATGACCGACAGATGAGATCACGCCCTGGCAGTAACTCAAATCGAACAAAGATGGTTAATTAAGGTTAGCATGCCACACATCCTGAAACGTACTCTTTGACCTGGGAACTCATTCTACTTAACTGGCTATAAATCATACGACCGCGCAAAAGGAATATTTTCACGGGTTTTTTTTTCTTATGGCATTTTATTGCGTAAAACATAATACGTCTTCTAATACCTACGATTTTATCAAAATACTGTACAACATTACTATGGCGAGAAAATACGCTTCCGTGAAGAAAATTATATCTCAAATTCCTATCTCACTTCTAAGGAAGATTTTTATTAAGGTGAAACTTGAGAGAAATTAAAATTCAAGATGCATATGGTATCAACCACTTTGCTTCTGGAATGGCTTATGTACAGTTAAATCCACGTCCCATTTGAGGCCACGTGTCAAGTTTGACAAAGTTTATAATTGACATTATTTTGATTACTACTTGTGACACTTCAGTTCTATCACATTTTACCGAAGTGCAGCAGAACCAAAAAGAAGGGTAATAGAACCATTACCCTTCTTAGATACTTATCGATCACTGAGATATTTGAACGATTCCAACAAATGAGGTGGCGGTATATGTTGCTAACCTTCATACAATAGCGACTAACTACCTACTTTTAAACTCGTTTATCTAAAGATGGAAAATAAAAATGCCTTTTTTCAAACACTACATATGAGCTCAAACACAACGGAGTTTATCTTGTGTAGTTTAGGAGTCGCTATATTAACAACCTCGTCTTCATCATCAGATCAGCTCGGCGGTGCCATGGTATCGCGTTGTCACTGTACTTACATAAGTATGCCAAATTTTAGCTACATCAAATACCGACAAGTGGCTGAAAAATGGTTTGCAAAATTTGAAGGACACATATGGACACGAACAGTGCAAGTTAATTAAAAGCTTGTAGAATAGAATACTGGTTCATTTCATACGTGAGTTTGCGTCGTTGCCCTGCATCCAATCCATATTTATAAAATATATTTCGGAATGAAATTAGCTTAATAAGATATAATAACTATTGCAGAATTATTTATTACACATAATAATGAACTCTTCTCACAAATGTGTAAAGTATCCAACTATTTGTCAGCATCCTCGTACAAGGCAGTAATTTATTTATATGTTAACGGGATCAAAAGTTAGATTTTACTTTAGTAATACATCTTCATTATCAATTATCATACAAACACTTCATCGATTTACATTGTCATATGTACGCTAGGCAAAAGCTACCAATAGGTACGCCATATTTTCTGGGAGCATTATAATGAGAATCGTTGACCTTAATTACGCCCGAGGAATTGAAAAACAAAAACAGCATTAACTGTAAAACTGATACCGATAGTAGGATTCGAAACATCGTGCTACCCAGGCGGTCGAGCATCTATGAAAATACACCATGACATCATGGTGTGCGAGCGAGAGAGCCAGTTGACTTTTTCGCTCTCGTGTTTATTATAAATACACGACGTATGTATTCGATTCGTTCGTGACCACTACGTACGCGAGGCCGTTCGGACGTATGCGATTGATATGTTATTATGAACTGGCTTGTAATTGTACAGCACTGTGTAATGTTTTTGTTTTGACTTGATCTTTTGTTTCATGCGTTCTTCGGACAAGATTGTCGTTTTATGAATAAATAAACAAAGGAATATTTAGCGTATAAAAACGCATGCTAGTTAAGTAGTTGCTAGTTTCACACATGCGCGCAATAATTATAATGTCAAGTCGTGATTGTTTACCTCACCAACATCACGATCCATCGCACGTTTTGTTCATATTTGTGATGTGATGAAGCACCATTATTTTACTTTCCTCTAGTCTAGATCAGTTACAAATTAAATCGTCGTATTACCACAGAACAATAGGGCCGGTTGCGTTGACCGTACCTTAGTGACCGGTAAACGTTATTACCTTTAGCAGCGTACATAGCTTCGACTATGTTATCTCATAGAGAACTGTCAAACTTACCATTACATATTCATATTCATTAACCGACTTCAAAAAAGGAGTAGGTTCTCAATTCTTCGGAATCTTTTATTTTTTAGCGCAGACGCCTGGGCCGATTTGAAAAGTTCCTATTTTGTTTGAAAGAGTATATCCTTGCCAGGTGGTCTCAGGTCAGGATCTGATGATGGGATCCTGGACAAATCGAGGGGAACTCTTCTCATTTTATAGCCCACATACAGCTAATTGGGTTTTATATTTAAAAATCAACGCATTTGCTTCCGGAGAGCAGTTTACGTAGTAAGTACTTAAAGTGGAATGTTCATGTTTGCGGCTTGGTGGAGTAATGAATTTAAATCGGTTATAACTTTGTTTTTATAGTTAATTATTTATTCATTGTAATGCCATGCATATTAACATAATAGATTGTTACTTATGGTATTATTATATTTAAAAGTGTTTATTTTAAAATTATAAGTCATTTTATGACACCCTTTAAGGGCACACATTAGTACATACCTACAGAGGCCGGGAAGCATGGGGTTGCCGACCGAGTAGATATAGTTATGAGACAGGCAACCCCTTTTCACATCGAGGTATGTATAGTGCTTTTCTCAAACATGCAATGCAATTAATGAAAAAAGCTCCACGAAATCAAAATTAAATTTCCAAAGGAACTAAAAGTAAAATAGACTAAAATATGACTAATGCATAAAATTACTATTTCTTCGTCGGAACTCACACTATAGATACGAGTATAACAGAACACGCACAATAAATACAATAAAATAGAATCACAGAATGAAAAAATATCAATTTTGCCTCGAATATGATTAACAAAATACCTACGCGGTCTGAGTAGAAATTTTTACCGCTAATATTTACTTACTTACTTCTTACTGCTGTGGCGCAACGATCCAAAGTGGATCTTGGTCTCCGACACTAAAGGCCTCCAGGCTCCCCTATGCAATGTCATTTTATATAAATAAAACCGCAATATACAGCAAACATCAATTGTTGTTTTTTTTTATAAATGTACTACGATTATTAGTGGCAGAATGTCATAATAAACCAAAAAGCGAATATTGCTTATAGTTTTTTTAATGGCTGAAGGCCGTGATGCTGAATTAAAAAGAGCATCTTTTAGGGCTCCAATTTTGCATGAAATTTAATTATTATGTGTCTCTCGTCTCTATGCACCTGAAACGTGATACTTCGCTGCCTGTTATAAGGAACGTAACGTCAATAATTGTTTATTTTTACCCGACTGCCGAAGAAGAGGAGGGTTAAGTTTTTCGACCGTATGTATGTATGTGACCATATTCTTTGGCATGCCCTGCAGCCTAAACATACACACACAAACATACACATTTTGACATATTAGGTGTAATCGTGGGAGTGACATAGGCTATAAAATATGAAAAAAGCAGTTGGGTTTTTTGAAAAATCTCGTAATTTCACTTGTTACCCACTAGATTTAAGTTGTATATCGTATCCCATAAATTAGGTCCGGCTATTACTATTACAATTTATTTTATTTCTGGCTACCTACTACTCGTAAAACTATACGTACAATGTTATGACATTGTGTTACTAGTTTATATACTCGTATTACTAAACTTTTGTCGTTAAGTAATAACAATTTTCTATAAATAGATTCTTTAATTTAGTCTCTCATAAATACCTCTTCATTAGGTTGCAATTTGATAACATCCGGAATATTGTTAAAGATTAGTATGCATTATGCATTTATAGTGTATACTGCGGTTAATTTGTATACATAGCTAAGTTAGATTCAGGTAATTATAATTTATTTCTATATTGCTACCTTGTTTTAAAAGTGTCAGGTGTCTCTAAAAATATTTTTTCAACACAATTGCTCGTAACGTACCTCTTATTGTGTCGCTTTTAGGCTCATAATCCTGGATATTAAACACGCGTGTTTAATAACATTACGATACTTGTGTGTTATGGTTATGTCCCGATTAAGTCACGTTGGCACCTTGCAGCAAGATGTATGCATGCACACGGTGCATTCTTAAACTAACCGGGTTGTACAGAATGTACAGCTTTTTAATTCTCGGCAAATGGATTCTTACCCGACTAAACAAATTAAATCCTTTTTGTTAATTAATTGACTATTTCTTTTTGGATATGATATAGAAACGGTTAATTTAGTAAAACTATTCACTTTTGATAACATTTTACATGAATTAATAAAGATAACATTTTAAAACGAAATTATTTATTTTATGTTGTATTGGCTGTTCAATCATTGTGGATTTCATCTAATGTGCGCGCACTGCGCAAACTTCACAAAAAACATTGATGCGCGCCATTATACTTAGGTTATTTCACAGATATTTGTAAACATTATTAATGCGTGTTGGGTTATTAACAAAAATGTTGATTCGTGGTGACTAGAAAAGTAATAAAAATAATGGACACCACTAGAAATTCTTGACGATGTATACAACATGTGAGTAAAAACCTGTTGACATCAATAAGTAAAGAAAATAACTTGACAGGCCTATCAAATATTCATCTTATGAAAAGGATTTTTTCCTCGCAAAATGTGTTGAAAAACGTCGTATGAAACGCGTGAGCTTTGATAATTACAATCCTCGGCTCTCTTATCACGCTCACCTGCGGCTCGCGTGATAATTCCGCCTCTGATGTGAAATGAAATGAAAATGAAAATGAAAATATTTATTTCCTTAAAAAGTTTACACAAAATAAGTATCAAGGTTGGGACTTCCTATTAAGTATATAAATACCTGTGCCAGGGAGTCCCGCTCCTCTATAACTGAAGTAGTTATATAAAAGAAAATAGAAACAAATTTATATTTAATAAACTAAAGTATTTGGAAAATGTAGTTAAGTGATGTGCATAAGCATGTATTCGTGTGTGCGTGTGTGCGTGTGTGCGTGTGCGTGTGCGTGTGCGTGTGCGTGTGCGTGTGCGTGTGTGTGTGTGTGTGTGCGTGTGTGTGTGTGTGTGTAGTTGTTTGTGTCAGACTGTCAGTATAGTTCTTAGTAATAATTATCTTAGTGCCAAATTCTTTCCAGATTCGGTTCTATACACTGTGACAAGAACTTATTTTACATTAAGTAAGTATTTTTACATCACACATTAAGCAGTTTATTGCTCACGTGAAGCTGTATACAGTAAAGATTCAGTTTCATCATAACTCAATAATTTTAACCAGTCAGTAATGACTTTCTTACACTTGTAATATTGTAGCTCGTATATACTAATTTTACTGTTTATTTTGTTATACAGGAATGCTGATTGTGAGGTGTATTGCCTTAAGGCGAATACGGATTTGTATTTTGAGAGAGGAGCAACCCTGCCCTTTCGTCTGCGAGTTAACAATATCGGTTTAAATTCTAGCTTTCTGTGTAGTTTAAGTGTTGCACTAAGTACATACAGTTTCCTCATAGAAAGCACATTACACGTCTGATATAATTCATTAGTTGGGAATCTGTATGGCTTAAAATGCATAACCTTCAATAGGCAGCGTTGCCCTCGCTCAACCTCTATAAACTTGCTTTTTGTGGCCCCTCCCCAGACATTGATACAATAATTCATTACTGATTGCGCCAACGTAATGTATAGTTGATTAAGCAGCTTTTTTGATGTTATATGTCTGAGTAGTTTAAACAGCCAGATCAATTTTCTAGTTCTAGTGTTGACATATTCAATATGTGAATTCCACGACAGACGTTGGTCCAGTATAACACCAAGGTATTTGGTTGAATTAACTTTTTCAAGCACGCTACAGTTACACTGGCTGTTTCTTTGATTACATGTATGCATTATAAGTTTTTGGTTGTATCCAGGTTGATTTATGTTATATTTATTAAAGCATATATAATTAGTTTTATTAATGTTCAGTGTTAATAAGTTATTTTTAAGCCAGGAAAATATATGTTGAAGTTCTATCTCCGCTGTTTCATGTACTGTCTCCCACGACTGCCCATCAAAGACCAAGACAGTGTCATCAGCATAAGACATAATATGACCGTTTTGTATTTTATGGTTAGTCAGGTCATTTATATATAATAGAAACAGCGTAGGACCAAGAACGCTTCCCTGTGGGACGCCAAATGAGATGTGTGTTTCATGGCTAGTGAAATCTCCTATTTTTACTTTTTGAGTTCTTCCCTGTAAGTAGTCACTTAACAACCTCAGCGGCAGACCTCTTATGCCTAGCCGTTCCATTTTTTGTATAAGAATGGGGAGAGAGACGGTATCAAATGCCTTTTTTAGGTCCAAAAAAACAGCAATACATTTTTTCCCAGCGTCAAGTTTGTCCGTGATTAGGTCTGTGAGTGCAAGAATGGCATCTTCTGTGGATCTATTTTGTCGGAAGCCAAATTGATACTCAGAGAGGATGTTGAATTTGTTGAGGTAAGAGATAAGTCGTTTATTAATTAATTTTTCAATTACTTTCGAAATAGCAGGGAGTACGGAGATGGGTCTATAGTTATTTGCTTCGTCTCTCTCTCCACTCTTATACACAGGAGTTACAACGGCTTGTTTAAGCGGTGTAGGAAAGATTCCACAGTTAAAGCAGAGGTTAGTCAAGTGACTAATAACAGGGGCGATATCGTCTGCCACTAACTTTAAAAATTTGGTTGGTATGCCGTCCCACCCAGGAGCGCTGTCAGACTTTAGGCCCATGATAACGCATCTGACCTCGTTGGGGTCAGTGTCAAGAAGAACGAACGATGAGGTCATACTGTCTGGTAGGTTGTTAGCGTTGTAGGTTCCGCCATTTTGTATTTCCTCAGCAAGCGCTCTCCCTATGCTAGCGAAATAGTCATTAACATAGTTTACAGAGTCAGATGGGGATGTTTTGGAGTGTAATAGTTCATTATTTGAACTTTTATCAGTTTTGTAGTGAGTTATTTGTTTAATTGTTTTCCATAATGCTTTAGAGTCTTTAGCATTTTCGGCTAGTAACTTTCTTTCATACTCACGCTTAAGCTTTTTTATTAGTGAGTTACAGAAGTTACGATAACGCTTGAAGGTAACCCTAAGGATCTCATTGTGGGGTTCCGAGCGAGATTTTTGTTGTAGTTTGTTTCGGTTACCGATACACCGCAGAATACCAGGAGTTATCCATGGTTTTATGGTACGCTGACTTTTGGGAATAGGTTTTATTGATTTACTCTCCTCAAGTGATTGACTAATTTTAGTAATAAGCTGGTTAGTAACATAGTATGGGTCATTGCTAATAAGAAGTAGTTCTAGATTTTTATTACGAAGGTTTTTTATTGCGTCATCAAAATGTATTATTGTATATTTTTTTGTATTATTAGTACGAGTGGTGGCGTAAGTCAATGCTAAGAAAGTAGTAAGATGGTCGGTAATAGACGTATTTAAGATAGCAGTGTAGGCAGTTGTTTTTTTCATTGAAATTTTCAGCATTATGTGATCCAGACAGTTTGTGTGATGTAATTATCAACATACCTCACTTGTACCACAATGTACTATTTTAATAATTTAGTATATATTGAAATTTGAGGGTGTGAGTGTCAAGTTTACTTTTAACCGACTTCAAAAAAAAGGAGGAGGTTCTCAATTCGGTTGTTTTTTTTTTTTTTTCAATGTTTGTTACCTCAGAACTCCGTCATTGATGAGCCGATTCATACAATTTTTTTTTGTTTGTAAGTATATGCTTCCAGGTGGGTCCCATTTTTTTGAAAATTCAATTGGATGATGGGATCCATGAGGAATTGAGGGAACTCCTCAATTATATTAGGCACGCGTGTAGTGATTTTGGTATTTTCTATTATAACTCGTGTATTTACATCCGGAAATCATAAATTGGTGGAGTGGAATTGATGATGAAGACCACAGATGACTTATGGAATTCCTCAATTATGTACTTAAAAGTACAAAAGTATATTATATAGTATACACAGATTCTGATAAGATTCCGTTGAAATAGCAACTAATGAAGTGCCAAGGGTGATCCTTGTGGAATTGACGGAAGTCCTCAAATATTATCGGGTCACATACAGCGATTGGGTTTTTTTCTATAATAATCAACGCATTTGCTCTCGGAAATCAGTTCATGAGGTAAATTGGAAAAGACATGTTCTCGTGGCTTGGCGGAGTACTAAATTGAAGTCGGTTAAAACTTTGTTTTTAAAGTAAATTATTTATGACACTCCTACTGATATCAAGAGACGTAACATATGATTACGAAACTATCACGTAAAAACGGCTGAACGGATTTTGATGCAAACTTTACTAATCTGTCGAGAAAATCCCCGGTCAGATTTTAGCCTATAAAAAATATAAAGATAAGGGTGCAAAGGGGTTAAAAACTGGGGTTGAACTTTGTATGGGAACTCCTTGAATCTATGAGCTAAAGACTTGAAAATTGGCAATATACTTAACTAGAAATTAAAAAGAACCCCATAGAAAACTTTTGGCAAAATATAGATAAAACGTGAAAAAACACGGGAGGTAAAATAGTGTTAGGCGGCTAAAAACTATATATTATGCATAACATAACCAAAACAGGTTGATACCTCCAGCGATAGTAACTGTTAGACATTAGACACCTAATTATATTGGAACTTTGGTCCCTGAAGTGACGACGTCGCTGTTGATATTGAAAAACGAGTAAACTTGATCTCTGCCTTCCTATATTTGCTATAAAATCAGAGGTCATCTAAAGTTGTTTGATAGGTTGTTGAATACTTATCTCGAATTATCATAGTTCACCAACGTCAAAGGATGTGGGTATAAAATTTGGACAAAACGGTATTCCGCGGAGAATTGTTTTTTTTTATGTAGAAAACTCCCGTGATTTTCTGAAATAATATTTGGTCTTTAATTTCTACGAAAACCTCTGCCTTCGCTTCGCTTCTTCGCTTGCCTCCCTGTCTACCTTCAGGATTTCGGCCCTCAAGTTTCGCTTGCAAGACACCGGAAGATAATGAGTGTCCTTAGGGGTCATTGCTCGCATTGAGACCGCTCTCAGAAGGGTTGCGAAGGGCCCAATCCTTTCATTCCAACGAAAAGGCCTTGCTTGCCTCGCCGCTCACCTTCGGAACTTTGAGCTGGGGTTTCGCTTGCAAGACCCCGGGGGATAGTAAATATACGTGGGAGTCGCCCTATGGTTTCGCTTGCAAGACACAGGGAGATAATGAGTGTCCGTCCATGGGGGCGCATTTAGAGCGCTTTCTGAAGGAATGCTTCGAGTCTTTCATTCCAACGAAAAGCACGGCCTTCGGCCTACCTACGGGACTTACCTCGCCTCGCCACTCACCTACACGGCATAGTATGTGTCCGTGAGGGCTCGCTTGCCTCGCCGCTCATCTTCAGTACTTTGCTGCCCTCCTAACGTAAAGTGCAATAACTTTCAATCGAAATGTAATTCAAATGTGTGCATAAATGTAATATAATAAAGTAAATATTGAATTCATATTTCGAATTAAGTTATTGCACTTATCACAAGCACGGCAGTTTGGCCACAGGTTTCGCCTGCAAGACACCTAGGGATTGTAACTGTCCGTGGGGGCTTGCCTTCGGGTCTTCGGCCCTTGAGCTCGCCTATATAGGGAGCGCTCTCTAAAAGACTGCATAGGGCTCAACCTTCGGCTTCATTTACCTCCCCCTTTACCTTCGGGAATTTGGGCCTTAAGTTTCGCTTGGAAGACACCGAATATAATGAGTGTCCGTAGGGGCTCGCATTGAGAGCGCTCTCTAAAGGGATGCTTTGGGCCTTTCATTCCAACGTAAAGCTCGGCCTCTGGCCTCGCTGACACCTGGGGATAGTAAGTGGCCTTCAGCCCCCGAGCGCGCTCTCTTAAGGCTTGATTTGGACCTTTCATTGTTACGAAAAGCTCAGCCCCCGGCCTCGCTTGCCTCGCCGCTCACCTTCGGGACTTTGGCCTCAGGTCTCGCTTGCAAGACACCTGAGGATAGTGAGTGTCCGTCGGGCTCGCCCTAGGGCCTTCGGACCTGGGGCTCGCATAGGGAGCGCTCTCTAAAAGGATACTTTGGGCATCTATATAATATTATTGACGACCAAGTTTATGAGGGTGTTTATTTAGATTCGAAGTGAACAGTTACTCGTACACGCACACCGCACAGTCTTTATGTGAATTCAATCTTTATTTTCAGATTTGTCATGTTTGTGATGTATGGTTAAAAATAAGAATATCATGTAACCATAATTTATACGCGTACGAAGTCGCGGGCAGAAGCTAGTAAGTAATATTTTCGGTTATCCATGCTCCGTTCATTATTTCGAAGAATCACCCGCGAGTATGACAATAGGTTCGTGTGTCCCAAGACTTTTTTTGTTAACGCAGAGGGAATGCATTAATGCATCCCCCGGGGAAGGGCCAGGAGGTATGTGGGATTCGCCCTTATGAGAGAATACCCGAAAACCACTCTACGACGTCAACCCTCACTGCCGTTAAGGGGGGCATTATGGGAGCGCTTAGCATTCTACCAAGACGCAGCCCGCTTGCCTCGCCTGAGCACCCTTGCACCAAATGGAGGGAAGGGTCGGAACGCTTCCACCCTTCTCCAAGACGTTTAGGGCTACTATAGGCCCTATTGGAGAAAAAATAACCAGTGGTGTCACTACTTCACAATCACATAAAAAATATATATCTTTTTGTTTGGTCTTTTTTTATACGAAAATATTAGTGTTTTGGGTGGTGACGCAAATCTAAATAAAGAACATCATTTCAAAATTAGAAGCAAATCGCTTGAATACAACCAGAAATACAATACATTAAACAAAAGCTTATAAAATCACAAGTCGAAAGCTGTCACTCAACATAAATATTCTTCACTATAAGAGATACGCGCCATACGATTTAAATAAAACTATAAGAGGTACTCGCAAAAAAAACCCGAGTCCACTAGATGTAAGGGGGGCCGCCGGCCGGGCCGACTTACCTACTCGTACTATTAAACCCGGCCTTTGGTATGAAGATAATTTTAATCTCTGAGGACATAGATAGGATACTTTTTATCTCGGAAGTTATCCTCTAAGATGGTGACATGGGGGCCGGAAGTTTGTAACGAAGTACGATATAAACAAGTTTCACGCGGACGATGTCGCGGGTAAAAGCTAGTATAATATAAAACTTAAAATCTTGTATCCTCTAATTAATTATTCGAGATTGGGCACTGTTAGGCATGCGAGCGAGTCATCAGCGCGTGACGATATGTAAAGCTTTTGACTTTGACGTCATTGCATGTTATTGACCTGGTGCTTACCTGCCCCGAGCACTTGTATCACGATTGTGCTTCAATATTCTAGAAATGCAAACGAGAACCTAAGAAGCTATGAAGATTTTTACAAATGTCAACCATAGATTCATATAAGGAAGGCGCATACGTTCACACACTGTTGGAAACCAATGCCTGCTTTTAGTGCTTTTTTAAATATATCCTTACAATGTTTTAAGTATATCCTTACAATATTTTAAGTATATCCTTACAATGTTTTAAGTATATCATTACAAAAGATGATGTTTATAAAAAAAAGTTTGTTGTATTACAATCAACAACTATTCTCTTTAGTTAGAAAGCTGTACGTCGGCGTCGGTATATACATCGATCAGGCCGACAAATTATACAATAAAAGATTAAAAAGAAAATAGGGTATCTCCCCTGCACATACAGTGGGGAAGTAATTTTTTTTCTCGGTAAACCCGTTGTGTGATGTTTCATTGGATATCATGTTTAGGTTCTTAATAACCATTTTTAATTTCAAGGATCCGTTTTCGTGATATTGGGTTATAAAGCCCTACTTTTAAAACTTAAATTATTACTGGGAATGTGCAAAAATGCATGACTTTAAAAGGAAAACTAACACATACGTAGGCATAACTAGATGACGAGTAATAGTCGAACAACTTTAAAAACTTTCGTACAAATACGGGCGACATAACCGCAACGTTGAGTTGGCGCGCTTGTTGATATAACAATGTTCAACTACGGAACCCTACACTGCGCGTGGCCTCACACGCACATCTTAGCCGGCTTTTTTTTTAAATTCTTTATATGGCAACTATTTCACCTCTGAAGTTAGCTGTCAGTTATAATAAGTACCTATTACGACGCTACGCATTTCGTACATGTGATTTTTTAAGACTCTACACACTCTACAATTCGGATGGCGCAAAATATTTATAAATGTTGCTAACCACCGTCATTAAAAAATCGCCATATTTGTTAACGTGGTAGTTAATCCTGGTACATATAATCTTATTGACCTCAGAATTAACAAAAATTGGCTGAAATTTCGGGTGCTTGTGATTGTTTGCTCGGGGACTTGTGCGGTATGCGCCGCATACCATACCATACGCATGCGGTTCCCAAGTTTTAGCCCCGATTTTGGAAAGAATTTATTTAAGGATGACTGACCCGGTAGACAATTCTTACGACATAAAATCTCCTTTTCTACGATAAGGTCTTCTTTTGTGCAATAAAGATTAAATAATTTGTTTCATTTTGTGTACTGTTTTTTTTTGTGGCAATAAAATTATTTTCGTTCTTTCTTTCTTTCAAATAAATAAAATTCTATGGTTTTTTTTTCATTCGCTGATTATAAAACGATGTACTTATTGGCGACGGTGAAAACCTACTCTCTTACGCTTACGTTTCTCATACACCGCCACTCATTGGGATTCACTTACTTACTTTCATAACTTGTGTCATATATAGTTATCTATTTTGGCAATTAGGCTGTGCACAATAACAATCAGGCTGTACGCAATATCAATTTTCGGTTTTCCGTATTAACATATGACAGGAAGCATGAGTGATATTCCTTATTCCAACGTTAACAATAGTACATTATACGTAATGAAGATACCATTTACGAATTCACCGCCCTAGGTACGCCTAGGGCGGTGAATTCGTAAATGGTCCAGATCGCAGGTGTTTGTGGCCCGAACCGAAGGTGAGGGCCATAAATATGCGATCTGGGGCTTTACGAATAACCGCCCGTGGTGAGTACACAATTAAAAGTAAAACTCGCATTATGGCCAGGTGTGACGTAAATTATATTTAACGTTGCCACATAATGCAAAATAATGTGTTGTTTTGATTACCACTTGATAACAAATCTTATCGCGTAAAAATATTGACCAACCTATTCTAGTCATTCATAAAATCAAGATGACTACTATCACTATCACTCAGTGTGTAACTTATACATATTATTTTCACCAACGATGGAACGGAGATGGTATGTATATATATAGTATGTTACGCGGTTAGGGTTACAGGTAGTTTCGATCCCTGCCGATAGGCTAGGCTACGTTGTCTACTTACCATCAGCCAGACCGTATTCGCGTTTGCCACCGTCATAGCATAAAAAAAGAAAGGGTTGCACTCCGGGAGTGCCGGCAGAAGTGAAAACTCAATGACATTGTAACAGTTTTTCGATCAGGTCACGTGTCCGTCTTATGAATTTTCAATCTGTCGAATCTTACGGTCACGTGACCTTTGGATATTAGTGTCCAGCGAAGCTCAAATAACTCGGCTCAGGAATGAACATTCCCTCGCCACACCAGCAGTGATCTCCGAAGTGTCGGGGCAGGCTCATTGAGAGATAAGTGACTGTTATTCAGTGTCTTCCTACTAGAGAGTTGTAATTGCCATAATACTTATGATAAATAGCCACCAAAACGAGACTATGTCCAACACCATTTACCTTTGTATGTGTTATGGTGCCCGGGTGCCTCGCAAACTTTTATGGATCGTACTTTATGGTTAGCAACTCAGTATTTTTAAATGAACACTTAGTGTCACTACCTATATGCTCCTGCACCTGCACCCTCATGCGTTCCTAGTTACAGTAGGATAATTTCTTTACTCAATCTATATTTCAAGTCATACCTAAAAATAAATACGTGCAAGATATGCGCTCCTAGTACAATGACCCGAAATAGTCGAACTCAATGCTTCTCTTTTACACGCTCATTACCTCACTCTTTCACACATGCACTTACGCGATACTCACATATACACAAAAGTAGGTGTACTTCTAATATTTACATCAATCTATACGTTCCTGGTCATATTATGTACCCCTAGTACCGTGCTTCATAAATTTTGCACATCACACAATATATTCGAATATGTCTAGTACTCCTCCTGCAGAACTATGTGCCCCTAGTCAACCCCCACCCCCTGACACCCCTTCCCCGGCCCGCCCCCGCCCCCAAGCCCCCGTACGTCTTACATCAATAGTACATTACTACAGAAGCCGGGAAGTAAGGGGTTGCCGGCCGAGTACAATAGACGGATAGTTATGAGGCTGGCAATCCCTTTTCACGCCGAGGTATGTATAGAGCTTTTCGCAAACATGCAATTAAATAATTTCAAAAAACTCCAAGAAATCAAACTTTAATTTTCATTACTGAACGCCGTGATCCTGAGCCACATATGTAGAATGGAAAATTAAAAAAGACCATCTTGCAGGCCTAGGCCTCCAATTTTGTATGAAATGCCATTACGGATCTCTCGTCTCGCTTCGCCTCAAACGTAACACTTCGAAGCCCATTATGAAGAACACAACGTAAATATTTCATTACATATTTGAGACAACAATTTCCCCCCCGCCCCCAAGCCTCGTCCCGAATCTCTCACCATCCTACGGTCAAGTGACCTCCTGAGATCTCACCTTACGCATCTGACGTCACAAAAATCTTCGCGAGTTTAACAATTATTCCCCATCCCAAAAAGTGCACAGCGCCGCTAAAGAAGTTTTCACTTCAAACAACGACCTGAATTAGTCGGCCTTCAAAAATTGGAATTGAACAAAGTAGCTATCAAACAAAACCGACAATGACATGCAAATATTGCAATAGCAAGATTTAATCAACCATTGGCGTAGCAGCATAATTAATTACTCGATCACCTCTACCCTGGCGGGTAAACAATTCGCCGCCATAGTGATGCTGATGACACATACGTGCTGTTGACCCAAACGCCGCGCAGCACGAGCATGCCATTTATTTCCTACGATGCCGTTCTTATAAAACACATAATGACAAATCGACATCGACACCTACGCCTACATCATCAGACCAGACAGTGCTCTATGACTTATGATACCCTTTGTCACAAGATTCTTTTTAAACAAAACGGTGTGTAATATATACAAGTTCGCCTTTTTGCTCTACATGGTATTTTATTATTGCTTTAGGCACTGGTCCCACCGCCGGCTAGTAAGATAGAAAAGTTGGGCGAGTAGCATTACATTGCGGATCTGTAAAGGTCGATTGATCACACTGTGCCTGGTCAGCACGCAATGAACCGTTACTCGCCCAACTTTTCTAGCTTACTAGCCGGCGGTGGGACCAGTGCCTTATCTAGACATAATAAAATCAAATTTAGGTAAATGAACTACAACTGGCCATTCAAACTCAAAAAACCGGTCAAGTGCGAGTCTGACTCGCGCACCGAGAGTTCCGTTCCACTATCAATTAACTCAAGGTTAAGAAAATGTCCCTATATTTGACACCTTCATTCTGTAGCTAGCATGATGAGCAAGAATTGCATGTATCCACGCAGTCATCTTCGATGTAATTTATTTTCAATTACGTAAGAAAAACTATCAACATCCATATATTTTTTTCTCTAAGCTTTTATAAACCTGTAAAATATAAATTACCCTCGTATGAAACAGAAGAGAAAACAACGAATTCTAATACCTCAATGTATCAATGAGTATATTTTATTTAGTTTTTTCCTAGCCGATCCGCTTCAGTTTTTCCCATTACGAAGCCAAAGCCCAACGAATAAGACGACAAATAGACCGAAGTCAATTTCGCCTGTTAAATTACTTATTTTAACCCAACAAAACAGAATTCAATTTCAAACAACGAATAACTTTTACATGGTCTTGGACCATCGAAAAATCTTAACAGCGCGATGTAGGAATGGGGTCAGCGCCATCTATCGGCCCCATTTGGTACTAACGTGCAAGGGAAATCAGCTTAGTATGTGTGTTGGTGTTTTAGCGATTATTGTTTATCACGTGAACCAATCTCTATTATTTTTTTTTATTTGAAAGAGAGTACTTCTATTATAGTCTTATAGGAATTTCAAAAGAAAAAATACTTATAAAGTTGATTAAATTGCAAACTTAACTAGGAAATGATTTTTGAAAATAAAACAAAAAATACGCTAGATATAGAAAAAGTTATACTTTTCCCGTAATATTTATGTTTATCTTAATCGCAAGTAATTATTTCAAATTTTTCGCTTGGATAACTTTGGAGATAGGGGGGGAAAGGTATTTTTTTTACATTTTCCTTCATAAATCAAAATTTTACCAATGTAGAAAAGTAAGAAAAACTGTTTCAAAAAGTACAACTCAAGCCCTTTTATATGATACCCCACTTGACCCCACTTTTTTGCCCCCCCCCCCCTTCTCATATTCGTAATTTTTCATAGAAAATTAAAATGTTTATTTAAATTTCTAATTTTCCATGCACGTGGATAACTCTCATTTAAAACCATTCCAAATTTCAAATTGATAGCTTAAGTAGTTCGTGATATATTTCACTTTGTGACAGACAGACGGACGGAGTCGCACCATAAGGGTTCCTGTTTTACCTTTTTTGGTACGGAACCCTAAAAACAGTCCATTACAGGCGTTAAAATCTTACGACCAAGCGGCAGTTTTAATGACCTTTATTGTAATGTACATACGGGTCCGTAAGTTACAGTACAAGCACGAATGACAAAATATAACCACGTATCTTACCTCGCCAAAGCGCCTTTAAAAACTCCATTCGATTTCGTAGCGTAGACGTGTATGACGTCAGCTATGAACGGTTCACTGGTCTCTAACGCGATGGTCTGCTGTTCGCGTACAAGGGGCTCTATGCCGCACGATAAGGCGGACCGTTTGGTCGATGTCGCCCGAGGATAAGTGTGTGGGCGAGCGGCACTAAACACCGTGGCAGACATGTCTTCGCTTCTCCTGTGCTTTCTAGAGCACAAGGCACTTGCAGCATTCTTCAGTTGTGTTTGGAATCTGTTGCGCGGGGTGCTCAGGATACCACCATCCATCTTCGAACACAGCCTTATTGCACTTAGTGTATATTTGAATCCATATTTGTTGTGTCACACTGCACTTGATGGTTAAATGTCTGACGTCTTTGTGGTGCATCCATTCGTGTTGGAAAGGTCACTGGTAATAGGTTGAACTTTATTTTACAGCCTTACGCATAAAATAAGTATTTATGACGGTAACGAGTCTAAAAGCCACGCTCAAGGAACAGATCTATAACAATCTAGCGTGTCATCATAGGAAATAATTACGTATTTTTAAGTAAGGATCTCTGATCTTTGGTGGTTAAAAGATATTTCTTAGTTAAGCGAGAGGAGAGGCCTCGAGTCTTACCACTTGCGAAACGATGATTCCAAAAGATCCACTACTAAAATTGCTTGGAAAAATAGCCATTTTTAAAAACATTTTCCAAAAATTCTACATGGATGTCCTCTAATAATAATAAAAAATGTGTAGATAGTAACGGGTCTAAAATAAGCCATATTACCACGAGATGGTTATTTTCCCGAACGAAGGGAGGAGAAATAAGTAGTTCGGGGGATAATATGGCTTTTAAACCAGAGTTATACACTCTACTTTTCACTTCGACTGCGAGAAAATAGTAAAACATAATTATCTTTGTTTCAATCCACAGTTCATAATAAATACCACGGCGAAAAGATTTTTCAATTTGGCGCCATTCTTTTTTTAATAAACTGCTTTGATACCGATACAAAATATTGACACTACGAATAAACGCCTCTGACCGTCTAATAGGCGCGTCCAAACGGCCGAGCGCGGCGGACAGCATACGGGGCATACAAAAAGCGAGATAGACAGCAGTCTATCCCGCTCAATCTTAGTAGCAATGCCATGTATGCAGTCATCCACGCTTGAACGTTTGGACGCGGCTATAGACGGTCAGAGGCGTTTATTTTTTACGTCACACCTGGCCATAATGCGAGTTTTACTGCACGCTGCGCGTACGGTAAAACTCGCATTGTGGCCAGATGAAGACGTAACATTGTGTACTTACCACGGGCGGTAATTCGTCAAGCCCCAGATCGCACTACACCTACACCGACTAACACCTACGATCTGGGCCATTCGCGAATTCACCGCCCTAGGTACGTAATGTTAATGCACTATAATGATTGTGAATTATGGAATAAAAGCACCTAATCATTGAAATTAATTCTGTTTCCTGATTGGTCGATTTTAAATCTAGCTATATTCTGATTAGTTGATAGCAAACACAATTTTTGTGGATGATACACGGTGATCTGTTTTGATTGGTTAAATTAAAATGTTTTATAAATCATAAAAATGTATACATTTTTTCCCTAGGGACTGAATGTAATATAATACTTTAGCCCCGCTAGCTAAGCATAATATGACGCACTTTTTGAGCATGAGAAGTCAATAGTTATTTTCACTCCTATTCGAAAACAAGTTTTTTCTAGCTCGTTTATAGGGCACATTGCATACATGCTACATGACAATGAATAAATTAAAAAGGTAGCTTGAACAGAAAAGTAGCATTTTGATCCATCTCGTCTCGTCGTGGAGCAAAACTTACTTTTCCGAATGAAAGGTGTGAAAAAATATTTTTGACGACCAGTCACTTACATGTATACTAGGACAGCGCAAGCAAAGAACGAAGTGTACGAATGCGTCTGAAGTGCGCAGAATGCGTTTAGTAAAGCGGAAAATTGTTACCTAACATTGGATTTGAGAAAAAATGTGTCGAGGAAGAGTATATCCAAGCATAATGCATCAAGCATAAAAGGGTCAAAAACATTTCTTGGTATGAGTTAGTTGTTCAGTCTTTCCTGTGGATACAACCAAAGTTTAAGGCCCTTTCAAATTCGTTCCCTTCAATTCCAAAATTATTAGTAAAGCCTTTGCGACTTACGTCTAGCATAACAGAAACGTAATTAATTTATAACTAAATCATTTAATATTATAATATCTACAGGAAAGAAGCATATATAAGGTTATTGACCCTGATTTTGACCCATTAATGTATATGCTCATGCATATGTGTATGCTCTTGTTGAGTGTATAAAGTGTCTAGCCGCAATCCTATAGTGAAACTGCCCCTGGCTGAAATGTATACCTTTCTTAGAAGCGTTAATTGGTCTTATTATATGATATCATTTTACAATATTTCAAGCCTGGATTCCCCTTGGTTTGGATAAAAATAAAAATAAATATAAAATCTTTTTTATGTTTTCTAAGCTAAATTAATGTTCAGATTTCTTTTAAATTCGGATTATACATGGCACTAATAGCAATACATTAAAAAAAAATCAAGGTTCTTACTTATTTATATAGTCCTAAAAAAATTTGTTTTTGTTTTAATTTTTTTTTATATAATTTACAAGAGGGCGACATTATTAATTTTTAGATATTTAATGCACAATACAATATTGTATGAAATTTCTTTTTTCATAAAAATCCATTTGTGGCAACAAGGTACAAATGTCTTACTAATGCAGGCCATTCGACTTAAGGCGTCTGTAGGTTACACATTGGGCCAACGTACTTGGCTCATTGTGTACTTTTCCGCCTTTACAACCATTTAGTAGGTATTAACGAGCAGCAGCTAGTCGAGCAGAAAAAATGTGTACACTAAGTATATTTTTTTAATGCAGTTTTGCGTATGTCATAATAGACCTCAGCTTCGCTTTGGGCGATAATTACATGTATTCTGAGACATTTCTTATTTTAACATATTATGATATTATGAAAAGTATGTGAACCAACTGCCATCGATCCGATTAGAATTAGAACAGAACAAGTTGTTTTCTGTTCTGAGAGCCAATAAATGAATCACTTTAGACAAAAAAGCAGAAAATGTTCCTGAATGTATAAAACCTGTGAAATTAGAGGAGTTCCGTCGACCCCTGACCGTTATTATAGCTAGGTCAGTCCCACAATTAAGAGGAACAAACGACATTTTAAAGTTTGAATTTATAGTGAAGGTTAAGTAGGAAATATATTCGCTTGGCAGGCAGATGTATATTATTGACTACTTTAATAACATGACCACCTCTGAAACACCAGTCACTACATTCACTCTACCCACCACCAACCTTTATCCATGCAATGAGGAAATCTATAAATCTATGGATTCGCTAGCGCAATTTGAAAAAAAATGTATACCCTTATAACTTAATTACAGTGCTAATGAGCTTACGATGTTTAGGTGTTTAGGTACAATTCAAAAGCTATAAAATATATGTATGGGAATATTTATTAAACGTTTGTTAAAAGCGTAACCTTTGAGGGAATATATTTATTTTGCTTTCGTACGAAACATAACTTATTTCTTACACACAACATTAATTCGAAACCAATTAGTATTTTTAAACATACCCTCATTATACTTTTTTGTAACGATAGTTTATCGTTCAATCCGCAAGACAATACGATCGACACAGGTAAATTGAACATGAGGCCACACCCCTTTTTATTTTATCCTCAAGGCTGGGAACTACGTTTAGGTAAGTCATGCAAAAAAATATATTTGTAATTATATCCGCATAACACTAATCGTATTTCGCAATAGCAAAATACCACTACGAAGAGGCAGATATAGTTAGTTAAACGTTATATAAACCAATTTTAATTAAAGTTTACCTAAAGCATGTACATAAATGAGTCGAGCAACCGAATATCGTTGAAATTGTGTTCAGTTATATTATATATGTTGTACAATTTTACTCTTTGCCAATTCGACTTATTCCTCAAACCTAGCTTCATAGACGTGAATGTAAATATGTTACCTGCCGTGTTGTACCTATCCTTATCATGTCAGTTCTGGGAGCATTCATAAACATTATTAGCTAGTGACGAATAACAAATTAGGATCAAAGGTCTTATTTCTTTCCTATTACATTGGGCACGGTCTAGCTGGCCGCCCGTCTACTCCATTGCTGCCCCCAGTCACTCATGTCTTATTCCTTTCCTATTATATTGGGCACGGTCTAGCTGGCCGCCCGTCTACTCCATTGCTGCCCCCAGTCACTCATGTCTTATTCCTTTCCTATTACATTGGGCACGGTCTAGCTGGCCGCCCGTCTACTCCATTGCTGCCCCCAGTCACTCATGTCTTATTCCTTTCCTATTACATTGGGCACGGTCTAGCTGGCCGCCCGTCTACTGCATTGCTGCCCCCAGTCACTCATGTCTTATTCCTTTCCTATTACATTGGGCACGGTCTAGCTGGCCGCCCGTCTACTGCATTGCTGCCCCCAGTCACTCATGTCTTATTCCTTTCCTATTACATTGGGCACGGTCTAGCTGGCCGCCCGTCTACTGCATTGCTGCCCCCAGTCACTCATGTCTTATTCCTTTCCTATTACATTGGGCACGGTCTAGCTGGCCGCCCGTCTACTGCATTGCTGCCCCCAGTCACTCATGTCTTATTCCTTTCCTATTACATTGGGCACGATCTAGCTGGCCGCCCGTCTACTGCATTGCTGCCCCCAGTCACTCATCCTTATTGCCTCATTCTAATATGATACTAACACACATTGGACTGCGGTACTTTATTTAACACTTTTTACACTAACCTTGAGTCTTGACGTAGCATTGTTGATATTTTATTTGCAATAGTGAGTAGGTAAATAATCACATCTTGTACCTTGACTATGTTGACATGATAATGACAAAGGACGTCGAGAAAAATGCATTTGATGCTTAAAATTTACTTTGTTTACATAATAATCTATATAGATAAGTATTATATGCATATGCATCGTATACGATACAATATTAACACATTCACTACCAAGAATCGCTACGCGCTACGCTCGTAGCCGATCCCGTAGTTTTCCTCGTATGTAGCGGAAAGCGACTACGGCGTAGGCGCCCGCTAGGCGGGTTCCTGGTAGTGAAGGTGTTAATATATCAACGTCACATGTATTTTTAAATTTACCTTGTATTCGATAATAATAATGTTGAATGACATTACGCAGTAAGTGGTAAAAGACCATATCATAAGCAACATGCTTGTTCACATAAAAATAGTTATAAAAGCGTTATGTTTGCGTGTGTCTCGAATAGGCTTGCGGAAGGCTTCGCGGGCAGCGGGGTCAGT
Source organism: Epinotia bilunana (assembly GCA_947049275.1). Classification (NCBI taxonomy): domain Eukaryota; kingdom Metazoa; phylum Arthropoda; class Insecta; order Lepidoptera; family Tortricidae; genus Epinotia; species Epinotia bilunana. The sequence continues at coordinate 13,014,269 of OX346252.1, forward strand.
GGCAGGGGCGCGGGGGCGAGGTGTGGGCGCGCTGACATCACCGCCCGAGCCAGCCGATCTTACATCACCGGCTGTCTCCCACTACACCGGCTGCGAGCCGCCACCGTGCACCGCCACTCAACATAGACCGATTATCGGAAACCGATCGACATAATGTATACATTTTAGCGGTCATTATAAGTATAACTAACAATCGGCTATAGTATACTTTGTTCTTCAAACTCTAAAACTTCGCAAACTTATGCTTGGCAATACGGTTCTAAAGAATAAATATACAAATGAAACATGAATATTAAACCAACAGAAAGCAAAATATTTCAGTTTCCTTGATAAAATATTGCATCGCATTGTACTTCGTGAACTAGTCTGTTATGATAATCTGTTCCGTATTAAAACCAACTCTATTTTCTCAACTATATTTCGGGAATCCGTGTAGTTCTTAGTTTACCGTCATTATTGTTTTGTGAGGCATGATGGAATGGAAATCAATATCCTTTAGTGAGCTGAGTCCTGGTTAAAGAGATCCATTTGACACGAATGAAAACTGTTAAATGATTTGAGTTTGGTTTGTTTCTGGTGCAACGTACGCACACGCCTCGTCCTGTATTTTTGTTACTACGGTTAGCAGGTACAGGTACACCTACTTCAAATATAATATATAAGACACTCAATCCTGATTCGTGACCGAGTCATAATTTACTAACGCTAGCGAAATGACGACATGATTTTTTCAAATCATGCACGGTAATTCTGTTCGTGATAATAGACCGCAAAACTTTATGTTTCCGGCACAAGCATTGTAGAGATTGATTCTAAATTCAAATGTAAACGCCGACAACGAATTTTTACAACGTTGGAGACCTATACCAACAATGTTATAGTCATTTGTTTTTACTCATTGCGTGGTTCTGTCACGGAACCGGTTTCGCGCGAAAAATGAACAGCTCTACAACATAATTGACGCTGTACAGTCGAGATCGAAAATATGTGCACGGACAAAGTGATCTAAAATATGTGAACACGACTTTATTGTTATGGACATAAGGTTGCATAGATATTTTTGTACCTTTGGGAACGTACATATATTTATGAACTCGACTGTACATATAATATATGGATTAAATAATTATTTAATGCGTTCCGTTCCAGAACTTACCGTATATAAAGAAGAAAACACTGTGAGGTTGTAAGTTTGTATGTCGGGGTTCATCTCCGGAACAACTCTTCAGATTAAAAAAGAAGTTCCTCCAGTATAGAATGAACCGATGAACGTACAAGTAGGCTATATTTATCCCGTTGCCTCGCCTGTATTCTCTGTAATACGATAGGGCCAAAGACGTCTACTGCTGGACACATTCCTCCATAAAAAAAGCAGCAGATAATATCACTAAAAATAATTACCTAGCAATCACCCCGAGGTAATGCTCTTAGAAGGTGGCCATAACATATGTCAACTATTTAGTTATTGGTACAGTCTGTAAGATAAGTAAATTTGGTAGATCTTTATCCCGATTATGTATGCTTTCGTAGACAATTTTCTTTTCGCACACTTTCTTAATCTCGTATTTTCCATTACCGTCTTTTTAGATAAGGTTATTTCCTAGGTTTACAAACATACACCGTAAGCATAGTCGATAACGTGTACATTACTAAATACTTATAACTAAAATCATAATAAGATATATGAGATATGAAAGTTTATAAGTATTATGTATTTTTCCTTACTGTCCAAATTAAAATGTATAATTGGATAAATGAATAACAACTATCTAATAGCTTTCCAGCAAACAACGATTAGTTAGTACAGGGCTCAAAGTTGTGAAGTCAGAATTACCTGTCAATCAGTAGAAACCGATTTCAGCTCTTGCCAGCGAGGTCAAACTTTGCTCTCATTTTTTGACTTTTAATGTTAGGAAACTAGCCTATGGATTCTATAATTTTTGAACTCCGATTAATATAGTAAGAGTAAAAAGCGTAAGCATAATTCCCACGGCAATGATGTCAATTGGTTTATCAATCACGCCGGGACGGATGCCGGAGTACTTCGCCGGGCTGCGGGCTGTAGGCGTACCAACCGTTCACTTCTGCTGTTATTCACAACGCTTCACCTCGCCACCGACGAATTAGCGTGAGAGCTCCGAACACATGCAGTTGTAACTAATCTCGGTGTCACGATAAACTTGTTCTGAGTAATAAGGTGAGTCGGAAGAGGTTGTGAATAACACCTGTTTCACAAGCCGTCTCGACTCACCTCACCACTCGCCACCCATGTATAACCTGACCCCGAGCTTCGTAACAAGAAATGCTACTTATAGTGGTTCGACAGATGTGAGTTGTGTTTAAGCGTCGCGAATACCAGTCCTGCAGTTAATCGACCGGCGGGATGTGCGGAACAATTTAATATAAACCTCCACACGTTTTAAGACGTACAATGTTTGGCCTGTTAGCTTGAATGAGCTATTTATTCGCGAGAATCCTGGTGTTCCGAAAACGTACTATACGTTTTAAATAGGATTGACACGTTATCTGACAATGGTGTTGTCTTTTATAGAGTGAGCAAAGCCTATACATTTGTCCAACCTATCAACTGTCACTGGGGCAGGAAAGTGTTAAGTTATGATTGAAAAACATCGAAGTACATACTACATAAATAGATACGTTAAAACGATATCGACGATTAAGAACCTCTGTTTTTAGGTCTGTTAAAAAACTCACTACATTATCGATATTAGTTTTAGCGTGGTCATCGCATTTATCATGAATTTTTTTAGGAAGTTGACAAATGTTTGTTGAGTTATACACTCGGCATTTGCTTAAAAGGAAGTGACTCCAATTACTCATATTCTAAAAGTTAGTGATCAGTCACCAAAACGGATGAACTGACTTTGATCATTTATGGCGGAGATGCCGAAAGTAGTCTAAGAATATAGGATAGCTTTTCCCGAGTGCTCCGAAGTAAAAAGGGAGCGTTATATGACTTTTATACAAAACCACTTGGCCGATTATTTAAACAAAATGCCCCTATTTCCGAGCATGTTCGAGAGAAAAAAAAAACATGGTCCTCTCTTGCATGCCCGATTTTTTTATGGCTAGTATTCGTTAATATATCAGTAGGTAATCAAGTTCAACTTTTAAGAAAGCTCAGCGATTGAAGAGGAGGATTCCTCTAAGTTATCGAGTATTATAATACTGCTCACAATGGACGAGGCCATGCTCTGTGGCATGTAGCAAGCTATTGTGCTCTACAGAACGGGTTCAAGACATCCTGACAATAAAGCTAGTTGACAACAAAACCTGCATTTGACAATAACCAGACATAAATTTAAATCAGATCAAATTGTGGTATTTGAATAGCGTTCCAATTTTACCACATTAACGGCTCTAACACACTTTTCTATTGTACGAAGATGTACGGGTAAGCAGATATCGTAGCCTATGGACGATTGCGACTCCAAAAGAATCACAAGCGCATTGGCAACGTGTATTTGATTTGAAGACTCGTTGTGTTGACGGCAAAAATAAAATGCAATTCCCGCACTATACAGCTCATCCTCGAGCCCTCCAGCGACTATTAATAACCATATATTTGTATATATAACAAAACACAGTCTGCTGGAGATAAAAAGTGAGACCTCCGAAGACTCATCCCTCATCCAAGAGCCAAACCAGCCATCATCGTCAACCAATAACGCGACTCATTTAGATTCCATCAACCAGCAATACTCTAACACCCTAGCGGGTCCTACCCTTGTGTGCGGGTCATAACACGAACAGGACCATCATCCGCTCAGTGTACCCCTTGCTTTGTCTAAAGGGCCACTACACGTGTTGGCTATGAGGCAGGTAAGTACTTGTGTTGTAGGTACTTTGGCTCCACGCACGCCTCCCAAAGGTCCGAGACATCATTATCCCGCTCACGGGAGGGGGAATGACATATATGGAATAATAAAACTACTAGTTAAGTACTAAATATATTCTTACACAGAACCATTAAGTATCGTTGAAATACTATGGTTACAAGATCATTTCAAGCGTGTTAGTTGCATACTTAGATATTTTTGCACTTGACAGTAAGCAACAAGAAAGAACATATGAAAAAAAAACAATTAACGTTTATCTGTAACATCCGGGATCATTCGGTCATCTCTTTTACTGATGAGATATTATAATAGCGTAGCATTCTCAATGTGATGCCGTCATCTGCCTAGCACGGTTGCGGTGTTCGAATCAGATGAACTCACCACACCGAGCATCGACCTGAGAAGCTCCAGTTCGGCTGTATGTAATTATGTTCAAATTGAGCTAATATGAAACTAGATAGACTGCATTTTTCATTGCATGACTATCAGAAGTGGGGCGACGTGAGAAAACTTCGTAAAAAGGAATATTTTAATGTGAGCTTATGCCTTAGCTTATTATGCACATGCTTAAAAGAAGCTCGACTTGGAATATTTGATATTAGTATATTTATAAGCTAGTTAGCTTATGCCCACGAGTCCGTCCGCGTGGAACTTGTTTATATTAGTAGTCGTAGCTTCATACAATTGGGACTCAAACTCTGTACCAAATTGCATCTAAATCGGTCCAGCGGTTTTAGCGCCAAGAGGTAACAGACAGACAGACAGACACTCCTTCGCTTTTGTAATATTAGTATGGATGGATTTCACTCAACAAATTAGCATGTCCTTCAAACCATCAGTGTGAGTGACAATTTTACATTTCGTAAACTAAGACCATTCATTCGTCAGTCTAGATTTTTTAACAATTGACTCGTAGACTACCACTGGACATCATTCATGTCTTCGGTCAATGTCAAGATTTAATGTAGGTATCATAGATTAATTAATTAATTAATTATACAATATGTTCATGTTCATATAATGCTCAATACAGGTTAGACAAGTTACTCTATCAGTCTGTATGTATTGTAGCTATTTGGTGTTGTAGAAAATGAGCTGGAGCAGAGAATTATGAATGTAATATTGTTATATACATAAAACCGACATCCGACAAATGAGGTTATTATTTTATTCCACGGGTGTGGTAAACCAAGCTTCCGGTCCGTCTAATGGTGAGTGATGGCCTAAAGACGATTACAATTCCAGAGGAATCACATTTCCGTTGACAGTGAGACATTTATCAAACAGGTATGTGTAACATATGCACCGTATTCCATTTTTATTATTACGAGTATTAAATGAAATGTGTATATCTTTGTCGTAGACTGTATCTCACTCCCAACACAGGGCTGCCTCGGGACTCGGGTATAAATAGCGGGTTGGCGCAAATATCCTCTCACCTTAATATTATCGCTTTTCCCTTTGGATGTGTCCAGTAATCACCTAATCACATTCCATTCGTGTGTGACCTTCGATGACGTATTTATTATTATTAAATACTATTAGATAAAATGATTGGCGAAGTGTCGAACGCCTTTGAAATAATTATATTCCCGTGCTAAATAACAAACATTGCTGTAGATAATAAGATACGTGATTAGGCATACTTTTGGGGTAACGGATTTGCTATTTCTAATTATTTTGTATTAAGCAGTGACGCTGCTAACGAAATTTATAAATCACACGCCTCTCTAAGGCGTTCTATAAGAAGAAACGAATTTAAAGATTTAGTATCGAGACAGATTGTTCCGCTAGCTGAGTCGGTTAGTAGCGACGGGTTATGTATGCCTGTGGTCGCCAAATCCGGCTCAGGGCATTACATTTTTCCTTTAATTTGAAACTTGCTATATAATTTCCTTATCCACACATCAATCGCCGCGGTAAGTGATACGATATGGCCCGTAACTTTGAACGACCCGAGATATTTACAACTATGACTCGACCTAGGACATATTCACGGCGTTTAAATCACGGTCCGTGAGATCGGGGCCACATGGCCGGTTTGTGACATCTTGATGATATCACGAAATTGAAGCTAGGGATTTATCAGGGGTAACCTGTATCGCCAGCGACGTCAGACGATATAGCACGACTTTAGCTGACATGGCTAGCGACACGTGGAAGTACGAAATCTGTATAAACTGTGTGCCCTATTGAAACCCTAGCTTAACCCCGTCGTAAGCGGATGTCATAATCATCCAATTATATGAGGACTTTGAGATATAAAACGATAGCTTCAAATATTTGGCACGGCGTACCTAAGCATACGAGTGCTTAAGGGTGAATATCCATCAGTATTGTGCGAAGCTGTGTTTTTATATATTTGACACATAGCTCTCTCTGGTGCCATCTACCCTTACGTATCTACTACGTCTCTTTTAATTCACTTCTAAACTATTTTTGTCAGTCGATAATATTCCCGTCATGTTACAAGCTGTCATTAAGACATCGCGTCCATTGTCCTAGTGAACTATTTGACTTTACAATAGTAAATAAGTCAATCATTTTTTTTTCCATTTTTGAATCGGTGCAAATTATATTTCCTCAACTATACCTCGTAAAACAATTTTGGAAATTGTTTAGGTATAAGTAATTAAGTCATTCTTTGATAAGAATTTGCATAAAGAATTATCTTATCGGTAAAACGACATCTTAATGGATGATTGGATAAGGAGTAATTTACCATTTTAAAACGTTACTACTACCTTAAGCCCTGTACTTAAGCCTTGAACCTATTTTCTTATATTATTTACTTTACCTTGCATGAAATAGTTTAGGGAATGAGATGTTATGTAGGTTTTTAACCTCCGTAAAGGATACCCATTCAAGTGAGATGTAAGGCGCACTTAAAAACTTAATTGGATAACATCACCCACGGTACAAAAATAAGTGATAATGATAAGGCTGTGTTTTCACTACAATTAAGCTAAGCTATGAGTTAGGCCTGAACAATTTTTATGAACCATAGCTTAGTTAGCTTTGGTGGAATAGTGCCCTAACGCAACAAGTGTCGACGAACTAATCTCATAGGCTCAATAAACTATTCCTAACGCATGTCAAATCAGCTACTGTTTACAAAACTTAAACAAGCATAAAAAGTTTAAAAACTGCAACCAGACTACAGAAAACTAACAGAAAAAGTTTCTGACAAATAAATCATTTTTGGTATAAGCTTTTATTGCCGACTGTACTTTTCTGTATACCGCTCCATCACCAGATCAGCTCCACGTCATCATAATATTGCATTGTCACGCGATTTGCATATTCGTGCAAAATTTCAACTCAATCGGAAACCGGGAAGTGGATCAAATTTAACTTGCAAGATTTGATTACAGACAGACAGCAGACAGACAACGGGACAGGTGAAACTAAATAAAAGCTTGTAAAAAGAAATGTTTTTTTTCATACAAAAGTTATCATCCGGACCCGGAGCATAATTAGGAATCGATTAATACCTCACTTATCAAAATCGGTCCAGTATCTAAAACGTTACGGTGGGGCACACTCAAATACAAACATAGACTGCAATAATCATATCCCTTCCTTTCGACTCTGCCGTAGTCGGGGAACAAGGTTTACTACTACGAAGTATTATAGAGAAATACACACTATGAATACTATGGCGTCAACGTTTGCCACGATCGTACCGCCTTCTTCGTGTGATAGGTATATGATATGAGTGTTTGCTACTTTAAACCTTTGAACGCGATAAAGCAAGCGTTTGTATTACAATACTTAATGGACCCTGGGATTATACGTGTCTCGGCAAATGGCTCATGCCCAGGTATTTGTTTGTTTCACTGTTGATGTGCATTCATGTCACTTAATAAAATCATTGTATTTGTATTTGTAAGTGATGTCATGTAAAAGATCAAGGGTTCTTGCAGGTTATTTTTAAATTTTACAAGTAGTTGCTTGTTTTTTTTTTGAGTAATGTATTGTAAATTAACCTAATATTTGTGTTACAATATAAATATACTTATTCTAATGGCATTCGATCAAAAATATCCTCGACCGTGATTGAAAATAGGTACACAGTGATAACTAGGTAAGGAATTAAATTGTAGTCAATAATAGAAGTTTATTATAAATATTATAAGTAACTTAAGAAACGCGGGATAAACCGATTGCCTAAACCTTTCAGGTTTTAAATAGTGGCTTCATGTGCAACACAATAGTTAGGCGTACTACTACTAAACGATTGTAAAGAATTTGTACTAAATAAATTAAAAAAAGCTCTATTTTAAAGGAAAAATAGAAACTCCGAACTCTAGTTTTCTAATATCCTCAAAATTGTTTAAGGGCATGCCTTGATTTGAGTCGACCACGCCCCCTTGACAGCTACACGCTTATGCCTTCTGCGCACGAGAAAAAGAGATGCAACACTCTTCGGGAATGGCTTTTTTGGACAAACTTCGATAAATACCCACCTTAGTGAAGTTTAATCTATATTTCATTAAGTGAGATTTTAGATGAGATATATTACTATAGTATTAACTAATAACATAGTCAAGAATCATATATCTGAAAATCAGAACTTATCGATTCCTTCTTAATCTAGTCAGAACGGCGTTTCAGAGCACGCGACAATTTCCAACAGGGTTCGTTTTCATGCCGGGTTCGGATTGTTCAGAAACAAGGCGCTTGAACGCTCATTACAATACGAGACGAAATATCAGATACAGCTGTCTTCGTAGAGTCGTTAGAACGTGACTTTTTTGGGCGCTTTCCCGTCTCTATAATATTTCTACATCCATAGCATATGACTATATGCTATGGATTGGTGACTACCAATAGGCAACTTTGGAAAGCTGTAGGAAGCCTTCAGTTCTACAATGATTAGGAGTAATGGACGAACTTAAATGCCAACTTCACGGTCTATTACGACCGTACCGTAATGTACACCATGAAATTAGTAAATTGCCACAATCACGTCATGTTTAAATTTAAGTTATTTACATGTTTTCGGCCAAACATGATTATTATTAGATAGGTACAATACACCTGCTTTGTTTAACGAAGGTTTACATTCATTAGTAATATGGTATTTCTACTGACATATGCGTTTAATGTGACAGTGAACAAGCTCCTTTCAAGAAAGTCAGAAAGAAAGGTTAGGATCCGGCGCGGTTTCTACGTTTCGTTGTCGGGGTAAGCTTTTTTTGCGTTGATACTATCAACATAAGATTACGTAATCGCCTATTTATTTAGTAGGCCGATTTATACAAATACTTCGAGTGTCATATTTTCATGTAGTTGCCTTTCCTTTATGTGCAATACGCCGACATACGCTGAGTAAATAACGAATTGACGAGTTAGTTCTCAGTAAATCAATCATAAATGAATAAAAAACATACCTATATCTTACGTTTAACGCATACATAACTGAACACAATTTGGTTAGGTATCAGCTAATAATACAGGTTTCAACTATAGCCACGATACTGAATTTCCCGCTATAGAACGTATTACTTTTACAAAAGGCCGACTCCGCGTACCGTCACGATCGATATGCCATATGCCCAACCTATTACCTATAAGAGTACGTTTACAAATTAGTTTCACACAAGTCACTGTAAACAAACGGGCGGGTTTGTTGAATTGGCGGGACTAAAACTTGGTGATATATAGTAGAACCGCGCTATACCAAGCAGCGGAACCGTTCGCGCAGCACTGGTGGCCGCCGAACGATAGCGAGCGCCCGACCCGTCGCCTCCTACCACGACACCTCCCGACTACTAACGGTACACTTTTGCCATCGCTATTACACCAGCGTTTTACCGATAAACACGATTCTGGTACGACTTGAATAGTCGCTAAATTCCTCGGTATGAGGCGTCGAGCATTGTTACCTCGTTGCTGATAACAGCTAGCATGCCTATACAACTTCATCCGCACACAAAGTATACATGTGTATACAGTCAATAAACAAAAAATTGCAAACGGTTTTCGAAATGAACATGTGTATGTACAGTTCCATCACAAAGTTGAATCCTGATTATGTTTCTGTCACGTACACCTATCACTTGAGATCAACTTGGGCCAGGTCGTCATGGGTCGGAGCGTTCCGTCCTGGTTAGTGCGTCGTACTCGTTTGGGTATTCAGCGCTGGCGTGATGCGTGGTTGCATTTTCAAGCGTTTTAAAAATATCATATTAAATTATAAGAAACAATAAAAAGATTAGAAGGTTATTTTTTACTGTAAACGTAAGTGCAAACGGCCTTACTTAGGTACCTTCCTTTCCCACACGCACGGTAGGCGCAAAGCAGCAAACTGTGATTAGGTATAACAAGTAAAATTAAAACCGAATTTCAAAAATGCGATTGCCTTTAATCTCATCTCATGATATTTTTGTATGTGCAATGGATTAAAAAAAAAACGAAATACACGTATTTGTTCTTTTAAACTGCAGCATAAACATTAGAGTCGACCAAAAAATATATATACCTAATGACTAGCTTTTGTTCGCGACTTCGTTCGCGTTAACTTCCCTTTATTGGACTTTTACTGGGATTAAAAGTATTCCATATACGCTAATCAAGGCTATACTCTATTTAATCTGTTCAGCTGTTTTTGCGTGATTATCCAAACTTGCGCATTTATAATATAAGTTGGGTCAGACAGAAGTTATCAAATAGCCTTAACCGAGTCTTGACTGAGCTTTTGAATCTTAATGGTTTCTTAAAGACTTATATCCCTGTTCGACAATATCTATCTGTTTGTAAAACTGTTATTAACCAGGCCACTGCATATGGCACAACGTAACATGTTTAATACAGCTGAGCACATCTGAAATGTGTCACTTAACAATAACCAAAATAAAGTAGATGCCAAGTAGCCTGCAGTGATATTTTGGCAAAAGCGGCAACTGATGCGTGTCGCGCTCGCTCGATGGCATCATCGCCGCGGAGGACTGTGACGTCACCGGGCCTTTTTCCAAACGTGGCCGCCAGACGAAAATAGTCCCCCGCCCGCCTCGCCGCAGGCCCCTCCCACCGTCACCGCCGGATTTAGTTAGAGGGCCGAACCGAACACTGCCCGCGGGCCGCGCACCCGGCGTCGGGCCGTCCGTCCGCCTCGCCTGCCAGCCAGCCGCAGCCAGATGTGCGTGCCCGACCCCGTCTGAACTTAACGAACCACTTGCAAACAAAAACGTACAATGCATCGCCTCTCTATTTTTATGTCAACTTTTTACCTACTGATAAAAAACGCAACATACATATTCCAATCCATTTGAATGGAAAATAATAAAAATCGTAACCGCTATGATATGTAACGGAGCATTTAATGATCGCGCTAATTAAATAGCATCGACACATGACACATATGAATTTGAACAGGTAGAGAAATTAAATGACATCTAAAATTGATTAAACCTCCGTTATGCTAATAGCAGGTGCGATCCGTTAAAAAAAATTAAATGTGGTGATATTGTTCACATCGGCTGACCTGGTCTTCTTCAGACACACGGACCCTCTATGCAAGCAGAGCCTTCCGCCCACTACCGCTAAACTAGCCTTTTGTATTATTTATTCCACGTGTATTAATTATTAGACTACTTTTCTAAGTCATTTGTACATGATTAAAATGATTAATGACTAATGATTCATAATTTACAATAAAACCATTTGGGATCATCCTATATGGAGCGTGACGTCAAATTGATGTCATCGGCATGAAAATTACGGGCTCTGCAGTTATTCAGTTCAAATGGCATGTTTAAAAAATAAAAAAGTTACTTTGGTCATATTTTACACTAGTAAGAGCTATCGTAAAAATAACTCAAAATGTGTATACCGTCTCAAAATTTTACGAGCTTTCGAATGATATCCCGCACGTTCCTTACAATCCACAAAAAAAATGCGAAACCCCTTATTATCTCTCAAACTGCCCCCTTTATTGGGGTTTACACCTTTTTGACTTTATTTATGTAATTAGGCCATACATTTCTCTATACCAAATTTCAGCTTCCTATGTCAAACGGTCTTCCAGATAACTGGCTGTGACAGACGGACAGCCTCCGAGTGATCGCATAAGTGTTCCGTTGGATCAATTTTGGTACGGAACACTAAAAAGGCGGCAAATTACCTATTATTTAATTGATTACCTTGTATTTATTTTAATTTAAATATTGTTTGAGAAAAGCACTATACAATCCTCGGCCGGAACAGGGATTGCTGGACTCGTATCCGGCCTCGTCTACGACTCGGCCGTCTACTCCAAACTCGTCCAGCAATCCCTTACTTCACGGCCTCTGCAGTAATGTAATATTTGATTACACTTGGTCTTATGCAGTCTCATAATTTTCAAGAAAAGTGCCATGTTATCTTGTATCCTTTTGAAAAATCTTGTTTGTAAATATTGTTATGTTTTCAGGATAATATTATGATAGCTTTTCAGTATCGGAAAGAGCTAATTTGCAAGCTGCAGTGCACTATAGGAACAGTAAGGAAGGTTGACTTTTGGAAACCAACACAAAGGTTTGTAATTATATAATTATACTCTGACGCGGATATATTTAGAAACATAAAATGGGAGTAAATGTTATTGTATTTAACCGGCTTTCATCACAAACGTGTATGTGCATTACAAAGTATGGATGCAATTTGCATTTTCTTTATTAATATAGGGGTAGCTAATTTTGTACCATAGTGCTATAATCCTCCATGTCAAATAGCTCATTAATTAGTGAAAGAAAACGCGCTGCACCCGTGGATCGGTTCCGAGAAATCTACTCGCGTTTCCTGGAAGCGCTACTATAAGTGCTCACATACGTAACGTGTGTGATACTGTCTCACACATCCTCGCCACGATATCAGGCCACAACTCAACTATTGTTATCAGCACCTTGGCTTCACACCTACAAGCATCTGAAATGAACACACGCACACAGCACGTACGTCATCGCCGTTAGATAATAATATATTACTTAGATCATGCACAACTGCGCACTTGCAAACATACATTCACAAGCCAAGAAAGGGGATGAAGGCGCGAAGGCGACGCTTACGTGCAGTTACAGTGCAGAATATAATACTTGTACTGTGACAAGGCCGTGATGAGCATCGCTGCTCTCATTAACCGAGGCAAATTGCGTGCCCAGCTCGCCTTACACCTAATCAAACAATTGTTGCAAGACTTACGTTACGACAGCAGAGTCTACAACACAACCCACTACTACTATTAGACCGGCGCTGATACTCGCATATGTACCTCACAACGCGAATGTGTCATACCTAAATAGATGTTTTTCCTAATTCAGTTACCATAGCAGTTGCACTAAATGAACTTCGTGGTTAAGAATATAGAGGAAGCCATAAAATAATTTTGCCAATGCTAGTTGATTACGTAGCCCGTGCGCGGATGGGAGCTTCCTGCCAATGAGACTCAATAGAATGATCGCTGATCATATTAGGTTAACGGCAAAATGCCAGCGGTCAATAGTGAAGACTTGACATGTGAACTATAGCAATGAATATAAATTATAGTCTGTTTAGTGGCTTCGAATTGCTTCTGCCGCCACTGACACCATCACGCCGATGATGGATCGTTTAAATTAAAATTACGAGGTTTGCATTCTAGCCTGCTACTCTTTAAAACATGAATCGCACATGGATGGTGTTTTTATAGTCAATAAGTTTATTGAATCAACAAAATACAAGTATAAAAAGTTCTAAACTATATTCTGACTACTGAAAACTAACTGAGAAATGCCGTTTATTTACATACAAAAGGTAGCCGGAGCATAATTTCGAACCGATTGAAACCTCATTCATTAAAATCGGTTAAACGCTAAGGTGGAACACGCTTATATACGTTTGTATATAGGAAGGGATACGGTTTTAGCGGGCTATGTTTATAGGCCGCTAATACCGTATCCCTTCCTTCCGGCTCTGCCGTTGTCGGGCAAAAAGATGAGATATCTATCGTCAGTATGGCAGACTTCAGGGTTAAATGTACGGCTGTAAAATGTGAGCGACTTACTTGGTGAGACTGTGGGCAGCATCGTAGCCCGCGGCGGCGGCCCGGCGCTCCGCAGCCACGTCCACCATTCCTCCGCATCACAGCGACTGGCATCACTTGCACCCCCCCACGTTCACTACAACATCACACATACACAACCCTCCGACACCTGATCAGTAATCACACGCCATGCGACACCGACATATCTAGTTACTGACTCGGGTTTCTCGTTGCAATCATTGATTTCATATTTATTATGCGAAGTTAGTCTGAAACAATTGAAACAGTATTTTATTATCACCCACCACCAAGGCAGTCCTGTGTGTTCTCACGAGAACATTGTTGTCGTTAATAGTTATTACCTAGATGAAGATGCGACATTTCTCGCGCCTTTCTTTTAAAAATCATGTTGGCAGTCGGTGGTGGTCGGATGACAACCAAACCTCAGAAATGCAGAAAAATAATTAAAGAAATATCAACTGCGTTAAAGTAGTAATGAGGTTCGGTTATACTTTACCTATTAAATAAATAAATATTAAATATTAGGGGACGATCTTACACAAATCGACCTAGTCCCAAACTAAGCAAAGCTCGTACTGTGGGTACTAGACGACGATAAACATATAGTATATATAAATAAATATTTAAATACATAGGAAACATCCATGACTCAGGAACCAATATTCGTGCTCATCACACAAATAAAAGCCCATGCCGGGATTCGAACCCAGTACCTTTTGCTTAATAGGCAGGGTCACTACCAACTAGGCTAAAGCGGTCGCCAATACGTGTAACTAGTGGGTTTTGGTTGTCACCACTCTCCAATATTTGTTCGGCATAAGATTTTCTCGATTCATATAGTCCTGTAACTTCTGGACTATTTGAATTTTGTAAGGGTGGAAATTTAGTTTTTTTTTGAGGATTGTTTGCAATGTCGTCCTGGGAATATCTAAGACCGTAGAGCGTTTGCGGATGGACAGTCGCGGATTTTCGAGTACCAGACTGCTTGGCGCGGTTCACGTTTTGTTCAGTTGTAACCGTAGGTCGCGGGCCCGGTCCTCGCTTATTTACTGTGGAACCTGTAGCTCTAAATCGTGCGACCCAGCTCTCAATCAATTTGGTTGATGGTCCATCACAAATACGCCGTATATAGAAGTGAACACAAAACTTACGCCTTGTGATGATGGGCGAAAAACCGTTGGTTAGGTACGCCTCTATTGCATATGCACGCTGCGCAGCTGGCCAGCGATCCATTTTGACTTATCAATCCGCAACTCTCGCAATATTAAAAAACCAATCGGCATCTCCCTCGGACTTCACGTTCGAAAATTATTTGAAATCGGAATTCTGCCACTGACCACCTTGTACTAACTACGAGGGGCATTCAAAATATTCTCGGTATGTGGATGAAAACAAACAAGTACGAAGTTTGATATTTTTGTTTTTCAATATACTCCCCCCCTATGTTCATACACTTATAAGATCGATCAATTTTTTTTTTTAATCCCTCATAAAAATATTTTTTATCTTTGGTGTTAAAATGCTCCTCCACGGCCGTCTTCAACGCTTCATCGTCAGAAAATTTATTTCCACACAGATCCTTTTTAAGATTGGGGAACAAAAAGAAGTCGCTTGGGGCTAAGTCCGGACTATAGGGTGGATGAGTAACAGTTTCAAACCCACATTCAACAATAGCTGCCTTGGCAATATGAGCAGTATGGACAGGGGCGTTGTCATGCAGAAGCAGAACACCTTTGGTTAACTTTCCTCGCCTCTTTTCTTTGATCGCATCTCTTAATTAACGTATAACATTAGCGTAGTACTGCCCTGTGATATTTACACCTTTTTCTTTATAATCGATAAGCAAAACTCCTTCACAATCCCAAAATATTGTAGCCATGACCTTCCCAGCTGAAGGGATGACCTTGAACTTCTTGGGATGAGCTGCACCCTTAATGTGCCACTGCATGGACTGCATGGACATGGGTCATAATGATGAACCCAGGTTTTATCTCCAGTAACTATTTTTTGCAGAACCTCATCGGGATTTTCACCACACAGGTCGATAAAATCTGAACAGCAAGCCACACGCATATCCTTTTGAAGCCGCGTCAGCATTCGAACCCATCTTGCACTTACTTTTGACATATTAAGATGGTCATGTATAATGTCATGTACGGTACCAATAGAGAGATTGGTTACTTGAGCTATAGATTTCACCTTCACTCGACCGTCTTCCAATATAAGTTTTTCCACTTTATCAATATTTTCTTGTGAGGTAGCCACTACAGGCCGGCCAGGTCTAGGGTCATCTTCAATACTCTCCCTTCCACGCTTAAATTCGCTTGACCATTTTTGAATAGTAGATAAAGAAGGAGCAGACTCACGGTAAACACAATCCATTTCCTCTTTTATGGTTTTTTGATTTTTACCCTGTTTTGTCAAGAATTTTATGACGGATCGGTGCTCTAATTTCGTTAACATTGTTAATTCGCTCATTGTGTTCATGTTTGTTCGGCAATTGCAGAAAAACAAAAGAACATCTCGGTTCCAGTTTTACTTTTTTTTAATGTCAATGGATGAATCTTAGCGGCCAGTAACAAATATATATATAAAAGAGGTTGTAACGTATCAATACCGAGAATATTTTGAACGCCCCTCGTAAGTAACTTTTTTGTTGACCCAAAAATTTTACTTAGTATTTCTGCCAATAGAAAGAAGGGAAGGAGCCGCCTGTTTCAGCTACGTTTAAAATGTATCTGTAGAAGATTCTAAGGCTGCTGACAACGCCATATAAAATTTTAACGTGTCGTCAAATTGTGTAGAGGCCAAATGCAATTAATAACTTTTAATACCCATTAGATACACAAAACAGTTTTCATGCTTGAAACATTGAATACATGCACTTATTGAACAATACACGTAGGTAACTCAACGGAGTTACGTCTGTTAAGTCCTTTATTCCCATGGTCACCCTCTGTCTCCATCATTAGATCAGCTCGAAAGTACCATAATATTTTATTGTCATCCAAACTATACTTAAACCCAAAATTTCGGCTCAATCGATTGAAGACGTCTGCTTCAAAATTGAGTTGCAAAACTTCAAACCCGAACAAACATAGCAAGTTCCAAGAACATACATAGCATAGTTAGTATACGTACATTCTGCAAATAAGATTACTGAAAAATATTGTAAGTACCCTTGAAAATAAGATATATTTATGTATAAAATAATTATGAAAGTCTATTTAAATACTGCCGGTTCATGACAAGGTTGACCTAGCCTTTGTGGCCCTATTATAGTGGGAAAATCCATGAATTAACTGTAAAAAAAAAAAAAAATTGCGTAAGTGGGTATGTTACCCTCACCATTCGCAATTCCATCTACTAACAATGAATATGGCAAAAGAGTCCGGACAAACGCATTGCCACGCGCTTTAAATAAACGTCCATATGAATTGATACCCGAAAAGTCTGAAAATCTTATAGTAAAAATATATAAGAAAATGTTAAAAGATAACTTACACTTAAGAGTCCGCAGTAAGCTCGATTCTCCATACAAACGTAGATACGCTCTCATTTTAAAACTACGTGTTGGATTATAACGAAACTTGCATATACAATGATATGAGGTATATCTATGTCTGTAATTAGTGTATGTAGCTTCAGATACCATAGTAAAAAAATACAGCGAATTTAAGTTTTTCATACAAAACTTGTTTTTTCTGTATTTTGTTTGTTTCATAAACTAAGGAAGGCCAAACTCGGCCGAGCTTGCGGACTCTTTAAGTTAATCTTTGTTCTCATCCTACTAATATTATAAATGCGAAAGTTTAGATGTTTGGATGTTTGTTACTCAAACACGCTTAAACGGATGAACCGATTTGAATTAAATTTTGCACGAAGATAGTTTATAGCCTAGATTAAAATATAGGATAGTTTTTATCCCGAGTCCACGCAGATGAAGTCGCGGGCGGAAGCTAGTTATGTAATAAAATACTAATAGTAGGGCAGTTTCAGGTGATAATGTGGACACGCTGGACAAAAGCACCAATTTTTTTTCAGGTACTTGTTAGGTCCATAGCTTTAAGTTTTTGATAGGAACCAACTCCTCCGTCGGCCATCTTTAATTTTATGGCGGCAATCTTGAATTATACGTACCTATATCATAAATAACTATCTCGAGTTCTAAATAACGTAGAATCACAAACTTAGTGTCTAAATATACATATTTAAGGTCAAGGAATTCAACTAGATATTTTTTAGAGTCGAGTTCCCAAAGGATATCAAACGGGACCCTGTTCCTAAGCTTCCGCTGTCCATCCGGCTGTCTGCGTATCAGCAATAGCTAGACTGTCAAAATTTTCACAGAAGTTATTGTTCTATTGCTGCTTTAACATACATTCATAAAAACAAAAACAAGTTAAAAATTAAACAGTGATCTCATACTTGAAACGTCATTCTATGGCGTTTTTTTGCCCGCCCATAACAATTGGTATATCTCTAGAACCGTAATATGTGGACACTTGAAATTTCCGCAGATTATGTATTACTCCTCTATAATAAAAAGTAATAAAAATATAATAACGTTAATAATTGGTTTTTTAACATAACTTAAACCAACTCTAAGAACGAAGATGTTTTACATGTATATATGCAGTGTTATATAAGTAAGGGGTTCAGCGTATACTTAGCATAAAATATTAATATTTAGACACCAAGTTTGTGATTCTAAGTGACTTAGAACTCGAGATATCGATAATTAACTATAATTCAAAATGGCCGCATTAAAATTTAATATGGCCGACGGAGGAGTTAGTTCCTATCAAAAACTTAAAGCTATGAACCTAACAAGTGCATGAAAAAGAAATTGGTGCCTTTGTCCAGCGTGTCCACATTTACGACAATTTGTTCGAGCACTCTGCCCCACTATAAGTCCGATTATAAATTTCGATTAGGCAATTTAACATCTTAAAATAATAAGATTGAGCCTCATCGCTGGAAATGTTACATATTTTATCAAAGAAATAAACAGTTTTTTTTATTTCTTCTAGAAGCCCGATTATCGTCACCCTAGCTACAACCCATAACACAAGCCGTGAAGAGCTTACTACGGGACAAGTTCGATTTGTAAAAGATTGTTTCCTAATATTTATTTATTTACTCTCGGAAAAGTGGAACCGATGATGAGTATGAAGACCACAGATGACTCATGGAACTCCTCAATGATGTAGATATTTCACTGATCATAAAGGAATTCCGTTGGCGTAGCAACTAATCAAACTAGATCCTAGATACTTATAAACTTCATAGTATGGTAATCAATAGTACCTAGGGCGGGAACACAAATAATGTCTCAGATCGCAAATATTTGATAAATATGTATGTATGTATTTAAGCACTTTAATGTACACAATAAAAGGTTAAAGAATATACATGTCACACAATAGATCAAAGTACAAAGGCAATATGCGGTCTGAGGCACGCGTAGCGAGCTGCAATTGCCACTTTATGGCCTGGTGTGACGTAAAAGATGATATCACAGCATGTTTTCACAAAGCCCCCTTTCAAAAACATTTAGCAAACACATTTCACGCTGCTGAAATTCAGAGCGGGGGCTGGGTGAAATGTTTTTGTTCAGACGCATAAAATTACTCTTTCAAACTATAGAGCACTACCAAATTACTAACATATCCGCAATCTACTGTCTGTTCGGTTTTGAATATGTTCCCCCGGGAACCTTTGGCATTAGGATGGAGGTATGTAGTCTTGCAGCTTTTTACGGCATATCTGAAGTTATCGCCATATAAAATCGTAAATAAAGTACAAACGTATTATAGGTATTATATACAGAAAGTGAAGTCAAGGGCCGGATTAAGATCTTACGACGCTCAAGCTGCACTCGATCGCGATGCTAAGCAGACTTTGTCCGCAAAATGAAAGCCTCGAAAACTGTACGATGGTTTCTTAACAAAAATGTTACACGTTGTATTGCATGAAGAAACGTACATAAAACCAGACTTGAAACAGATACCAGGGCGAGAATTTTACACTTGAAGAGTCGCACAGATGCTCCTGAAGATTGTAATATGACAAAAAGATCAAAGTTTCCTAAAGAGTTATTTGTAGCTAGCTGTGGTAGACGAAGTCGTTTGATCATTCATCACAGCAGCAATGAAATCTACATAAAATAATGACTTCAAAAGATAATTTACTTGAGAGTGAATGGTATGTACAGGATGGTGTTGCTGTGGCAAATCCACCGAATCGTCCTGAACTCAGGCTGGCCTCAAGGCTCCACCCACCGAACGCGTGTCGTGCGCGGCGCGTGTGCTGCGCGGGCCCGCGCAAGTTGTAAAGCGTTGAAACTACACTTCAAACACATATCGAACGCGGTCCGAACGCGGGCCCGCGGCGCTATAGTTACAACTCGGCAGCGCGGCCGCGTGTCCTGCGCGCCGCGTGTGAAGCGCGGGCCCGCGCGGGCCCGCGCATGCACGCGCAGCTGCCGCACTGCTGAGTGTGGTAGAGATAGTGAGATATATATTAAATGTGTTGGTAGTGAGAGAGATATGACGCGCGCGCGGCGCGTGCACACGCAGTTGCCGCGCTGCTAAGTGTGATAGAGACAGTGAGATACATATTAAATGAGTTGGTAGTGAGAGGCATGACGCGGCGGACCCGCGCAAGCCCGCGTTGCTACACGCCGCCCGCTTGCGGTGTGAATATACCGCTTCAACCGCGCCCGACACGCGCCGCGCACGGCAAGCGTTCGGTGGGTGGAGGCTTTATGGATATTGTCGACGACAAAACGACCAACGAAACCCTATTAAGAAGACTCCGTTAGGGGTACACTGATCGTCTGTTGCAGGGCTATAATATCGTTTATACCGCAATGAATAGGTAGACACTCGAAATAGTCTCAGTGTGTATCAATGGCCGCTATATACTAACAATAAATAATATAAGTTTAAAAAGCTAAAAACAAAACGGAAATCCTGTACAAGAAATACCTACACAAGTACGTGTTTTTGGTCGTTTTTGCTTGTTTAGAATAATGCCAATACATACCTATACCCTTTTTTACATAATCAATAGTAGTACCGCAAATAGCCAGCTTTTATCTACACTAATATTATAAAGAGGAAAGATTTGATTGTTTGTTTGTTTGTATAGAATAGGCTCCGAAACTACTGGACCGATTAGAAAAATTATTTCACCATTAGAAGCCGACATGATCCCTGATGAACATAGGCTACTTTTTACCGCGGGAAAATGCTTCATTCCTAGGCATTAACCGTCCAAAGCCGGGCCGGGCAGCTAGTAATACATATAAAGCTCAAGGTTGTAGTCTTATATAAAAATATGTTCAGTTAGGTTCAGTGATATTTCTAATTTGAAAATGCATTGAAATATTTTTTTTCACAATATACTATGTCACAATAGGAACTTATTGAAGGGGAAAAAATGAGTATAAGATTTTAGCCATAACAAGTTTTCCTTTTAACTTTTGAAAATTTGATCATTTATTTATTTACACTTAACAGGGAAGGCCAGAGTGGCAACAATTATATTATTACACTAATTAAGTCGTTTTTTATAGATAGTGCTTTCAGGCAACTCTTGCTCAACCACTTCTCTTACACTCAATCCTAATGCTAGTATGTAGTATGTAGTGCCTCATACATGTATTAATCAGTATTAGATTATAAATGATAACAGGAAAAATAGGAAAAATTGTTTGTCATAACATAATATTGCATACCTACTCAATTAAATTCCATAAAGTATACTAAATTCTAACTGAGTCTGCTATTGATTAGCTCATGCTGTATTATGCAAGGCAACTAAGTTATGATGCACTTGAAATGAATGCAAGAAAGAGACAGGTATTAAATAGTGTTCCAATGATTGAGTTCTATTATTCTAATTAATTGATTGTGCCCAATGTATCTTCAAAATATGTTCTCAGTATAAGTAGTACTTTATTCACCCATGATCCAAGAAATTCAATTGCTGATCGTTCGGAATTTTAATTTATCAGGAACATTAACATCAAACATGTATCAGCTTTAGTTGAATCTATTCTCAAGAACATATATCCAACTTCCCTTTTTTGTCAGTTCAAAAAATACTGATTTGATCTCCATTAGCAAGTATGTAATGCATGTAATGTATGTAAATATGCATGTGTATGGAAGACCATACGCATACATATTTATTTTAATCTAATGTCAAGTAGCTTCATCATATCACAGTAAATGTTCCAAAGAGTTACCACAATATCATATAAGTGCAAGGAATACAATAATATATCACCGAATGTAAAATAATGGGCATTTAGAAAGCAGTGTATGCATACAAATATATTTCAGATATGCCTATGTAAGTTAACCCTTATTTTGTTTATATTTTATCTAGCTCACAATTAGTAAGTCAGTCGTAGTATCAAGCATTTATTCATGTAGGAAAATACTGAAGGGCCGACAAAAGGAAAAATACAGGGTAAATGAGAGCCCATGTCACCTTAACACCTACATTATAAGATGTGTAACTTAACTTTAGGTATTATTCTTAATCAGGCCCATTGTCTGTTATGATTATTTAATGAACATTGATACACGCACTAATGTTTAATCGCATAATAGACAATAGTGTAAGAACAAATAACCCTATTTAAATAAAAATTCACACTCGACCAATCATGGCATACCCAGTAATGCAACGAATGCCTACAATACTGACATACCTACAATTTCATGAGATCATCGATACAGCAAAATGTAATAAATATAAATGTGACTCACCCGTTTATGTACTTGGCTACACGGAGACCGTGTAGGTTATCATTTAACTATAGTGATAAACGTCGTACACGGCACATGCGTACTATTATACTATTGTTACAAAGAATATCCATGTTATTATTATCTATATTACATAAAGATATAACCCTTATTTCTACTCTGTTGTTTTGTTATTTTTATAAATTTTCACTGACATTACGGTTGAGATTTCTTATAGCAGAATAAGCAGAATGAAACAAAACAGAAAGATATTGAATTTCGTACTTGTGCTGCCCTCTATGCGAAACAGCCGGTTACACGACGCCAGCCAGTAATCGTAATCATATTGTTTGACATTAGGCGGTAATAACATTGTGATGGAGTCTAGCTGCATATTTAACAGTTCGCAAATATTATATACTCTCTCAATATTGCAAGATAATGCCATTTTTGCAAGTATTACGTGTTTGAATGTAATAAATAAATATAACAAATGAAAATTTTGGTCAATTGAATATTTAAAATATTGTTTCAATAGACGTGCATACAATGTTGCTACGGGTAACTCATGAATAACTTTTTTTTGTGACACAGGTTTCACTCTCTCAACAACGCGTTTGTGCTGCTATAGAGTTCGAATACAGTGATTAATAATTCATGCTAAAATGGTTTTTGTGTTGTATAGATAAGGATGAAAGTGGCAAGAACGTTTTTGACATTTGACAGTCTCGGACTACGTGCGCAATGGTACCGTCGTTTGGGTAGCAGGAATGCCCCCCTCTGTTGATTAAAATTTGAAACATTATTATATGCTTCTATCTAAACAAGGTCAACAGTTTTCATCAACTCTGCAACGAAAATAATTAAGAATCAGTGTATATTATGCCTTTATCTTTGAAGAAAGTGCTTTTTGTTCGTCATTATCTAAGATACATGCGCGAGTGTCCGCGAAAATGATCTGTACTTTGTTTTTCGCAATCACATCGTTACATGAACATGGATGACCTAAAATGCGAATACGCGAAGAAGAAAAGATGCTTTGGGCTGTCACGAGTAACGATATCAACGGCAAATATAATGTCTTTTATATCGGCTATCACCAATCGAAAACATATCTTCGCATAACGATCGTTGAATTTCCGATGTACAAAAGTGAAAATGTGATGTGTCAAACTGATTGTTTACGTCGCGGCGCACAGGTGAGCGAGAGCGGTTTGTAGTAGTGGCACGCAGGGCGGCTCGGCTGCCTCGGCCAGGGGCCAGGTGCGCGGGCATGGCGGGCCGGGAGAGCCCCGCCAACGGCGGGTACGAGGCGTCGGAGCCCGCGCTCCGCGTGCGCAAGGACCTGTTCCCGTCATTGCGCCTGCCCAAGCTGGCCGGCGACGTGGAGGCGGACGCCGACGCGGAGGACTCGCAGCTCGACCTGCTCGAGAGCGTCTCGTGTGTCAACCTCGAGACGGACTTCGAGAAGAGCATCGACGACATCGCCAACCAGAAGCTGCAGGGCAACGGCGCCCTGTCGCCGCCCGAACGGCCGCACCCGCGTTCTCGCCATCGCAAACACAAGCAGCACTCTCGGCACAACTCCCACTCCCATGGAGACCAGTCGCCCCCTAATGGCTGCCTCCCGCAGAAGAAGAAGAAGAAGAGGTCTCGCCACAATCACTCACCCGCTAACAATGCGGTGACATTGCATGTGAAAGGTGGAAAGAACTTAAATTTAGTGAGTAGTAGTGAGTGTCAGGCGGAGGAGCAGGATGGAGAGGAGGACAGTTCGGAGGATGAAGTGCTCAAGTTTAGTGTGAAGTTACCTTTAATTAATGTAATGCGGCAGAGTGGCAAACCATACAGTCACGAACTTAGTCAATTATCAACTAAAAAGAGCAAATCAAAGGACTCTGTGAAAGAAAGAAGGACTCATGCTGTTACACCGTGTAGTGGAAAGCCCAGGTCTATGTTAGACATATGTAGCTCCAAAAGCAAGAAGAAATCTAAGAAATCTGATAGTGCTCCCACATACCACAGTCAGATTGTGGACACAAATACCATTAAAATCAAAATCAGAAGGAGTGTTCATGAAACGGTAAGTTGTATATCAGTATGTTAATGGCAGGATGGTATGGAATTTCACCTGTAAAGATTCATCTGTCAAATATTATTCATTCTATTAATATTTATTAATAAGGTAGACAGTTGAAACAACTAGTCAGAAGCAGATGTAGCTACACATTCCAAGAGGTGATGAAATTATCTACACACATTTTATCATATAGCAACAAGAGCTTGTGTCAATCATATTAAACACTTGGTAGTGCATAGTTGCTTCTATATTTGACCATATACATTGTATAATATCTTGACAAATATAAATGGAAATGTTAGTGA
Organism: Epinotia bilunana; assembly: GCA_947049275.1. Classification (NCBI taxonomy): domain Eukaryota; kingdom Metazoa; phylum Arthropoda; class Insecta; order Lepidoptera; family Tortricidae; genus Epinotia; species Epinotia bilunana. The sequence continues at coordinate 13,039,303 of OX346252.1, forward strand.
TTGTGGTCTTCCAAGATCATTTTCAGACATTTCTAGTTATCTGAATTGTCATGTTGGTGGTTGAAATCCTAAATTAAAGTAGGAAACTTCACTTAAAAATACTATAGTAAAGTTGATTTCAACCTTTCACAGCAGAATATCTTTTAAATCACTGTTATCTGTGACCTCTTATAAGTTATAGTTAGTCTGCATAATGATCATAATTACCAGGTACTTGCATATTTACTGTAATATTTTTTCAACTTTCTTATATTTTTTTGTTGAGGTAATTCTTTTTGATTGTTAGGATAATACAGAGGAAACAATTAACAAATTCAAACTATACAGGAATTTATTATAACTGCTACATTTTTCTCGTCCATCAGACATCTGTTGATATTTAGACAGTGAAAGAAAGATGCATCAGTGTTGGGACTTTGTTACAATGCAATCATTGTGTTCTCAAAGCATACAATTAGTTAGCTTCACAAAAAAAAAATATACATCAAAATCTTACATGACAAAACAATCCTAAGCAATACAGGTGTAGACTCAAAATTTATTATTACTCTAAAAGAAAATCCAATTCATATAGCTCAAAGAATTACGAAGCTACAACCGTTTTCATATTGCTTGTTAGAGAGAGAAAATGCTCGCAGATCGTGATGTCACGAGTCATAGTAAATGACAATTGTTTCATATGAACTATATGAAGGTGCGTTATGCGGAAAAGGGACAGAATATACCCCCTCTTAAAACTTTGGACACTTGTAACTTTGTGATTATTTTATCCCCTGCTTTACTTTTTTCTTCTTTTGACCATATTTTTAATCCTTTTTCGGGGAAATTCAACATTATTGGTCATTTTATTTTGTGTCTACACCCCTATTTTTTGTGACAATATACAAACAATATGGGTGTGTAATCTCAATCATTACTCAAAGAGTACATCTAAATGTTTGTCAACAACAGATTATTAAGACCAGCTTGACAGGACTGGCTTCCTACAACGTGCTTGACATCTAAACAATTGTAATGATTTTATTGGGATATGGTTAAAGGTGACGCCTACACCAACGTCGACAGCTGACCTCGGTCAGAGGAAGTCAAAGAAGAAGCGGGCAGCGTCGCCCGTGGCCAGTGTGAGCTCGGGCGAGGAGTACGACCCGGCGCATCCCGACACCTTCGCCGCAAGCATCGCCGCGCCCAAGCCGCGCCACCCGCCCACCAAGACCAGGAAATCTAACTCTAAAAGTAAGCATTTCTCTAATATGCTGTCTGATCTGATCATACATAGCAAGTACAGCAGGGCACTGATGATGATATAGGGTGTTCAAACCAATTCCGTTTAGTTGGAGCTGAAGGTTATAGCCTAGTGACGTTCTCACATCACATTCTCCTTTCATTTTTTTTGTCCTCCTGCCAAATATAAGGACAACTTTATGTAATTTTTTACTAATCTTTGCCTAATATTTTCAATTGCCGCAATTAGAGAATTACTAAGCACTCTTTGCCGAGGGCTTGGTAACTCTTTTCAGCTTAGTAATTCTCTAGTCTTACTACTACATGGAGAATCCGCCACTGCACTCGTTAGGTGAAACATGGGTATGTCACTCCATCATCCATTCACACTACCCTAAGAAATGAAGAAAGCCAGGGTCACGCTTCTTTGGAAGTGAAAGACTTTCTTGATTTGTTGCACTTGGGACTGTATTATCATTTACCTTCCATTAAAAGGTCATGGGTGTAATTGAACGTAACTTGACTCTGTAATACAAGGAGTCGCTGGCCATAGATTTGAATGTCACAGTCAGAACAATGAAATTCACAGAATTACCTACACATTTATATGCGTGCATAAGCTAGTGTCTTCTATCCAGGAGAAACCATGAGTAAGGAATAAGTAATAGTCCTTGTTGGCAGTGGCCACACTATCTAACCCAGGGCCGCTAGCTGAATAGGTAGTGACCTATTCAGCTAGCGGCCCTGGGTTAGATAGTCTGTGAGGACAAATATTCGTTTTATTTCTGTGAGTGCCTATAGCTTGCTTGGACGTAATTCTTGCATTGGAATAAGATTGTAATTGCCTAGATCATTCAAATATTAAAAGAGAAAAATAACTGTTATCAGTCAAATTTGTTAATCAAACAGTATTTTTTTAATGTACAAACGCCAACACAACTAACTGACCATCCTGTAGTATTTAGAACCCTATTAGAATGGTCATAAAGTGCACTAATGGTCAGTTAGCTGTGTTGTCGATAGTACACTGAATACATACTAATTTATACATATTGAAAGCTGCTCAACATTATATTATTTTGTTGAAATTTATAATCCATATGTGCCACAAAGCGGTTTCATGTAACATTGTATATTTAAATAAGTAAAGCAATAATGCAGTGCGAATTTACTATCTTTGATCATTATTTTACATATCATGTTGCACTTACTTAATGGAGAGAATCATGTAAAAACATGGGAACTTTCATTTTACATGACATGTAGTGTTTCTTCATCATGCCCAGGGTGCCATGCTTATGTTATCAATCCCATATATAAAGACTGTTTTTTTAAGGGTCTGTAAGTAGTGTATTCACCTAGCCTAGTCATACCGAAAATAGAGGTAACTTTGAATACGCAATAATTTAAATGCGTTCATCACAGAACAAGAGTTACTACCAATAGTCTGCATCCTTCTTATTGGTGGCATTACTTCTGTAAAACTGAGTGCCAAATAAAAATAAAAGAAACAGTAGTATGGAACCCTTAATTTTTTTAACCGACTTCAAAAAAAAGGGGAGGTTCTCAATTTGGTTGTATTTTTTTTTTTTTTTCAATGTTTGTTACCTCAGAACTCCGTCATTGATGAGCCGATTCATAATTATTATTTTTTTGTTGTTAAGTATATGCTTCCAGGTGGGTCCCATTTTTTCGAAAATTCAATTGGATGATGGGATCCATGAGGAATTGAGGGAACTCCTCAATTATATTAGGCACGCGTGTAGTGATTTTGGTATTTTCTATTATAACTTGTGTATTTACATCCGGAAATCATAAATTGGTGGAGTGGACTTGATGATGAAGACCACAGATGACTTATGGAATTCCTCAATTATGTACTTAAAAGTACAAAAGTATATCACAGATTCTGATAAAATTCCGTTGAAATAGCAACTAATGAAGTACCAAGGGTGATCCTTGTGGAATTAACGGAAGTCCTCAAATATTATCGGGTCACATACAGCGATTGGGTTTTTTTCTATAATAATCAACGCATTTGCTCTCGGAAATCAGTTCATGTGGTAAATTGGAAAAGAAATGTTCTCGTGGCTTGGCGGAGTACTAAATTGAAGTCGGTGAAAACTTTGTTTTTAAAGTAAATTATTATTGGATTCTGTGTCTTTCTATGGCAAGTCATAGACACGTTAAACTAAGGGTGGGCTGCACCGAACTGGCTGTAATCGTAAGCGGTGTTCGTTAAAATCTGATTCTATGGAAAGTTTGACAAGTTTCTATGGGATGACAGCTGCCGGCGCCATATTTAACGTTAATCGATCTGTAATCGTAAGTTGGTGCAACTCGCCCTAAAAGTCAAACTACATTACTACACAATGTATTTTTAAGTCTGCATATGCGATTTGTCTAGCCTAGCTAGAAATGTGGGTGAATTATAGGTAGACAATTGATACTGATTTCCAAAAAGCCTATGGTTAATTTTCACTGGTAATTACAGCTCGCAGTTTTTTTTTTTTCACAATAGAAAACAAGATCTCATCAGCATGAGTTAAAATGACTTGTGAAAATGAGGCCGGCCTTCCTTAGGGTAGTTTCATATTAATTTCACCCAATTCATTCAGACATTAATTTCATCCAATTTATCTCAAAAACATGTTTTACAACTCTTTTCTCAAAATAGTTGTAACTCGTGCTGTGGGATAGCAGTGCTCCTCCTCTTACACATGGTTCAATTTATAAACATAATTGTTGAAGAAAAAAAAGCAAATATATTATGGGAATCCTATCTTGACAGAAAATCAATTGACCTATTACTGTTAATGCAAAGCTCTTCTTCCGGTCATTGTCAAGCAAGCCAGAGGTCCTGGGTTCGAATCCCAGTAAGGGCATTTATTTGTGTGATGAGCACGAATATTTGTTCCTGAGTCATGGATGTTTTCTATGTATTTAAGTATTTATTTATCTATATAAGTATGTTTATCGTCGTCTGGTACCCATAGTACAAGCTTTGCTTAGTTTGGGACTAGGTCGATTTGTGTAAGATTGTCCCCTAATATTTATTTATTTATTGTGGCACTCTTTGGGGGAGGCCTATGTCCAGCAGTGGACGTCTTTCGGCGGATATGACGATGATGATGATAAAAGCTCTTAAATATGAATAGTTTCTTGAACACTGGATATTTATTTATTTATTGATTTAATCTTTATTGCACAAAAGAATATCTTATAGTACAAAAGGCGGACTTAATGCTATAAAGCATTCTCTACTAGTCAACCTTAAGGCAAAGCAGATAAAATGTGGGCAGTGCAACTTAATTTAAAACAAAAACTCTATAATATGTCTAAAGATGGGATGAATAATAATATAGTAGAATACGATACAATATGATATAACAATATATACCTATTAATATATACATACACATACATATGAATATAGATGAAACTTACAAATCTGATAGATTATTTTTTAGTTCTGCCAGCAAATAATTTTTGTAAGGACTTTTTGAAGACAAGCCTGTTTGGAGATTGTCGAATTTTGACAGGGAGATGGTTCCATAGGCGAGCTACTTGGACGGAATTGGACATAAAACCAGTACGGTGAGGTGGAATAGATAAGGAAAGGTTGCCAGAGGAGCGAAGTTGACGGACTCGAGAGACACAGTAACACTTAAAAAGAGTTTTGAAATATTCGGGAGAATTTGGATCGTTTAGAATGGAGAAGAGAGTGCAGAGCATACGTATTTTGCGGCGTAGGCGGATTGGCAGCCAGCCCAATTGGGAGCGGAAGGAAGAGACATGATCGAATTTGAGGATATGAATCTAGAGTGGATGTAAATATCTTGTGATTGCTTACTCGAGGGAAAAGGTGCTTTCAATTTAATTTTCTCTTGATGTTAGTAATTGTTGTACCCACAGCAAACATTTAGTTATATTATTTGACGCTTTAATAAAATAATATTGTAACATGACGCGCGTATAAAAGTTACTTACATAAACGTTACAGTTAAGGGGGAAATTTCTCTACCCTACTATTTTTAACTTTCTTATTTGAACACAAAGAACTCGTTAAAAGTTTGAAAAGGTTCTCCGTAAGGCTTCAAGCCTATTTCTGTAGCCTGTACCTGGTGCCCGTACTTACCATAAACGTTAATCTAACTATTTAAGCTAATACCCCTTGAAATTCGTTTTTCTTTATCTTCAGTTTGTCATGGGCTTGTGAGAAAAGGGCAAAACACATTTTAGTTGAGAGAGGCCTGTTAAGTTATCCTACTAATCCTGCTAATATTATAAATGCGAAAGTTTGGCTGTTTGGATGTTTGTTACTCAATCACGCTTAAATGACTCAACCGATTTGGATGAAATTTTGCACAAAATAGTTTATAGCCTGGATAGCTTTCATCCCGGGTCCACGCAGACGAAGTAATAAGCACCTATGCCTATGTATACGTACGATATCCACAATGCACACACTAGTATGCAATAAAAAGAAGGGGGATGCGCCGAAGTGGATTAAACGATCTGAATAATTTCTTACCACATTTTGAGTCTAAAGCGGTCACGCTCACACCTGGGGGCACGGTAGTCGGGGGCACTACCGTGCCCCCAGGTGTGAGGTTGGCAAGTAAAGCAAAACAGCGGCACGGCCGTACCATCATTTTCTCGAAGCAGTTCAAGCCATTTTCAACCCCCCTATTAACTTCGTTGTGGATAAAACAAGAAGCCTGAATTTGCAGTAACCAAGCAGGCATTGTATATACACGGTATATTTCAAATTTCTTTCAATTTGTTCCAGTAGTTTAAGAATTGTTTTGTCACTCACTCACTGACTGACCGATCATCAAAACTCTAAGGCACTTCTAGCAGTCAATAGAAGGTTCAAATTTAAAATACAATTAGTGTTTAGAGTAGAAATCGAGGAAAAACTAAAATATTTTGTAATTTCGGTCCAGTTTTCTAGATACACCAACTGCATAAACAAAGATTAATAAGAATGCCTGAGACTTGGCTCCACGAAATATCTCACAACTGTTTACGGTGGAAGAGTTTCGAGATTTGGCTTCTTTTTTACATGGAATGTTTTTATGGGATTATATTACTGATTTTGTGTTACTTAAGATAACTTCTTCATTCTCTATGTTTTATTGCATCTTTTGTTGTTAAAAATATGAATTCTTCATCTCTCTTTGACTTGCTTTTTTGTAACACAAACCCTTGCATTGCCATGATTTTGGGACGGCATGAATAACGATAACAATATACTCTTTGAAGGCACGGCTTGTTCGGTTCCGAGGACCGTGACCTACACGGGTGAAAACCTTTATTGACATGCCTTGTCGTCTACGGGGATATCACCTGCCTACCTTGCAGTGGCTGATACAAACCCATAGGTACAAGCCGATTCCCACCTGCTTGCCTAAAAACTCTTTTTAGGCAAGCCTATGAGTATTTATATACACTAAACCTTTCATAACTTTTATTGTTACCGGTTACCCATCGAAAATTATCACGCGCCGCCACTGCCACCTTGTTACCAATTTTATAAGAAGGAACAGGTTCTCAAATAAAACATCGGATCCACGAGGAATCTACAGGATTATTCATATTTTATACGGCGATTAGGGTATGTTCTATAGAAACTCATGCATTTGCTATTTTAAGTGATGACGAAGACCTGCTTTGTTTTTGATTTGGAGCCATGGATACATAGAGCTCCTTAGTGATAAGTAGGTGCCTCACAAATGAACTACACTACAACTAACAAAATAGTAACGTATAACTTATATATTATAGAGGTTATAGTAGCAGCGCCTGCACATCATCAGAAATAAATAAATATTTGCGGATAATCTTGCAAATCAAACTAGTGCCAAACTAAGCAAAGCTTTTACTACGGGTACTAGACGACGTATGTATATACTTAGTGTGAATCGCCAATAACTGGCCACCCTTTAATGGGGGCCAGGTTATTGAAGTGTGGAATACTTACTAAAAATGAATTCTATTATAGGTGAATAGAGTTAATTTTTAGTATGAGGTGGCCATTTATTGAACGGTGGCCAGTTATTGGCGATTTTCCCTATATAGATAAATAAATAGTTTATTACATAGAAAACATGCATCATTCATCAACTCTGGTCATCACACAAATAAATGCCCATACCGTGATTTGAAACCAGTACCTCTAGCTTCTCAGGCAGGGACACTACCAAACTTGGCTATAGTGGTGTTAATATATTTAAAAAATAAGTGTCTGTAAAAAAAAAACATTTTTGATACAAGCTTTTATTGCCAACTACTTTTTTTGTCATCATTGGCATCAACTACTCGACGGGGTTACGTCGGAGTACTGAATTCCCATAGCCACCTTCTGTCTCCGTCATCAGATCCAGTAGATGGTACCATAATATTGAATTGTCATGCAAACTATACCGTTACCCGAAATTTCAGCTCAATCAGTTGAAGATATCTGCTTCAAAGATTCAGTTGCATAATTCCACCCGGACAAACATACATACATTGCAAGTTAATTAAAAGCTTGTAAATATACGGCCCTTCTCCAATATTTTTATAGATAGCGATTTAGTTATTCGTTATATAAATACAAAGCAGGCTAACCCGCGGAATAAAATATAGCCTATGACAACCCGGAAAGTCCATTCTACACATCTATCCATTCTATTCTACCCATTACATATAAATTTCACCACTCTCGTTCTTCCCGTAGGTGTCGTAAAAGTCGACTAAGGGACCAGGGTTGAAGTGTGTTGTGGGCGATGGGCTAGCAACCTGTCACTGTAATATCACATTTTGGCGATCTTTTATATCCACATTTATGCTAAAAGTGGCGCTGGAACATACGTTTCGTGTGCTCTGCCTACCCCTTTTGGGAATAAAGGCGTGAATGTATGTGTGTATGTACATATAAACTTACAAAGCTACAACCTCACACACTTCCTATTTATAATATTAGTATAGATAACCCGTGCTTCTGCTTTAAGTAGGAAGTATGATGTGGTGAAATGGGAAAGCGTTAACACTATGATAGCCGATCGAACGATGATGCCATGTCATTTATTACTTGAAATATTTTTTGTCATAAATAATTTACCATTTTAATTGCGTTGCGTTGTTTTTAGTTGATTGCACTTATTCATCTAGGTATACGTTATGTATATCAAAATAATTGATTTTGTGAATTGTGTATTTTTTTTTGATGCGTCAGTGAATGATATCTTTAGCTAAAGCAATATTTAATACATTGTTCCTTCTTAATCATTTATTATTTTTCAAGTTCATTCATAGTGTGTTGTGTAGCAGAAAAAAGATCATGCAGCGCGAGGCGAAAGTGTATTCAACCTCTTGTCGGAGTTTGTTTACGAAACTGCACACATTTCGTACTTTTTTCTTTTTTGTTAAGAACAATTTTTGTTGCTGTTGCTGAAAGAAACAAACTGGCCCATGTAGATATTCCACGTCTACCTCCACCCAGCCTTTGGAAACTCGCTTATAATGAAAAAATGTACGGGGACGAAGTCCCATTACACATTACAGCCAACCTAACAAAACACAGAATACATTAACCTAATATATACTCTAATACAGAACATAATATATTGGCAATATTTTCTTTACGTTGGTAGTAGACACAAGATAATCTTAAAACAATGTATGAAGTTCCGCCTCTTAAAACGTAGTGTTTATATTCTCATTGCCTCCAGCAAGCACGAAACGTAGGGTACGTTTCGTGCTTTTTATCATCCCTTGAGTGACTCATTCTTAATCCCACTAGAAGGCTTTCCAAACTCAGATCATTGAGCATTAGCAGAAGCCCGGCTGCTGAAGAGGCAAAGAAACTAATGAATTCAGATAGTTTAATGACCTCTTGCACCCTTGAAGATTTCTTCAAGGGTGCTAATTAATAGTTTGGCGGACAAGGCTTAATATGATAGAAATTATAGATCTATTGTTCTTGATTCCAATGCGAATAATATGTATGTACGGTCGCGTTCATTAATTTAGGACCCTTTGCGTTTTGGTTTGTACAGGAGCATTTGTAGGGCCTTACCAACGATATTATTTATATTTATTTATCTACACCCATGAGAAACGAAAGTTTGTACTAATGTCTATTTATGTTATAGGTAAATCCGAAAAGACTGACAGAAATAAAGGTAGTGCCTCAAGCAGTAAAGCCAGTGGCCCGCAGAGCGTTTGGGCAAGTGCCATGCCAGAAGAAGTTCTCGTCAAGATATTCGAGTACGTAGTGGCGGCACAGGGCACGCTACCTTCGGTTATCAGGTGCGTACCTGCAGCATCTTCACTGAAGCTGTATGTTTTTCATTTTATATTTTTTATATAATAACAATAATAAGGCGTGAATGTATGTGTGTATGTACATGTATATGTACATGCGTAAATGTATGTATGTACACAAATGGGACTGGGCTGGACATGTCTGCCGCATGTATCCGGATAGATGGGCCAGGATCAGTACAGAATGGACCCCGCAAGGCGGCCACCGGAGCAGAGGCAGACCAAAAAGGAGATGGCGGGACGATTTGGACGCGTTCCTCTTAGACTGGCGGGAGCATGCCAGCAATAGGGCCGAGTGGAGGAAAAGAGGGGAGGCCTTTACCTAGCAGTGGGACACCTAAACAGGCTAATAAAAAAAAAAAAACAATAATAGCAGCTTATAGGCACTGGCGCTCAAAACCAGACAGGGTCGAAGTCGTCTAGCCCTTTTTTATGTAGTGTAGTTTTCAGCACCAAAACGCAAGACGATTCGGATATGATACAAGGGTGAATCAATTTAATTTACTCCCTGTTTTTCCACTTGTCTCTCTCCATATTTGTTTATAGCCTAGGCGGTTATTAAAATATATTCTATGATTGGTTTCAGGCTGGGTAAAGTGTGCAAGTTATGGAACGCCGTAAGCTGCCGGCCGGAGCTATGGAAGCAAGTGGACCTGGCGCAGTACACTAGCGAAAAATTTAAAACCGATTACAAGCTAGTTTTGCTCCTAGAAAATCGGTTATCACAGTGCCAGATTCTCAATATCGGTAAATATATTTACTTTATTTGGCCCGAGTAGCCTGAACCGCTTTATTTCAAATGTAAATTCGTTTGTACCAGTACAGTCTTAAATTGTATTCTGTATGGTGTGTCATTGAAATATTTTTCCTCATGTTTAAATCAATTTTATATGCTTTGCATGAGTTTGCCCGATGTGGATATTTGAATATATTTTTCAATTTTAGTATATTTCACTTATATCATATGTATCTTCTAAGGTCAATTTCATAACGATGCCCTTTTCGTCTATAATATATTCACTGTATATATGTGCCAGCTCTGCTGTTCTTGTTGCTCGTTACTTTCCTCGAAGACACATTAAAACGATGGTATTATACGGTTTATATCAACGTATCATACATATTTATGACTATCGTAAACCAAGCTTGTACGAACGCAGACGCATATATGCATCGATGGAACTTATGTCTTAAGCTAAACTGCACGTCGTCCCGCAGGCCGGCTTTAAGTTGGTTTTCCACTAAGCATTAAGCGCGCGCGCGCGCGGTGGAAATAGGTAGTAAGTCCCATACGATTTCAATTCTCGCCTCGTCTCTTCTGGCCCCTCCGGTGGAACACCAGCTTTAGGGTGGGGCGACCGGGGCGCCGAGGTGTATGTATAGGGTGCCGTAAAATATAAAAGGCATGACTAGCCTGGGCCTGCTTGCCCATTTCCGTGTCAATGTCCGCGGGTAAAGGAAACTAAATTGAACGCAACTTCCACCACCAGCCCAGTGGAAGGTGAGCAACTTGTCGTGGGTGCTGGCGGTCCTGGTGGAGTGCTGCCCGAACCTGGTGGAGCTCAGCGTGGCGGGCTGGAGCCGGCTCACCCCCGAGCAGTTGTACGACGTTGCGCAAGGGCTGCCTAAGCTACAGCGATTGGATCTCTCACTCACGGTACCTTTTCTCACCTTTTTACAAGCTTTTATTAACTCCACCTGTATCAGTCTTTTTTTTTTGATATGATAAACCCGTCGTGTTCGGGCTTGCTAGAATCGTCTGGAGTCTAACCCTCATATTCATAAACGTTTATCAAACCTATTTTAATTAAAAAGCCCCTAAAATACGTGACTTTCGGCCGTATTCATAAACGTTCTACAAGCCTATTTTAACTAAAATGCCGTTAAAATTCGTTTGTCCTTGTCTGTCACTTAGACATTTGTGTTCGTAAGAAAGGGACAAAGTACATTTTATTTAGCAGAGGCATTTTAAGTTTTATGAATAAGGGGGTTTGTCATTAGTATTTGTGGGAAAGGACACATTTTAATTCGCATAGGTTTGTTAAGCTTTATGATAATAGAGTGACTGCAAGACAAGTACTGTCAGTAATTAAAAAACATTACTACTCTTTTCGTTGAGCAGTCTTGTAACAAATGACATGTGCTGTCAGATAGAGTATCAGGTACAAATGACATGTGCTGTCAGATAGAGTATCAGGTACAAATGACATGTGCTGTCAGATAGAGTATCAGGTACAAATGACATGTGCTGTCAGATAGAGTATCAGGTACAAATGACATGTGCTGTCAGATAGAGTATCAGGTACAAATGACATGTGCTGTCAGATAGAGTATCAGGTACAAATTACATGTGCTGTCAGATAGAGTATCAGGTACAATTTTTAAGCTACTTTAATTTAACGGCTAACTTTGTTGTGATCTTTGTAGTAATGAAGCCTTAAGTTTGTCAATCTTAAATATTTCAGTATGTTTTCATACCAACTATACCTACAAAGTTAGCATTAACATAATGTCACAAATGTTAGGTAGGTTATGGCACCGTTATATAAAGATTTCTTAGATCTCATGCCGATTAGCCATGCAGAAAAGTTTACTATGTTACGAATATTTGGTTTTTCGAATACTACAAGGTTTTAAGAGCATGCATGCAAATCAATGAATTCGATTTGAATTCTCGTTATTTTGTAAACCACGTTTTACAACCCGGCTGGCAGTGGAGGGCGAGGTCACCAATACTCTAAATTACTTAGTGACGTAGTGTAATTGACATTCTTTCCCTTTTTCCCCGCCAGTTAGTGTTTGTAGCTAAGGGACAGAAACTGTTCAGGCTAATGTAGTTGTAGTAAGTTGTAGTTCTGTGTAGGCTAGAGCCTTTTGGGGAGTTTAAAAAAAATGCTGTCGGTTTTGTTACTAAACGTACGCGATTGACATTGACTGTCGGTTTTGTTACAATCCGTAATAAATTAATAAATATGCCCTTTTACTATGTGTCCTACTGCTACTCGACGGTGTGTGCACATAAAAAAAGTTACGGAACACTGATCTATCAGGATGCCAGAAGTAATTGTTCCATTCACGCCAGTCGACGTAAATTTACCGGTAGGGTTACATTTTGTAACGAGTGTAACACAAATTTTGTGTTATGGATAACACAAAAGTAACACAAAAATAACAAACAAACACTAAACGTTAACGCAAAAGCCGACGTACATTTAAAAAAGATACATGCGTGATAGACTACAATACCCGTCCCTTTCTAAGTGTTCTAATTGGAAAAAGACGTGGTGGCCTTTATGTATAATGTTGTTGTTTTTTTCTGCAGTCAGAGACTGGCGGGTCAAGCACGTGCCTGTCGGCGGCGTCGATGGCGCGGGTCGCCTCTAACTTCGGCGAGCGGTTCACGCATCTCACGCTCGCCAACAACAAGTTCACGGCGCTGCCTCAGATACTCTCCTCCATTGCGGTAACTATGCCATCTTTGATGCAGCTAACGAGTCTAAATGCTTAGACATGCTATATGGAAATTATTGCAGAATTAGTAGATGTAGATTTTGACAGAGCGTCGGTTCCAAACCAGCACGGCTATCACAAGACCGCGCACGAGCTCTGTCGATTTTTCTCGCACTATCCGTCTCCATCTCATTAGAGAACTTAGAAAGAGAGGTATAGTGCGAGAATAATCGCGAGAGCTCGCGCGCCATCTTGTGATAGCCGTGCTGGGGATAAATATCCCCGTGGAGGAAAAACAGCTATCCTTTGGGGGTAACAGAGTTGGTATCTCAAATTGTATTCAATCATCCAATACACAAGGGGTATTAGTGGTTATAAAAATTAGGAGTACAATCAGTTTTCGTAATAGGTCCTGGGGTAACGATATTGAAATGGGCAATGATAAAAACGGTATTGCCCAGGTCGCAGCCACATTATTTTAAAAGGCATGTCGCTTACGTAAAGTGTATCTTCTAATACTTCTGAAAATGTTAGGAGACCGAGTTTTGATCATATATCAAGATCATTATAAATAAATGAATATCGAGCTTCATTTCCATAAAAGTAGCTGCCATACCGTAAAAACGCATCGCGTTTACATCGCGGATATTCTCGTGGAATGCCCCTATAAGAGCTTTGAGCCACTAATGGCAGTCACAAGACGCACACGAGTTATTTCTTAAATTTTATAGAGCATCGTCGCACCCCGAGCGTATAGTGGCCGTGTCCGAGCCACAAGCTGCGGGGCAGGTATGGTTCGCGCTTGCTACTAAAGCTTGGCAAATTCCTTGGTGACACTCCCATGGTCCGCGGGCGACGGGGGACGAAAGACAGCGGGGTGGTTTGAAGTGTGACTATACTTCTTGAGCGACGGCCACGGGCCGTAATGAGTGGCAGAGGGGTCGGGTTTAGTACTTACTAGTGGCTAAATGATTGCATTCGTGTGCAGGCGCACTGTCCGAACTTGGAGGTGCTTGACATATCGGGCGCGCGCGCCACCTCGCACCCCGCGGCCGTGCCGCTCGAGGCGCTGCAGAAGGGCTGCCCCAAGCTGCGCGTGTTCCGGGCGGCTAACTCGCAGCTCGTGCTTGCCTCGGCCACCACGTCACAACAGGTTAGTTGCGATCTAAAACTTGTATAACATATAATAATTTAAGAAATTAGTTTGAGACGTGATACTTTGGGTTTTCTCAAATTATTATAGCTTATTCTAGGAAAGGGGGAATTCCGCGTCAGTGGAAAGCCAATTTATGAAAGTTTCTTAAAACATTCACTGCCAATCGTGACGCGCTAAGCTCGTAGCCGATCCCTTGGTTTTCCTCGTATGTAGCGGAAAGCGACTACGGCGTAGGCGCCCGCTAGGCTGGTTCCTGGCAGCGAAAGTGTTAAAATATCACACCGTTAGCCTGCGAATGTCAAATAACGTTCTGTATGGAAGCTCAACCACCTAAAGCGAGGCCCCTCTTTTATGTAGTTGAGGCCTGTTCGAAAAGACATTACACATTTCAAATGTGCAAAACAATTGCCTATTCGAAAATTTCACATTTAAAAGCAAGAGGGTCCAGAAACTTAATAGTACCATAAATAAAGTATAAGAAGATATATCCACGCCATACATTAAAATGAATCCGCCTTATTTGCTGTGAGCACCAGGGGGCGTTAGTGAACTGGTATGTACATTTGCTCTCAGCAAAAGATGTCGTTTATATCAATATTGCCTTTTACGGATTATTGAATACACTAACGGCATCTGTACCTACAACAGGTGATGTTGTAAAAAATCTGTTTTACGCGGTCAATAGATGTCACTTTGCAACATAGGTTTACACAAAGTAAAATAATAGTATTTTTTTCTGTTTTGTTAGAGCACACGCGAGCAGTCAATAAAATGCTCAATTTTTGTACCTTTTCTTAGAACCTCCACCGTACCATCATGTACCATAAATAAAGTACCTATATAAGCAACCTTACATAAGACCGCAGCCAAAGTTCCACTACTTGCTACTTAGGTATGTGGTGTGTTCTTGGGGGTAAGCTTGCCAGGGCTCCCCAAGGGGGAAGTTATGTGGATCCCCACTATCAACAAAACTCATCTTGTTTGATGATGTGCATTTGTACTATCAATCTCAAAGCTGTACCTTGATTCGTCTATTTGCTGCCATGCGATTTATTGTGCTAGTGGCTCTATGTGCTGTAGAAACTAGCGAACCTCTTTTTTTTAATTTCTAAAAAGTTACAGAAAAAACTATATACTAAACCGAACCTGCTCACAAAATTTCACGAGAATCGGTTAAGAATGCGACCTGTAGAGGAGAACAGCCGGACAGCTGGACAGACACCGGACATACGAACGATTTTCGGCCCAAGCTGAAGCGTAGAACTTCGTTCGCTTCGCTCCCTCGATCGATAAAACCACAGCACATTGAATACTCAATTCAGTAAAGGATCGGAACCGCGCTTTTGACTCCCCTGGATTTTTCAAGATTATTATTACCAGGAACAACTGTAGGAGGACGATTATAGAACAAACTTAAGGAACAATAGGAAGGTACCTTAATATACAAAATTTAAAAACTATTGAGGTTGAAAGCTTCAGTTATAAAAAAAGGTGCGAACACCACCGGCAAGGCAGTAGTAAAAAAGCCTCCGATCGCATTTTGTTTGCCCTTGCGTGCATTACATGCGATCCGAGACATTCTTCTATTTACTGCCTGTGAGTAATGCAGATTTCCTTGAGAAAAGTAAGGTAAAAAGGTAAGGGTTCAATAACACGTATTATATGTAAATTATTTCATTTACTTTGCAGTAAGTAGCCTAATTTTTTGCTGATTTTGTAGACTTCTTTTGTGAGATTTACAAATATATTTTTTTAGTAACAATATATTTTTTTAAAACATCTACGTGCTCTGAATAAATACAATTTGAATGTGTTTAAATAATCTGTCGGATGCGTTGCGCGACGCCGCCGCCCCCACGTCCACGCAAGAGGAGCTTTCTTCCAGATGTCTTTTTATTTGAGGAGCCTCAGTTGGACGTGATGATGTGATGAGGGCTGTGGCGATGCGGGTTGTGGTGCTGAAGTTGGCCACTCCTCAGGATCATTGTCAGGTTTTCTTACTTTGTCCGGTAGGTCGCACGTCAACGAATGTAATTTCAGTACCAGATCCTGAAATTTAAAAAATAAATATTAAACTAAACAATATTATCCGAGCATACTTAAATTTTGTTAATCGTCCCCTTTACCCCTTCCGTTGAGTTGATAGAATTAGGACTCATACGATAGATCGATTAGGTAGTGTCTGTATACGTTTGTTAAGTCATTCATGTGTGGAGGAGACACATTTTTTTAAGTAATTTGAAATTCAAAGGTGTATGTGAAGTCCCCAACACGCACTGGGCCAGCGTGGGCACTACTGCCCGTTCCCTCTCATCCTTGAGAGGAGGGCTGTGCCCAGCAGTGGGACGTATATAAGCTGATTTATTGTTTATATTATTATTAAATTATACTGCTAATATTTTCAAATATGCTTGCCGCCGTATGCTAATAAAAACCGGCTATATGTGAAACCTAACTAACCTAACCTAACAATCCTAACATCTTATAAGCATTTTTTTTTAGTTCTGCGTGTTTAGCTAAGAAATTCAATACATTACATACATAATTCATTACTTACTAACTGTAAAAAACGCTGTAATGGAATTAATAAAGCTTTTTTATTTTTATTTATTTTATTTATATGTGATATAAAAACACCACGTGCTTTTATGATGCCAATAAGTAAGCTAAAAATAAAGAATGATTTCTTCTAAGTACAATTTAGCTTGAAAGAAAGGAGTTGGATTTAGCCGGATCATAAATAAATATTTCCTCTATGGTCGGATTGACTCCCAGACGAAGCAAGCAATTTTATGAAAATCTTTGAGTGCAGTATTACTTACTATAAAATATTCAATAATATCTCCTTTCAGTAAAATATCTTATCTACAATATTTAAGGTACTGTCCCTTCAAGTTGCATAGCGCTGGGACAGCCTGTATATATTTTCAAGTATAAGTTGCTTGGACCAACAACACCGACGGGAAGAAAGGGTGTGGTGCTTTTGTAACCCGACACCAAACGCAATATTTTCTTAAAGCTATCTCGTTTGACATGAACGGATACCAATGCCATCCTGTTTTCAATGATAAACAATTTTTTTGTACATTTCCCATGTGTGCCTTAAGGAGTCCCTTTTCAGAAAAATTGACATCATGTTTTTAAGAAAATACTATTTGAACAATAAAAAATCAAGACATACCTTGCATTGGGTGCTCTACAGACACAAAGCTAATAACATCAATTGATTTATCTTCACAGTGATAGTGTCTAGTAATAGCTGTCCCGGTCAACCTTCTCTGGTTATCATTGTGACTCATAGCAGGATTCAAAATGCACTTCAAAAAGATCGCAGTACTTTAACTGATCAGGTGTCAAAGATGTGAGATTGATGTTGCCTGAAATTAAAAATAAATAAAATAAAATATATATTAAGGGGCAATCTTACACAAGTTGAACTAGTCCCATTGTAAGCTCAATAAGCTATTATGGGTACCAGACGACGATATATATAGTTCCAATAGGTATAAATACATAGAAAACATCCAAGACTCAGAAACAAATATTTGTGCCCATCACACAAAAAAAATCCCTTACAGGGATTCGACCCCAGGACCTCTTGCTTCATAGGCAGGGTCATTACCAACTAGGCTAAAGCAGTCGTCATAAAACTAAATACTTAGATATTATTAATTTCCATCAAGTACATTTCTTGTAAAAAACCTGCCAAGCCTTCCGGCCTGAAAAGTAGTGAAATCTCAAGCTAAACCAAGTACTTCAGCCATCATTTCCGGTTAGATATTTTCACGAATTGGCAATCACACTGCGAATAAGTAAATTCAAAAGATTCAAAATAAAATGCCAACAAGCAAACTCCTAACTAGTTTATCATTACCATTAGGTACAGTGCAAACATGAAATGAAGGATTAATAAGGACACTAATCAGTTTGGAGCGAGATATAAACTTATTTTAACGTAAGTAACGCGATAAAAAACTGAAAGACAAAACGATGTTTTGGAACATTGATAAAAAGTCAAGTTGACTGACGCATGCCCGACGTCACCAAGTATGTATGTGCTTAGTTGTATAATTTTATTTATTGTAAATAAAATAGAGCTTACCTGAATTGTTAATCCAGATCCGTAGGCGATTTTTATCACTAACTGGAAAACGAAACAATGTGTGACAGTTTATGAATTGGCACCGATGTGTCATTTTGGTAAATTCAATAATATCAAATCAGTCCGGTAGAAGTCCAAGTGGTCGTATGTAAATCACTGGCAAACAAATCGGTTTCTAAATCAAATCGTAGGTCCATTCAAATAAGCGGAGGTCAAATTTTAAAAGAATAACATTAACAATATGTTCGTGGTAGAGTTGATACCTATCGTCTCTAGTTTCAGTGTGGCCAGTTAAGTCTCTATCTTTCCATATACTTCTGACGTTTTGACTTTGCCTATGTAATTACACGTATATTTTCACTACGCTTTTATAAAAAAATATCATACCGCAGGTTATCTTTATTTGTATTTTTAATTGAGACAATAAACTCATACTAAATCATTTTTTTCGCATTTTTACAAATGGACAAAGTTTATTCTGTTTACCTACAATTTAAAGGAATAATTTTGTAGCAACATTTTCTCATTTCGTCTCTGTAATCTGTGTTTCGTCTGCACTGAGTCGTTTCGTTGTACGCAGTTCTCTTTACTATTATACAGTTTCAAAGACGAGTGCGAAGTGATAAGAAATAAATAATTATGCTCCATTATTTATTAATAATTTAAGAGATTGCAGTCACTTTATGTTTATTTTAATTTAATGTAAAATATTTGTAACACGCAGTAATTCATTTGTTGTAATATATAAGATGTCGAAATGGAACGTTATGCAGAGATGTTAAAAATAATAAAATAAATTGGAAATTAGTATACAGTTGGCGACGTTGCCAGATCGAACTACGGCGCTGCCAGCGCGAGCTGACAACGTCGCGCGTCGTACGCACTTCGATAATTTTAGGTACTTATTGGCAATTTGAATCATAAATTGCTACATACTCAAATGTGAATGGCAGTAGGTACATATTATAGGTATTATTCTTTATTTATGGTACTAGATACCTATGTAAAGAAAGAATATTCAAATAAGTTGTAAAATAAAAACAGTTTTACGTATAGGTCCCGAATAAATGTATGTTATATTTTTTACTTACTGTAGTATTCTGATGTTTTAGAGACTAGGTTACCTATTCTAATAATTATCTACTAAACTCATCAGTCGCATCACAATCCTCCTAGCGATATTCCCGGGTGTGCCCCTAAAGGAGCCAGGGGTCCGCTTTGACACCTAATCCCAAGATTTGGCATAGGCACTAGTTTTTACTTCATCTTATTTAAAAACTCTTCGTACGTTTTCGTTTTTCTTCCCGTGGGTGTCGTAAAAGTCGACTAAGGGAGCAGGGTTGAAGTGTGTTGTGGGCGATGGGCTAGCAACCTATCACTGCAATATCACATTTTGTCGATCTTTTTTATACCCACATTTATGCTAGAAGTGGCGCTGGAACATAAGTTTCATGTGCTCTGCCTACCCCTTTTGGGAATAAAGGCGTGAATGTATGTATGTATGTACGTATGTATGTTTTCTTTTGGAAGTGAAAACTTCTTTAGCGGCGCTGAGCACTTTTTGGGATGGGGAAAAATTGTTAAACTCGCGACAGATATTTGTGACATCAGCACGTCTAGCACACGACGGCCGCGACATACTCTCGATTTTTATCGCACTATACCTCTTCTTCTAAGTGTTCTAATAAGAGAGAGACGGATAGTGCGAGAAAAATCGAGAGAGCTCGCGCGCCGTCGCGTGCTAGCCGTGCAGATGCGTAAGAGGCCACGTGACCGTAGGAGGATGGCGAGAGATTCGGGACGAGGTTGGGGTCGGGGGGGAAAACGGGGGTTTGACTAGGGGCACATAGTTCTAATTTGTACTTTATTGTTAACAGTATAAGTTCGTAACACATTTTCCGTAAATGCAAATTCCATTTTGTTTTATCGAACTTTTATATATTGCTGTTAGCCGATTCGACTTCATTCAAAACTGAACGCTATTCGTAAGAATATAAAGCCGTTAAACACTTTGCAATTGCATATTCTGCAAATAAATTTGTCATTTTGTCCGCGCGTCCTTTACCGCTTTGCTATTGAGCAAATTCGAATAGTTCGAATTTGGACGTTATTCTTAAAGAGATAAAGCTTTGAAAAATATTTGGCAATGGCAAAAACAAATTGGTATTTTATTTCTTCGTCTACTTCATCAATTTTGCCGAGTTAAGTTGAACTATAGCGTACTACTAATAAGTTTGTTATTAGATATATTGGCACGCAGGGGGAGAGAGGGGGGCGGAAGGGTTTTTTTTTGCAATATTAAAATTATTCAAGTTTTCACTTCTGCCGGCACTCCCGGAGTGCAAAAACCGATAGGTCTTTTTACAAGTTTTATAGTAACTTGACTTCTTTCGTATGTAAGTATAAAAGTATGTATGTAAGTAAGTTGTCCGTCAAATCTTGCAAGTTAAATTTGACCCACTTCCCGGTGACCGATTGAGCTGAAATTTTGGGTATAACTATAGTTTGGATGACATTCAATATTATGGTACCATCGAGCTGATCTGATGATAGAGACAGAAGGTGGCCATAGGAACTCCGTAATAAAACCATATAACCCCATCGAGTTGGTGCTCGTTAGAATCGTCTCAATGAGCAGTTGATGATGGTATACAGAAAAGTACAGTCGGCAATAAAAGCTTGTACCAAAAATTAAATTTTTGACAGAAACTTATTTATATATTTTCGTAACAACAATGCGTTTAGGTTTAGTAAATATATCAGGTTTAATACAGCACCATCTATGGACACTTATCCTGCTTGAATCCTGCGCATGTATACTTTGTCCACTTACAAGCTAAGCTGTAATAAAGGTCAAGCCGTTCACTAGATAGCGCACAAATAAAGGATGTTATAAATTATTTTGAATCGATTTACGATCTATTAAGGCCTGTGTCTGGTTGTTTTTTTTTTTTTTTTAGTTGATAAGTGAAAATGAGTATCTATTAATGATAATATTTGAGATTTCGTATAACGTAAAATATTAATATCCGTCAGTGGTGCTCCAAGCGACATCTCTTAACGTTCTTCAGAAATATTCGACCGCAGTATGGGATAGTTACTCTATGCTATATTTACTTTATGATAGTACTTAAGTTTTTAACCTTCAAGGGCTTCAAACTATCGAATAAATCTGAGATTGCTACCGCAAGCTTGTCACCTTCTATGAAGAAAATCTTCCTTGTGATTATATCAAGTGTATTCGTTACGCTCAACATTCAACTTTAGAACGCCCTCGGCATTGCTGCCACAACACGACTCATGCACTCACTTGTACAGATGGAATGCGGCGGCTGGACGCTGCTGGAGGAGCTATCTATCGCTGCGGAGGCGGCAACGGAGCGCGTCAGCGTTGGCGAGTACCGGCTGGGCGACGAGGCGCTCGCGCGGCTCGTCCGAGCCGCCACTCGACTGCGGCTGCTGGACCTGCGCGGGCTGCACCGCCTCTCCGACTCGGGGCTCGTGCGCGTGCCCGCGTGGGACCTGCAGCACCTGTTCCTGGGAGGTCGGTATCTGATGCTGCACGCAGGGTGTGCAGTTACCGCCATTAATATTTGTAGCAAAAATATCGTACGTGCGGCTGCTGAATCTGCGCGGGCTGCCACGCATCTCCGACTTGGGACTCGGTACTCGGCGTTCACTATCACAGGGACACCCTACTATAGCGGACAGTCACCGGTGTAAATACTTGTAAGTAAGTAAGTAAAGACAGATCACAAACAGGTACAATAGAGGTATCACTAAAATCTACCTTAAAGGCATGCAAATTATAAAATCATCTTAAATCTAGCTCTACTTATATTCTAGGAACTCTTGAATACTGTAGAAACATTTTTCCATCAACCATTTTTTTAAAGCCTTCTTAAGTTGTATAAAAGCCAGGTCTTTCATTAAATCTGGAACTTTATTATACATTTTTATACACATTAAATATGCGTTTTTTGCAACTAATGAAAGATTAGTCGCTGGAACATATAGCTTATTGCGGTATTGTGAACGTATTGTGTAGTAAAATATCTGTCATGTTTTATTTATACAACGACGGTGGAGAACAAGCATTCGGTCTGCCTGATGGTAAGTAGACGCCGTTACCTGTGGACGCTTGTGATCCAGAAGGATCACACCCTTTATTGATTTGAGACACGCTTTGAGGATTGTGTTGATAGCTAGAGACGAACGCAGGACTCCCTCACTCTCAACAAAGCTCGTCCTCGGGAGCCCTGGCGACCTTTCGCACCAGGAACACGTCACCACATACCTTCAAAGCAAGTAGTGGCGTTATCATCTTCTGTAGGGTGCTGGTATCTCCCCTGTCAGGCTACTGCTAATATGAACGACGCGAACTACCTCGCTTTTTGTCCTATTTTGTCTAGAAAGACTCGTTTCATATATTTATGCAGAATTCTGTACACATATTTACTTGCAAATGGCCTCGCCATGAATGTACTTCTTTTGTTTAGAGATAGCCCGTAAATATTTACTTTGGTAACGACTTCATCTAATTTGACTCTTAACGACTCTGTAAACATATCACTCTGTGCCGTATCCCACAAAACATTACAAGTGTACAAGTCAACAAAATTGTTGAAATGTAGGCAAAGTATAATGACGTCTAATGTGTATTCCATTTAAAAAACAATGTTATAACGAGGGAGCAAACGTCTTGCCCGGCGAGGACTACATTTGAGCAACCAGTGAAGCAGACCGCTATCCACAGTAACGTTTACTTCCGTGTCCAGGTTGCAGCGTGACCCGCAAGAGCAACTCGTGCCTGGAGTTGATCTGCGAGAAGTGGTCGCACAGCCTGCTCGAGCTGGACCTGTCGTGGGCGTCCGCCGAGCGCGTGCTGGACACGGCCGTGTGCGCTCTCGCCGACGCACAACACAGCAAGCTCAGGTATAACCGACTTAAAAAGATACACTTTCTTATTACACGGCTCTAAAGCCCGATGTTGAAACCCGTGTGTCAGAAATAAGGGAGGTCTTTTTGCAGCGATTCAGTGGCCCCTTCTTGCATTTGCAACGCGCGACAAAAAGATGCAGTAGCGCTACAAACGCGTGCCTGTCGCGATGCAGTCGCGCTGTTTTAATTTAGCTTCGATGCAAACGCGCTCGTGTTTACGTGTGCGAGGGTATATGACCATCGACAGCATATTACTGTAAAAATTGGTGCAAAAAGTCGCCGTATGCGACCTCCCTAAAGGTTAATAAATATCGCGTTAGACGTTGCACGGAGCAAAGTAAATATTGATATATTAATTGATATATGTGTGTACAAAGCGCGAGAGTGTGAAAGTGTTACATATACTTTCTTGTTGTTGTTTACCCGCGATTGTTGGACGAACATGGCCTCTCTCCTGCGGGATAAGCTTAGGTAACCGCGGAGTCAGTGCTCCCGCTCCCTGATCGAAGTCATACATGAGTTTTGAAAATTATCTTCCTTCTCTCTCACCTCCTGATATCAATCCTGACCACAAGATTTGAGAATACTTCTATTTCTCCAACATACCATTTTTCCATGTTATGGTCGCGTTTTATTCAATTTCACATGCATTATTTGGCTGGACAGACATGCTGTTGAAGACGATGTGCGGGCGGCCATTTCTCCATACAAACGTAATCCTCAATTTTCTCCCAATATTTTCTATTCACACAATATATACTTATCTCTGACATGTACCTATGTTTCATTTTACCTAATAATTCGATTATTTGAATGAAGAGACCTTTGAAACGACGAAATTCACCGCTTTTCGGCGTCATAAGCAGGCGCTCAGTAAACTAATTTAACAAATACAAAAAAAAACAGAAAACATTGAGACATAGCCAAAGCTCTCTTTATAAGATGAGTGAAAGCAAAACTAAAATTGCTCCATAATTGGCAGAGAAAATAGGGTACTACGAAACTCCGTTTTCGCCAGTTTTTGTTGAAGGTCATATCTGCCCGAGCTTCAGTGGGCCCTTTCGCTCTCTATACGGAAGAATATAGGGGGGATAGGTAGTAGTAGGTTAGGGGGGATACATACAGGGTCAGAAAAGTAATGCGCCGTAGTCGATAGTTAGGCACATCGATTACATAAATATATTGTATCGTCTTTAACTCGTTGGTAAATTGCCGTCATAATCATACCAGAAAACGAGGAGCTTAACATTAAACTAGTTAAAAAAGTTAATTATTTTACCCATTAGCCGAGCTTAAATTTGAATTCGTTTATAAGAGTTTATTTTTGTACTGATTATAGTCAAAGTTAATAATAATATGTACGTTCCCAGCTTTGAATATGGATGCTTTAAATATATATACAAGGTCCTTCCATGCGACAATTCGATCATAAAAATCAAAACATGTGATTCCTCAGTACATCCATAAGAGACAAATGTATATGTGGGTAAGCAAACTCGCACCTACAAATATCTGTGCACATGTTTGTCGTACATATACATGTTAACAAAACCAGGGACAAACATATCTATACAATTTGTGTTTGACTGTTAAAGCCATATGAACATCATCTACATTGACCTATGCGTCGTATACCCTTGAGATAAGTATAGGTTGGTTACACTGAATGTAGTACACATATTTATTTATAATTTCTATACTTATCCTTCGTTTAAAACTTTTTATTAAGAGCTGCCTAATGCGATGATGCGTCCGATTTGTACTACAATCAAATCACAGCTTGATCCAGAGCAGTCAAATTAATAAAGAAAGAAAGAAAATACATTTATTTAACGGATCAAATCACACAAATAAAAAAGAACAAGCTTAATAAACAAATTGAATAAAAAAAATCTTTATTATTGTTACAGAAATGATTGAGACAAGCTTTTATTGAAGACTGTATTTTACTTTGCATATTCGTATACTCGAAGATACTTGAAACAAGTCCAAATTCCATTTATTAAAGGAGTTGCATTTCATTTAATTACAGTGCCTATGGCAACCTTCTGGCTCCATCATCATATTTTTATCCAAGTTACAGTTGTAAGCCAAATTTCCCAACCAAAAATTTTATTCGCAAGATGTAAACACATGCCAACACTTGCTAAATACCTTATTATTATTATCGTGAGCCTGTAGTGTCCCACTGCTGGGCAAAGGCCTCGCCCACTTTTTCCAGTCCTACTCGTAGGTGATCGGTGGTGGAAAGGCCTGGACGGAATCCTGCTTGTTCAGGTGGTTGATGGCGATCAAGTTGTCCTGCGATACGGTTTTCTATTACTTAGAGGAATCATTTGTAGAGCTGTGAGACAAGACTGATAGGACGGTTATTTCCTGTCAGACTTATCACCCATCTTGTGGAGCAGGATTATCTTACAGTGGCAAAAGTTCTCTGGAAGGGTTTGGGTAGTTGTAATATCATTGAAAAGTTTGCAAATCTGTGGAATTAAGGTTGGTTCGCCTACTTTTAGCGCTTCGGTCATGATACCATCCTCACCGGAGCTTCTACCGTACTTCATTTTACGAAGTTTAATTCGTGCTCTGATATGGGTGGGATGGGATCTAAGCTTTTACCTAAGATGGAAGAAGAAGTTTGGGCTTTGAGCGGGTCCGAGTAGAGATCCTTGTAATAATGGGTAGCAATATTTATAATTTTATTTCGGTCGCGTTGCTTAGTGGCCGTGCTGTCCTTTAAGCTTGTGATCCAAGTACATACCTACTCATAAATTCTTTGTAGAGCTTAAAATGAACTACTGTAAACTCCCCACCACGTTCATTGAATATGTACTCGGTCACCGATATCTACATCTGATTTTGATTTCATTGAATTACCTGTCATAACTTACTCTATAAATAAGTTGGTAGAAAGGAAAATCTAAATACATATATAAAAATATGCGAACAAGCGATGTCTTTAAACACATCAAGACTCAATGTCGTCAAGAGTAAAATAAAGGGACAAATGTATCGCATGACATTTCTGATCTCTTCCTCCAAGCTTTCGCATTTATAATATTTCCCTCTCGCAGGCCATGTCTTTGTTCGGATGCGTTATCAATAATAACCTTCTCTATTTTTTCCCCAGAATTTTGAACTTATGTGGGTCAGCGGTGTCGCTGGAGCCAGTCAAAAAGATCCTAATGCGGTGCCCGCATCTCGAGTCGCTGAACCTGGCGGCGTGCCGCGCCTTGCCGCGCGGCATGAAGCGTCTCTACACCGGCAAGGAGCTGCAGGACCTCAAAGACAGCTTCGATCCCAAAAAGGCCAAAACCAAAGAAGACTCCGACAAAGAAGACGGAGATACAGCAAACAAAACAAAAGATAAAAAGTGTCAAGACGAATCAAAAGCGATAAAGACGCCTAAACACGACGAACCCGAAACTTCGGGTGCCAAAGCTGAAGCCAAGTCACCAGACAAGTCTTCCCCAAGCGTTTTCCAGGAACCTAAGAGTGTTTCCGATTATACTACAGTCATATCTGATAAGAAGCCTTCCGAAGTAGCGACAAAATATTCACCCGATTCTAAAGCGGAGTTGTCCACTGGCAAAGATGCCGCGGATACTCCCATTCGCACTCCCGAAGGTAAATGTTCAACGAGGGAGCCGACTCCGAAACTACTCAGTCCTATCGTACAGTCCAAGCCCGATTCTTCTTCCACTCCGAGGTCTGATTCAGCCAAGACAGACCTTGGAAGTCCCCACTTCAGTCCTGTGCCAAAACCCGATAGTCAAGTGCAAAACAGTCCCGAAGTACTATCAGAATCTTTTAAAAGTAATTCTTGGAACCTGGGACAGTTTAAAACAACCCCAACTCACAGATCTGAAGCTAGTCCTCTCAACCGGTTAGACAGCCACAGCAGAGTAAAAGCAAGTAAAGTTATAGAACAATGTAGTCCAACAACTTCTTTAGAAAATAAACTTAGTCCTGAAGTTGTGGGAGCCAAGCAGGATATAAAGAACCCAAATAGTTGGAATTATGGTAATTACAGCCCCATGACCAGGCAGGATAGTCAGTTTTCTAATCAGAAAAGTCCGTATTCCGCACAGCCTAGTCCGGCGCAACCCAGCCCCTACTCCGCTCAGCCCAGCCCTTACTCGACTCAACAAAGTCCATACTCCTCCCAACCTAGTCCTTATTCCGCCCAGCCTAGTCCTGACACCAGTCAAATCGTTAAATCAGATATCCCTAAATCAGGAGCTTGGAACGCTGGCAACTATAGCCCCATGCCGAAGCACCATGCGCCATTTTCGCCTCATCCATCGACACATACGAGCCCGGATCCCGGGTTAGGAGTTAAAAGTGACTCGATAAGAAGTAATCCCAACAAAACTCCGGGTCAATACAGCCCTATGTCGCGGCAAGATCGTCTGCATCAAAGTCCATATTCCCCGCGTCCCAGCGCAGAAAATGTCGCTTACAACAATAAAAAGAGCCCCGGAGTCGGCGGTTACAGTCCAATGATGCGACCCGACTGCCATCTACCCAGCCCAGACGGCGGTCAGAGTTGTCGACCGGTAGCGGGGATGGGCGGCCGGACACAGGACATGTACGGGCGGGCCGCGACGAAGCCGCCCGACATGATGGCGAGCGGCGGCGCGGAGCTGCCCGCGGCGTGGGGCCTGGACAGATTCGGCCAGCTGACCAGCCCGAGCGTGGAGTCCCTGGTGTGGGGTGCGGGCGGCGCCTACTCCACGGAGCCGGCGCACGCCGTCCCGCCCATGCTGACCACGCCGCCTCCGCAGGCGTGGCCCGGCCTACCTGCTTTCAGTTCTAGTGCGCGGAGACCCAATATCGACATGAGTGACCCGTGGACCTTAGGTCAGTTTCGTGTGGAACCACCCCACCAAGTGCACAACACGTTCGTGGAGCAGAACGTCTCGTTCGACTCGCTAAGCGCGCCGCACCTGCCGCACTTGCCGCACTTGCCGCAGAGCTACCTGGGTGACAGCTTCTCGGGCTCGCGCCTCGAATGACGCCTGTCCGCGGCCGCGCACCTCACCGCGATCACATTGTATGTATACACGTTGAACAATTATCTTGTAGAGATTGTATATAAGATTATCTTTTTTAGATGTAGGATTAACATATGTAGGATTGCATTGAAATTAATTTGCAGCCTACGATAGGAAGATGAGAGCTGAATATTATATAGTTAATTCATCCATCTTAGAAGTTGGATTATACACTGAGCTAGATTTTAGAGTGATTCTTTATTACGATACCAAACAATTTTCATACCATTTAGAGACCAAGATGATATTCTGCTTTCCCGATGCAACAATAATGTTTTGGCGGGGGCGATGTTTTTTACAATCTGCTGGTACAGATATTTTGCCTTTGTTTAAATAATCTGCAAATCTACAGAAGTCATATGTGTATGTATTCATAAATGTTATATTGACGTATATATTGTCAAGGCGTTGTTATTCGAGGAGCTGTATGTCTTACAAATATACCTCAGTAGATTATGTAATGTAATAGTGGCTCAGGATCTCGATAGGCAGTATTTTATAACAAACAAACGATCGTAAAAAGGCTCAATGGGAGGGTTGTTCGAAGCCGTCGCTAATTTCAACTAACGGTTGTTATTACGAGTAGATGACAGTATGGAACCGATGCCCTGTTTGTTGAAGTAAAGTTCGACTTCATTTCAAGGCCAATTGGCCTGTTTTATTGACTGAGAATCATTGGGTGTATTACCCTACCACTTGTCTCCCTTGTCAATTACAAATGAGCTCGTTAAGTATGGTTGAGACAACCCGTCCCTTCGATGTATCAACTTATCAAGAATCTAGATAGAGTAAGCCTTGAATACACAGAGCTGACTCAGAAGCATGCCTAGATACACTCATTTGTGCCTTGTCCGTAAATAGTATGATTTCTTTCGTAAACAGGCTAAGATTATTGTGTGTCATAAATAAAATGGTTTGATTCTAAGTGGTTCCATCTGCGTGTGATAAACAATATTCTTTCGCAGTGATCCCAGAAGTACAGCTTTTTTCTATGGTACAAATGCCGTAGAACAGAATGAGAGTTGCTGGATGGTACAGTTGGAGCTGACATCTCAATAATAATGGTTGAAAGACTTCATACACTTCTTAGTGCCACGGAACTTCATACACTTCTTAGTGCCACGGAACAAATGGGTACTACTTGTTACAGCTTACATGTGCTTCCTATTTTCATCAACTTGCTCTTACGATTACATGTCATATTTATAGTAACATAAATATGACATGACATACATACTCTGTGACAGTATGTATGCACGCAATAATCATGAACATTCCTTTTGTATAAAATTTATATTTACCAGTTTGTATCAGGTTGCAAAAATACTGCATTGCATTTTCATTTTAAAATGTACTCTCTTGCACAACTCAAGTTACATTTAAATCACGTAACATCAAACGTGTCCGTTTTATGACGAAAGGTATGCTTGGTAGGTTTGACATTAACCATCAGTTTTGTGTCGAACATCGTGACCATCCATGAATGGTATATATTTAAATGAAAGTGCCCATCTGTATGCAAATACTTGTATTAGGTATAAATTAGTTGCTTTAGATAATTGTTTAGGTTGATTTGTGTTACTTCTTCAAAACACCATATCAGATATTTTATAATTACTTATTTATGTAGGAACATCATTCTGAATATCAGAAATTGAATAAAACTCACATTAGTGTTGTAAATGTTTACGTCATTTCTTATACGTAACAGAAATCTGTCTGTTCAACATGTCGAACATTTTTATGATGGATTTAGACCCAACGAAAAAACAATAATTCATACACTTAGTAAACATTTTTTCGCTCAGAAAAATTTGCAGAACATTCTGTAATACGTGTTCTTTCGCTCAGTCTAAAGCCACCAATAAATGAACAAAAATGTCGGAACAACTGGTGTTCTCTAATCTCGTGCAGAACTCAGAAATTCATCAAGAAACTTTTAAAAACATTTTTTATAAAACGGTATGCATAAAATGGCCCTACAATAAATGTTGGCAATGCTTTAGTGTAGCACATTAGTCACATAACGTAGTGTTAATTAAGATTGAGCCGGGCATCGTTAGAGCAGCTATTAGTTTTCGTAAGGTTTATGTCACGGATTTATGAGAGAAACGATTGGACATATCTGCAGTAAATAAGGCGGGGTGAGTGATGGCTTGTGAAGACTGTCGAGCTTTTGATGTTGAGAGTTCTTATAACAAATAACAACCGATTTGTAACCTTGCCACTCATTGAGCCGAAATCCCGAAATCGGTCGAATAGAGACGTGTACACAACACTTACAAATTGCTTTCAAATTGTAATAGTTGCTATTTAAAGCTCTGGGCGTTTCATATTTTAGTATTTTCAAAGAATTCGTT
The DNA here is from genome assembly GCA_947049275.1 of Epinotia bilunana. Classification (NCBI taxonomy): domain Eukaryota; kingdom Metazoa; phylum Arthropoda; class Insecta; order Lepidoptera; family Tortricidae; genus Epinotia; species Epinotia bilunana. Next base: position 13,069,900 of record OX346252.1, read on the forward strand.
ATATCAAAATAATATCTCACTTATTACTGGTGTCTTTCGTTTATTAGATATTACAAAATAAATCAGTGGAAGACTCACATCCGCGAGAACTAAACGTATTTTGCCTGGTCACAAGCCATCACTCGCCTGAGGCATAACGCAGGCGGACGATTTTAATCGGTCATTAATTAATGCCGATGTTTTACATGCAAGTCTAATCCATACTGAGCTAATATATCCCACGCGAATTGTGACCCATACAATTATTATCACGTGGCAGCTATTGCATAAGCGAAGGCCCACGCGCTGGTTGAAAGTCACTGACAAAACAAATGCTCCACACGTATCCTGGGAGTCATGAATTCATTTTGAAGAATGAAATATTTTCTGGCCGACTACCTACTATTCGTCGTTGAGTCTGCGTTACGCCTGCGCGCCTGACGATGTTGACAGTGTTGATTAAGGCCTTAACTCTTGGGCTCGGTTTGTTACAATTGCTATATTTATTGTATATATCCACAATAAGCAATAACCGCACACGTGGAAATTAGGTAGATACGGTTAGTATATTAAGATTCGCTAGGACTCGTCCCTTGGTCACCTGTCCCTCGGCCGACGAGTAACCGATTAACTATCGACTATCTTCTAGCTCAGGAAACGTACAAAGAGTGGTTGAACCCGTGTAAATAAATAGGCACGTATTAATAGTTGGTCGTAGACTGCCGGCGAGAACTCTCTCCCCACTAGCTTGTCACAACGACAAGAGCTATCATCGCCGAGCGAGCAGAGAGACTCGTGCGCTGAGCTCGTCTCGATTGGTGCGACTATTCACCCGTCGCCCTCGCACTTATAGCCCAGCCACAAAACTATCGGTCTCTTCTCGTTACTCACCAACTCGATTCTCGCTGGTCGTGGGACAGCTGCCTTGGGCTAACTAAAGTAATGTTCACAAAGTAACTGCCATGCGCCTTTTGCCGGCCTACCTACAAACCTAGCAATTTGTCACGACACTTGCTGTAGTTAAAATTAAAGGTATGGTATTGCTGTATCATTCCAACTAAGGTCAGGTGGGGTAAGAGAAACTACCGGGAAAGCGAAACAGTAGTAGTTTAGTTGGTAATACCAACTACTGTTTCGCTTTCCCGGTAGTTCCTCTTACCCCACCTGACCATATTGACAAATTATTAGGTGTGTAATGGCTTATACAAATAAAAGACTTCGATTCTCATCGCTAGGCATCAATCGATACACGACGCGACATTTGCCTAGCCCCACGCCTTATGAACGCGCGGCGATTGCGCTAAATAGAAGCATAGTAATTACAATAGATAGACATAGTTATTTGTAAGTACTGCCATTACACTTATAATCTATCGCGATAATATAGATTTTTGTTTTTTCAGAACATTAAAGGTTGCCTTATACGATTTAGCGATGCCATTAGAAACATTACCGTACATAGATCGTTTCGATTGACGCTTAAGGCGCTTTATTTCGCCCTATGACAAGAAAAGATCTTTACTCGCAGATAGTTAAATTTGAATTATATTTATGTGCACTTTGATTGTATGGCCTGCACACACTTAAGCTGATTTCCACCGGAGGGGCGAGACGAGACGAGGCGAGGCGAGAATCGAATTTCGTATGGCAAATTTTCAATTCTCTCCTCGCGCGCGCTCGGTGGAAATAGTAAGTGCCATACAAATTTCATTTCTCGCCTCGCCTCGTCTCGTCTCGCCCCTCCGGTGGAAAATCAGCTTTATGTACCGGTTCCGACTGAAGGAGTATCGCGTCACACTTAATCTCAAATCGACCTTATATACAATATTTTATTTTGGAATGTATTTTATTTTACGTATCTAATAAATCTAATAATCAATTACTTTATGAATTTGCGACGGTCTTATACTATGATATTTATTTTTCACTGTATCGGTTATCAGTTTATATTATTTTTTATCAAGAAAGTACAAACATGGGTAAGACGCCCATGTTTTACCGCAACAAATAATTAGTTTTAAACATAAATAATGGTTTCCGTTTTACAGGAGACAATACCATCAGGCCCTTATTTAACCAACTTGAAATTTGCCATCTGACAGTGACAATTTGCTGTACATTTCCTGGTCGATAAGTAACAATTGTATCAGGGTGGTAAAATGGGGCCAGGGACGTATTATAGTTTATTATTTTGAAGTAGTAGGTACACTATACTCTTAGAAATAAAGGCACAATGCCTACGACTGCACCTACCTAAAGTTTTATTTCTGTCTTAATGTTCAATTGGTAGTTCTGCCAGAACTCGGCCAAACGGAGTTTATGCCCATGTCACAATGGCGTAGCTTGTATAAGTACTCTCACACTCCTTTCATATCTGCAGGTGCACAATCTTATATATTTCAATGTAAAAATATGGGTGCACACAACATACTCATAAATATGTCCCATCGCTCTTATGTCAGCGGATGAAGGTTTCGGTACATAATTATGAGAGGATTAAATCGATACATAATTTTACACTAAACACTGCTACACTACAAATATTTCGGTACACGTCTTTATTACTGTAACAATAAGGGTGTGTTTCGAAATATTTGGCTACTCAGGCTGCTACTAACTATATGACGCTGGCTGTACAAATGTTACATTACTCCTTATATAAAGCCTTCTTTGACGTGCTAAAGAGGCGTTAGGCCAACTATATTTATTATTAAGCGCATCAAAATTGCTCGAATATATAAGTCAGATTGGACCCAATTCGACCAAACTGGAATAGACCTGAGTTTCATTGTTAAATTTGTGTTGTGTGAATAACAAACTATATTCTTACTTGGAAAAATTGACGCTGAAGAATTATTACTATGTTAAATTTTGCCAACATGTCTGTACCGCTGAAAATACGCTCTTAGAGGAAAGCAGTGCATTGTAAAGCGAATCTTAACGTCATAGCAATAGGAAACCACTTATTTTTGTACCTAGGTCTCGCTCGTTTAATGAAACATAAACTACTAAATTTAGTTTAACTAGAATTAGGATCTAGGCTTAATGTGAGCAGCGGGCATTCTACTACCGCGTCATTTCACTTGACATCTACATGCGTTCGCGCCGGTATTATCAAACAAAATTATTTTATGGGTCGGCCACTTAACTTAGACCGTTGGTACGATTTAATATTAATTACGTGGAATCACAGCCGTTATCGAGCAATCGCGTCGTTAGCAATTCAATTTGAATTGGAATTCCATTTGATTTTAGCGTTAGGTGCAGAGTAAAGTTTGCAATCGATGAAAGTGAAAGAGAAGTAGCATTTACAAGTAGCCAGATGCTCGCTGCGAGCCGGGATCTTCATCTCGCATGTTTTGTACCTATTTTTTATATTTATTTATACTCATGAAGCAATACGATAATTTTATACTGTACGGGCAAATCGTTTAGGTGTATTGTTATTGTCGAATTAAAGATCAATTGATAAAGTTTACAATTGAATAATGATGCAAGCCAAGTACAAAGTGCTTTTATAAGTTATATTATGGTACATTGTAAGGTAAGGAGCGGCCGGAGCCCCTGGTGGCCCGCCCCGCGCCGTGGCCGTGGCCGGGAGAGTCGGGGAGCGCTACTCTTAGTATGTAATGTAATTCCGCATATTGTATCATGTATTTAAAATCCTGACAACCACCAAATATTATTTCCACTACCCACATTAGCCTTATAAATGCCTAATGAGTAACTGAAAAAATATTTTATAAATAAATAGTTTTATTAACTTATTACAAAATGAAGAATATTACCTATTATACATAGAATGTATAAAATATAATATTAGGTAAATTTTAATGTTAAATAATCGTGTAGGTACAATAGTACCTATGTATAAAGTTGACTAATATTGTTTACTTGTAAGTTCTGTTATGTAGAGATTTTTGTTTGTAATATTGTTAAACTGCTGCGTGGACTTCTTCCCAGGTGGTCCAATTTTTATAACCTAACCAATAAAATATCGATGTGGTTGTACATTTACATTTTGAATAGAATGTACTCTATTTACTGAACTTGTTTTGTTGCAACCCCATCCCATCCTTTTACTGAGCCGAGCCTACTTATTACTTTGCTTTGACCAGATACCCTCTGATCCTTCTGTGCTACCACTAGCAATATGTACGGACCCGAACCGGCGAACCGGCGAACTGGTGAACGAGAACTGAAATTGGGTGAGGACAACATTCTTGGCCATCGTTAGTCGGTAGTTAGCCATACAAACTGAAAAAATTAACAAAGCTCCGTTGTCACATAAAAAAGAACCGTATAAATGTATCGGAAAACATACATTTTTTTATGAGTTTCGCTGGACAAGAATTTGGTCCTCACCCAATAGGGGTGTAGATTCGAAAAATATTATTACTCCAAAAGAAAGAAGGCAAATAATTTCGAAGCTACAACCGTTTTAATATTGCTTGTTAGAGAGAGGAAACGCAAACAGTGTGTGACTACGCGTCGACGGCGGCGGCGCACACGACGGGGCGCGGCACGTCGCCGTCTATAGTGACGTCACAATCTACAAGCGTCATCGTTTCATATGAAGTTGCGTGTTGCAAAAACAGGACAGATGATACCCCTTCTTAAAACTTTGGACACCCATAACTTCGTGATTATTTAACCTTTTGCGTTGATTTTTTTCCATTTGACTACATTTTTAATCCTTTTTCGAGAAAATATGACATTATTGATTATTTTATTTAGCGTCTACGCACCCCTATTATTTAAAATTACCAATAAGTAATTTAAGTAAACCATGGAACAAGTAGTTTCAAGTCTAGATCTGGAGCTGTAGAGCATATTATTATGTGGATATGACAGAAGGGACAGTTTAGCCGCAGCGGGATATTGCTAAATGAAACCTGAAGTCTAAAGCCATAATCTTTACTCTTCGTAATATACAGTTATACAATCATATACTTTATCCATAACAAAAAATACAGGTACATAAATAATTTCATGAAAATCAACTACGCATAAGTAAATCGTTTCCCCCTTACATCAACATTGAATTGTTACTTGAAGCAATAAAATTTAAATGTAGACTAGACATAATTTAATACGTAACGTGATTCTGATTACGTAACGAAGAATTATAATACAATAAATTGAAATATTTTAACCCTTTTTCTGCCAGAGGCGGTTTATCGACCACATACTACTATTAACTGAAGTTCGCTAGGTACTTATACGGTAAAGTGTTTTGGGTATTATCCCTATCTGTATCCGTCCCTTTTTGTCTCGGGAATGTTGAGGCTTGACACTCTTGAACTGAGGCGAAAACTGTTGTTAATGGATCATTACTACGGAATATTTAATAACAGGATAAATAATTCGTCTGTCTTGGAGCGACTGGAACTTTACGTACCTATATAGGTGGCGAGGGTCGCCCGAGGATTTTCTTGTACATGGTGCTTGAATTGTTTTTGATATAGCATATAAACGACTTGCACTGTAAGATTATTATGTGACTGAATATATGAAATGAAACACCGTTTATGTGGGCCTGAAAAAGGGTTATTACATTACATTGGAGCGTTGCTGTAAGGGAATCGATCGGCGACGGTTTTCTCGTTGTAAGCAAGTAGATACCTCAGTTAGTATACAAAATTCCGTCTGGCAAATTTAGTTCGCGGCTCCACACACTGCAGCGGGATGCGGCGGCAGTGCGATACTGATAGCTACCTTAGTCGAGGCACACAGGTCTTGTATTCCCTCTTATCCCCAATAGCCAAACAGGATAATTGAGTAGTCCAGCTTATCACATCAACGTACGTAGACATGAGTGACGTGAGTACGGTGGTCGTATTGTGTACAAGTAGTTAGGGCGTCTACGAATCGATTAGTTAGTGTTTAGTGCTACTAGTGCGAGCAAAGGCTACTCGCAAAAAATAGAACGCACGCTTATATTATATGAACTCGCACTAAACACTAATCAAAGTGTATAGCCATTAGACAGGTAAAGTTTATTTTATACTTTTCAAAAGGTATTATAAGCAAACCCCGGGGTTTTCGGTGCGGGAATAACTTGAGAAAGAGTAGAGATAAACAGATAGGTTATTCTGACAAAATATCATATTGTGCCTAATGAATAAATACCTTCCTGCGAATTGTAACAAACCATACAATTTTATTTTAACTTAAGTATTAGTAGCATTTTTACCAAGCCTTACGAGATAATAATAAAAATAAAATAATAATAATAATTTATCTAAGGTTATCGCTTCACCAATTAGGTTATCTACTTATTTTTCATCAAGAAGATTTTATTGAAATTGAGCAAAGATTTAAAAGGCGAAAATTTAATCGCATTGTTACATTATATAAATAATAAACATCGATATCGAGACGGTCGATAAAAAAACCATTCACGCTCTACGGAAAAGCATTGTCAGTGCGACAAGATAACGAGGTCAGATATGAACGTATGTTTTTTTAATAAGTATCTTTTTATTCAAATAATTATTCAGTAGGTAAGTACATTCTGTTTTTCAAGTCAATACCTATTCTTTAGCTAATGTCATTCATTCCCGCACCGAAAACCCCGGGGTTTGATTATAAGAGTTACCAAATAAAGTTTTCAGAGAAAATGTATATACTTAAAGACGACCATCGGTATTCATCTAACAAGCATATAAATAGAGATGTTTTGGCCCGCTAAAGCGTAAGTTTTATGAATAGAGTTACTGCATGTAATATGTATAAACCAAGCTAGCTACATAGACAGACAATAGTATGCATATAATACCGGTATGGCGGAAAATTATTTTCCACAGGCCAGATGAAATGCGGTCTTATGTAAATTTCCGAAAAACTTGTAAGGCTTTCTCGCATTCTCGCTCGCACCTACGAGTAAATACTTGCTAGTAAGGTACCAATGCTGGGACCGGCATCCTGATACGATTGGCACTTATTGATACGCTGTGGAGCCACTATTCAACGATGTCATAACAACGTCAGTATGATTTATTTTTATTGTGGCGGGGTTTCAAAGTGGCTCAACTATGTCGAAAGCGTAATAGTAATTTTTTTAAGAACCGTGGGACATTCATTAACTGTAAAGGTACATCATATTGTAGCAGCAGCAGCCAAAGTAGTCAAATATATCGTAACACCTCCCTGGATAGTAATCGCCAAATATGTCGCAACAAATACAATAAGCGTAAGGACTCTTATTGAATTTGTTGCGACATATTTGACGATTACTATCAATATACATGTACATTGTACATGTCGCCAATGGGGACAATTATTACGCGATTTTCAACCGTACTATTATAAAGACTTAAACAGCTTACAAACCGTCGCATTTACTTAATTAAATTAGTACAGATAATATTCACTAGATTTGAATAACAATACTTATAAATATAGAATTGGTGCACTTTAAGCGAGAGGTGGGACACACGGCGACTTAAATGATACGAAATAATGATTGTTGATGACAATGATGATTGATGACACAATACCAATATCCTTAATTTTGACTGCAATAAATAGATAATACAAATATTGATGATGTTTTAAGACTTTTAAGTACAATTTACTTACAAATATGTACTGCATACGCGTGTATATGCGTTACGTATGTGTATTTTATTTATTTATATATGTACAGGTCGATTCACCAGAACTGGCGCGGAAAGTATATGAAACTGTCATTAATTTCATAGAAATTACGCGCCAGCTTGTGAATCGACCTGCACTGAACTGAACTGTCCATAATTATTTGTAAAAAGTAGAAAGTTAGTAAATTCCAGCGTAGAATAATATGTCCACAATGAGCAATAAACTATATATAATAATATAACAATAACAATTTTCCAATAATAGTCATAATACCTAAAACACCGAATCTTGTCATTCAAGACTTTATTGCGGAATGCACAGTACACAAGCAAAAAAAGAAGAGGAAATATCTGCAAGGAAAGGATCTTGCCGGGCATCCGTAATATGTTTGTATCAATCCTGTGTGTCACATCCAAACCTAGTGTATTTTAAGGACAATAAACAACAGTCCTTTTTGAATTTAACAGGGAATATGTAGATATATGAAATTAATTACGTTATTATGAGGTTATCTTTTTGTTTGCAAACAATTTCTACATGTCAAATGCCAAAACCAACCTACTTGGTTACAAATTAAAGTGACTCAAACCCACGCGGCGCCGGAAGTAGTCATCGTAAGTAGCAAATAACTTTATTTCTTGATCTTAAATTTCCCTGTTCTTATGTAGCTATATACAATACAGACAGATTGGGTAGAAAATAAAATCAAGTGTTATGACGCCTTTTTGGTTGTGGCACAAATGAAATGTTGGTACAGGATTCGGCAATGTCCTTTGGCAATTCCACTACCTTTCCATACATGTACAAAAATTGGTGGTGGTAAAAATAACACAATAAAATTGACACATGGTGTTATAATTATATTTACCAAATAATTTCTTCCAGACTTGGAGAGGTCACATATAGTGCATGTTGTTACGAAAAAATATTTCAATTTCTGATACCAGCGCCAGCATTTAGTATGTTGTTATTGTTAGGCATGTCTCCTGGATTCCAAAACTGCCGGGAGACAATCTCTAAGGAGTCGGTCTCCTCAGTAATGACGCCATCAAAATCACCGCAACCACGTTTGGAAAAGTGTACATTATATTCAAACCATGCAACGTACATACTCATATGCGGTATCAAAATAAAGTTTAATAAATTGTCCTTAATTATTTAAATAACGCTACATACGCTAGTTTAAGTACTATTCGCAAAAGTAAAGAAATTTAGAAAGAGAAATCCTAGGACTTTCAGACTGTACGGCAAAACTAGAAATGATACACGACACGAAAGTAATGTAACACACAAATAATATAAATATTATCTATTTCAGCTTTACATTCCAGTTTATTATATTACGACAAGAGCAAAATTGGAAAAATTATGCTCAAAAAACCAACAACGCAAAGCGACTTGCATCCGATGGCGCTGGTATCCGAAAGTGAAGTATTAGCTCGGCGGAATCCCGTAACAACACGCACTAATATAATATAATCAGGAAAGCGGTTTGATCGTGGGTGTGTGCGTAAGCTCAGAAACATTCATGTCGCCAGAGTTAGAGGTATAATTACAACAAACTTACTGCCCGTGAAGAGTATGTATATTAGTAGATAATATTAACCGGGCGGTTTTATAAAGATGTTAGACCAAATTTTAGATAAAATTTTTGTAACCTCCCCATCCCGCACTGGGTCAACATGGGACTAATGGTCAGAGAGAGGCCTGTGCCCAGCAGTCGGACGTGTATAGGCTGATTTTTAATTATTATTTCATTTTTTAACATTGCTTACCGACATAAGATCAAACTGATCTTTATAAAAATAACGACAATTAATCGACAAGTTAGCTGTTTATTCAGCAGTATAATTGCAACGATACTGAGCGCCAGACTCGCGAGCGTTGATTTTATATGTCTTTGGAATGTACCGCTGGTAGTTGGGGTTATTTTATAATTAGGGCGCTTATTGGCGAAGACAAAACTTCCTCTTGAGTTAAGAGTTATCAAAAAGTGGAAAGGGTCAATACATTATAATAATAATCAGTATTATGCAAACTTATTTGGTGTTTCACAAACGAAACTACTTGAAAATGAGCTACGCGCTGAATTTAATCTTATTATGCTATTAGTATTGCATGAGCAACAAATTGTCCCTTGTCTCCAAAGGTTTATACAAATGTAGCGGTTTATCACAACAACCGACAGACAGGGCTATATGTAGTTATAATATACATATCTTTCATTTTAACTATAGTTTCACCTATATCGGTTGTTGCGATAAATTGCTACGTTTGTCAAGGCCTGGTGTAAAGGCCTGCTCATAGAGAATCGTAGTCGACATCGTCATAGAAGCTATCTATGGGTGCGGGGTCCAGCAGCGCCGCCTGTGGGTTTACACTTCTCTTGTCGCTCTTAGATTTCTTGTGCTTCTTTTTCTCTTTCTTCTCCGATTTTTCACTGAAATCGCCTTTGTCTTTATCTTTAGACTTCTTCTTTTTGTGTTTTTTCTCAGTCTGAAACGACAAAGTTCTGAATAAAGAGGCTTTCACAACTACACTCGAGATGAATGAAACAGGGTACATTTTTCGTGCTTTTAGCTATTGTTGTATCTAATATCTATAACTCACCTTAACTTCAGATTCCTTAGCAACGTCGGGATCCTCCCCTCCTAAAATGATACAATATCATTTAAATGAAGGTGGTTCGCTTTCCATATAAAACATTATTTGACATTCACAGGCTAACGGCGTGATTTTTTAACCCTTTCAGGGCGAACGCTGTCAGCGCTTTGCGCACCCGCTAAGGCGCAGAACTAACAAAAAGCTTGGTAAACCCGATGCGCCGAGCCGGCGTCATGCCGGCCGACGGGTGCGAATCGTTAAATGGATGGGTTGATGCGTTATTTCCACAAACCAAAAACTTGAAATAATGCATCAATTTTAAGGGAAACATGGAAAAGTGACAAAAAAAAATATGTATGTGTATTTTGTTTTACCGCTGCTCTTTGCGAAAAAAGGGTCACAGACGCCATAAATCACACAACGACGATACTACCTGCTTAGCAGTAGCAAGATGATGATATATGTCTAGTTTATAAAAATAAATAACACGAACCTTTGTTACGTTACTTAGCTGTTATGGTTAAAAGAGCAGCGGCTTATCATCTCAATAAATCGTTGGGACTAATAAAAACCCAATATTTATTTATCCACAAACATTATGCTTGGTTAAAACGGCAATAGCATGAAACCATTCTTCCCAAATCAAACGACGTGATTTATGAAAAGTAGCATTACTGAACATAAAGTTTGAACATAAAGCTGTCCACCCGCAAGCCTGAATGACGCCGACCTGGGCGCAAGAGGTTTTAAACCTATTAAACTTAGACATATTTTCTTCATTATTACTTTTTTCTTACCTATATTATCTACTCTATGGTTTGTTAAAGGACTTCAGAAATGTTTTCAAGCCATTATATACAGAAAAACTGAAATGAAAGTTTGGAGTAAAATATTACAATATATACGCATAATTTTGTGTTTTGAATATTATTATATTACAGCTCAGTCTGTTAATTATACAAATAAGAAAAATTATTTTATGACAAATGCAAAAATGCTATGGCGCCGGCGTCATCAGTACTGCGGACTTGCAAACGGCATGGCGCCGACCCCGGCGTCATGCGCAATGAAAGGGTTAAGAAACTTATGTAACTAACTTTCATAAATTGTATTTCCATTTGCGCGAAATTCCCCCTTTCCTTGAATAAACTTGTATAAACTAGAATAATTTGAGAAAAATGGTTTTCCCAAAGTATGACGTCACAAACGAATATCTCAAATTATACTAGTTTATACAAGTTTATACAAGTTTATTCAAAGAAAGGGAGAATATCGCGCAAATGGAAAACCAATATATGAAAGTTAGTTACATAAGTTTCTTAAAAAATCACGCCTGCGAATGTCAAATAACGTTTTGTAAGGAAAGCAAGCAACCTTATAAACAGTTTAAACCGACATCAATTCAGCCAAGGAACATTCATGAACATTTCCTTTCCGCTTTACCACATGAACTGGTTTCCGAGAGCAAGCGTGGGTAATTAATTACAGAAAATACCAAAGTCTCTATATTCCGGCCAATAATATTTGAGGAGTTGCGAGAGTCATATTAGAATGTGTGATGTGCTTTATCATTCCATACGCCATCTGTGGTCTTAATCATCAATTCTACTTCACCAAATTTGTGGTTTCCGAGTGTAAATAGACAAGTTGTAATTGAAAATACCGAAATCACTATACACGTGCCCAATACAAAAGAGATTTGCATATTGCTTTTTGTAAAAAGGCGCCTCCTCACCTGTAAAGTTTTTCCTAACTTAAAAGAGGACCGCGCGAAGTCACGTCGGCGAGCGGCGGCGTTCGTGGTTATAATAGGTACTTATAATATAATACAGCGTGCCTATGACCACGAGGCTTTAAATTCAAGATTAGATTCTGCTCGTCAAACTGAACCACTTCTGTTCTGGAACTTTGGAAAACAACTACTATTTCTATCGTTTATTAGTGTTTGAACTTTAACTGAACCATCAATGTATTGCAAACACAGCCTCATTATTTCACATGCATGACGGTGACAAGTATAATAATTAAACTAATGGATGATGTCCGTTGAGAATTTTATTTCAATTGTATAACATAATTAAAATGTAAAAAGAACGTATTTTTGAAAATTGTCTAACAAATGCAGTTCCGTTTTAGGTGCATAATCGATATTTGCATTTAAAGCCCCAAACTCGGAGGCACCCAGTATACAGGTGTCTCTCTTTATGCACGGAACGGGGATTTAGGGGGCGTGGATCATTGGGCCGTACATACTTATATTAAAGATTTCAAGCAGATTACTTTCAAAAATTGCATTAACTGACCCTCTGGTGACCTCCTCGCGCTAGCATCTCCGGCCCACAGGGGGAACTCGTTCTCCGTAGACATTAGCACATCCCGACCACTCGTGGAATAATCCTTGACAGTGAGTTGGGCGAGTCGATCCAGGGGTGCAGCCTTGGCTTGCTCCGCAGCGATGTCTTGTATCATCGCGGCGTAGTCGATGTCCACGTCGTCCTGTGCGACGGTAACCTTCGGGTTTGTTGCCTCGTCATCACTAGAAGTTACACGAGTCTGTTATCCAGAGAACATTCATCATCGTCACCAGTCCCAGCGTTGTTCCCGGTTGTGCCCCGTAAGGAGCCCGGGGTCCGCCTTGACACCTAACCCCCAAGATTCGCCATAGACACTCGTTTTACGAAAGCGACTGCCATATGACCTTCCAACCCAGATGGAAACTAGACCTTATTGGGATTAGACCGGTTTCCTCACGATGTTTTCCTTCACCGAAAAGCTAACGGTAAATATTCCGTACATAAGTTCCGAATTGGTCCGAGCCGGGATTCGAACCCACGACCGCCGCTTGACAGCCGCATGCCCGAACCACTAGGCTACCGTTGCTCTAGAGACCATTCTATTTGGATACAATGATATACATGTTATTTTTATTTATTTTTTATTCTTATATATATTTTATATGGTCTCTTAGGAAAGACGGTTTTATACTCATAAATAAATGTTAGTTCAGGAATGCAGATTCATAATTCTAATAGTAGGAGCTCGTTTCAAAACCACTTATATGTAGTTTCAGCGGTACTGGGTGTAACCGTAACCATTAGTTTATACTAGGTGCCCGCGCGACTCTGCCCGCGTAATTCAAATAATCCAGGCCGAGACGCCGGATAAAATATAGCATATGTCTATGGGAGCGTTCAAGTATTACGTAACGCAATTTTTGGAGATTTTTGAATGTAGTAAAACGTTACGTAACCACCAAGTGACCATTTTTACCTAAAAGACACAATCATGTGGCGGTAAGTACAGGGAAGCCATCCGGATTGCGGTATATCTACAGAGGCCGTACTGAAGGGTTAAAAAAAAACAATGATACGTAACGCGTAGTTCAAAACCCCTCCCCCCGAATCCCGAAGCTTCACTCTATGTTTTTTTTATGGAGTTGGTAGTTACAGAGATAACTTCTTATAAAGCTACAAACTTACAATAAACTTTCCCTCTAAGTATATATGCCAGTAATGAGGGCGGGCTATTGTGAATATTACGGATTCCAATTTACGGCCTCGCGACAAATGGTGTCATTCATAAACGTAAAACAAACCTATTTTAGCTAAAATGTCGTTAATATTTGTTTGTTTCTATTTGTAATTTAGCCAATCCATTTTATTTAATATCGAGACATAATACGTCAGGTTGTGTTTAGTTTGCGTACCTCTCGCTCTCATAGGCCACGTCCTGGTTGGACGCGGGCGCAAGGTCGTCCAGGAAGCTGCTGTCCAGCGCGCCCGCGTAAAACTCGTCCAGCGTGCCCGACGGGGACTTGGCGGACGGCGTGCTCTGCTCGCTGCACGACACAGTGTTAAACATTATACATTACAAGTATTACAACAAAGTGTTATACATTATGCATTATAACACAGGGTTAAACATTATACATTACAACACAGTGTTAAATATTATACATCACAACAAAGTGTTAAACATTATAAGTTACAACACAGGGTGAAACATTATAAGTTATAACACAGTGTTAAACATTATACATTACAACATAGTGTTAAACATTATAATGCACTATTAATTACCCTAATAATACCTAATATAAGGGTTATTTTTAATCAAAAGAGTGCACTTTTATTTAGTCACGGTTTACATTACTACACAGTTTTAAACATGATACATTACACCACAGTGTTAAACATTATACATACATTACAACACAGTGTGAAACAGTACACATTACAAGACTGCCCCAACACCAATGCTATGTGAAGGTAACGACCGCTATTGCTCTTTTATATTGACTACTATCTTTTTTTGTATTAGGACTCGTTAATCGCATTCCCATAAATCCTTCAATCCTTTTGATAATTACATCCCCTTACATTATTCCTGCGATAAGAAGTATACGTACCAAAACGAAAAAGTAACATACGCATCTAAGCATTTTTAATATCAGCACGCACTGACTATAGATATACAAAATGAGAATTGTAATACACATAATTACTGCCGACTGTCCAGACGAATTTTGATTACATGATTTCTCTATTGAACACTCACTTTTCTACTCTTTGGTCAAACTTATTGCTTAACTCACGAGTAGACGTTTTCTTTTCTTTCAATACACACCTTTCTGGGAGGCTGGGTCGAGGCGGCTTAGTATCTGTGCTGAGAGGGGGCGGGGTTCTCATCAGCACAGGGCTCACGTATTGATTCTGCATCGGCGTTCCGTGCTGCGCCTTGATGCCTAACGGATTCAGTGACTGCGCCAGCTTTGAAAATAAACAAAATGAATACATGTACGAAAGATCAAAAAGTGTAATCCCTTATTTATGAGCGCCCGCACATTACGGCCACTAGACGCGACCACTCTGCCGCTCACTAAACCATTGCCACTAGTAGCGAGCGCGAGCCACCGTGCCACTCCCGCAGCTTGTGGCTAGGACGCGGCCACTAAATGCCCGGCGTGCGACAAAGCGGAAGAGTTTTATGCATTTTGTATAATGTATGAAAAAACTCTTCTGCAGGTTGTGGCTCAATTTGCGGGCGCTCTATATCGGACACTCATACTATCCTGATAGCAATTGGGTCAAACAACTTTTACCTGGGGTTCGGTGCCTACATCTTGATGAGATACGTTTGATTCAATGCTCTAATGATTTTTATATTGTATATATTAACATATTTGTAAAATGTTGTTAAAGATCGTCTGCTCACTGTCAACCCACTCAGGCAATAGAGTTACGGAGAGTCCGAACAGTTCCATCATGGAGGCTTGCATCAGCCGCACTTCACAGGCCAGTTAACGTAAAATATGGCGCTGGCCGCTGTGTAACTTCCCATACAATCAGATTTTAACGAACGTAAATTACGATTACCGACTGAATAAATCAAACGATCCATAGACATCCGGGAACTGACCGTGGTCAATTAAACATAGTTTGTAACAAAGAGTGGACTTGAACAGTTAGATAAACTCGATCACGGGCGTTCGGCACTGTGGCTCACGCGGCAAACGAAGTACGGGATTTTTTATGTACCAACTTGCATTCCTCGTCCGTCCGTAAACGACACTAAAAGCGTTGTTTGAGCGTTAATGTTAAGCCTTGTTGTTAAACAAGTACAAACAGACTGTTAATAGTCGTGACTGTACTCACCAGCGGGTTGACGTCGGGCGGGACGATGGGCTTGCCGGCGCCGAGCACGATGCTCGGCGAGCGCTCGTTGCTCGCCCGCTGCTCGGGCACGCTCTGACGCCGCTTGTTCGCCAGCCGGTCCACGAACAGGTCGTAGTGAGACTCCTCAGAATTCTGAGACCGCAAGGTAGTTTAGAAACTAGCGTTTGACAACACGCAATGCGCGTCGGGAAATTATATGGGGAAACCTAAGAAAAGGGGCCAAAAAATTCAATATCAAGATAGCTATTGAAGATACATGGTAGCATAAACTACTACTCATACTCAACTGTACTATAAAGGCCTCCACACACCGGTCGCGGTTGCGGGTCGGGCGCGGGCCCGCGCAAGTTGTAAAACATTGAAACTACACTTCAAACACACATCGAGCGCGGTCAGAACGCTTGTCCGCGACGCTAAGTTACAACTCGGGCAGCGCGGCCGCGGGTCGGGTGCGGCGCGGGTCGGGTGCAGCGCGGGTGTGCTTGAGCTGTGATAGTTCCGTAAGTAAAATGAATGCACCTTCGATAACTACCAAGAGCGCGATTTTTTTGTTGACTTTATAGCCTATTGTAGCTTCTTGAAGCAGGTCACAGCCAAACAAAACTCGATCTTAGCAGAGCACTGGCGAAAGTATTTGACGTGCATCATCCCTGTAGACTGGATTAGACGATCTACCTATAAAAAAATGCTTACTTGAAAGTCATCAAGTTCCTTCTCAGTTTCCTCCATATCCTTCTGATTTCGCTGCAGTTGCTCCAACAGACTAGTCCTCTGTAACCTCAGGAATGGTACACTAAGGAACTTGTGCAGTAGACGTAGACCGAACCCGTTTCTCATGGAAGACTCCGCATAACGCACTGGCGCCGTCCTGTTCAAGTAAAACGATTATAAAAACTGGAAACCCGATGTAGATTAACCTGACATAGTCAATATGTGCCTCATACACACGCTCAATGAGATGGCCAATATTGACTATGTCGGTTTATAAAATTTATTTCGAACTATCGACACTTCACAGAGTCTGTTTGTTTCGCAAATGCACAAATACGGATAATGTGGCGGCTTCATGTTACTCAACCCCGCGGTGTCCGGTCCGGTAGCAGACCACAGAAACAACCACGAAACATGACACTCACAGAGATGAAAACTGCGGCGCTACCACGAAAATAGAAACATTAAAGTTCGTAATACATGCATCCCTGTCACTTGAGTAATGTAAGTGCGATAGAGATGGAGATACCTGATCTTCGAAGTTCGTGGTTATAGCTCTGTGCATTAATTTTCGACCTCAACACATGAAAGTTATGTAATGTAGGTCCTGCTTAGCCTTTTGATTCATATGAAAACTAGATATGTTGATTTATGGAAGTTTGGCTCATGCAGTTGTCTCAGCAATTAATATAATTAATTACGATTAATATAACAACTGATCACTTTATTTTATTAGTACATATTATTGAAATTTCGAAGACAGAAAAAAAAATTTAGTCTTTTTCTTGATCTGGGGTTTTGAATGGAGTATCTGCTCTTATCGTAAGGCTCGTGACTTATGAGTCATAGGTACAGGAGAATTGAGAAATATAGGTGTTCTACACAGTAGATGTTTACTTTTATAGTCCCCTTTATTCTTTGATAATTAATACCTGGCTTTAAACGTAAGTTATACACTGCAGACATTGCAAGTCCTGAAAAAAAGCCACACTCAAGTTACCTTGTCAGTTTAGCCTGTTCGAGCGCCTGCTCGATGTGGTGCGGATGCACTTGCCGGTGGTGCTGCATGTCGCAGTGGTTCCCGAGCACCACGACAGGAAGGTCGGCGGGCACACAAGACAGCTCCTTCACCACATACTCAAATGTCCTATGAATTTGGAAAAATATTTGTTGGAGGAAATTGGCAGATAGATAACTAGTCTTGAAGAACTAGTTAAGTAAATGATCTGACTTGACAAAATAGTGGACTCACTAGGGTTCGAATTTTTATTTTGTGTACCAGATTGGTAAGGTTAGGAGCATTCAATATTTAAAAAATCATGTACCCTACATCATTACTTCAAACCAAGAAATTATGCTCTCAATACATATTTAACTTTGGGTCATTATTTCTAAGAGCTAAGTCATTACAATCTAAGATACATCATTATACATAGTAGTCATAAGGGGTTTAGGAACTTTTCTAGATTCTAAAGTTTTCAACCAAATCTCAGAATATCATGGGATTCTAGTACTGTTTTAGTTAATACTGCTGCACATGCCAACAGCAGCACTTGGAAGTTCCCTCTGTTTGTAAAAATTTGAACCAAACCCATTGAAAAATATAGTCCCACAGCCATAGTACTGGACTTACCAAGGTTTGGTGATATCAAGCATTAGTATTACTCCAGTGGCATTCTTGTAAACATCTAAGAATGTAGCATCCAGCACCGGTGTTTCATAGCCCTCATCCTGAGCTACAGAAGCTTGGTTCTCTAATTTAAGCCCAGGGGAGATTTCTTCTTTGTTCTGCCTTTATCCACTACTTCCCACACTTCAACCTGTTACCAAAAAATAATGTTACAAATCTGAATTACAAGTTTAATTTAGAATTTTCATTTGTACAAATTTTAGTTAGCAAAGTTTTAATTTCAATGCATACTTACTTTGACTATATGTTCAGTATTTTTATAAGTCCAGTGGATGGGAGCTACTTGGATTTGATCTGTGGGAACATATTCCTCTATAAATGGTCCACCTTGCAATCTTTGGAGCAGACATGACTTGCCAACATTCCTGTCTCCTTTAATCAATATTTTCACTGCAAACAAGGGAAGGATTAAGATGAAGTGCTAACCAAATATAGCACTACATTTAACTCATTCCCACCTCGGAAACTATAATCTAACAAACCTTTTCATAATACTGTTCGCGACAAGGTGGCAGAATAGTACCAAACAACAGTGATACAAAACGGATCTTTACTTACTGTTAAAGTGAACTCCTCTAGAAAACTTTTTCTGCAAAGAGGAGGACATGGGCACAGGTGCGAT